>JAJDFG010000949.1:0-32500 GCA_021039105.1 Scomber colias | reverse complement strand
GTGAGTAGTAGCGTTGCATCTTGGGTAATGTGAGTGTGAGTAGTAGTGTTGCATCTTGGGTAATGTGAGTGTGAGTAGTCAGCTCTTGATGCATACTCTGCATTTCTGGAGAATCTAGTAAACCATCCAGGAACTTCTCACATACTCTAAATCACATACTACGCAGCTGAAACACACTACATGCTTCTAGTCCCCTTTTTGTTGGTGTGCAGAGTGACAGGTGATATTCTAGTTTTTCCTGTTGTCTCCTGCTGCCGTGTGACAGAGGTCCATCCTTCACTAACCCAATGCACTCACTCAAAGAAATGTCGATGCTTTCACCACTGCCTCTCAGTTACGTTTGTGGTCTATGACAACAAAAGCCTTCTTACTTATTTATGAAGGTGATGCATGTGCTGACAGAAAAGAAACTCAATAGAGCTTCAACACACATGTTCACTTCTGTGGGTTGTAGTAATTGTTTGTGAGCTCTTCTGTGATGTTCCAGCTACTGTTCACTCTCCTTTCAATGGTGTAACTGCCAGATCTATTAACACCTACTGTTAACTATTATTGTGTGTGTCACTGACGTAGGTTGAGGTCAAAGGTCTTGTTAGGACGGTCAAGGACTGTTATCACAGGAAGGATCCTCACATGTAGTTGGAGTCAAACAACTTTACTGTGTTGGGGAGGGGCTATAGATCACACCTTGTCCTCTTTTCCTTCCTTCTTTCCTCCCTCACTCCTTCTCTCTTTCTTTCCTCTGTCCTTCTTACCTACCTTCCTTCCTTCTTCCCTTTCCACCCTCCTTTCCTTCCTTCTTCCCTTTCCTCCCTCCTTTCCTTTTTTCCCTTCCGTCTGTATTTCCCCCATCTTCCCTCCTTCTTTCCTTTCCTTTCTTCCCTCCTTCCTTTCCTTCCTTATTCCTTCCTCCCTTCCTTCTTTCCTACCTCCTTTTCTCTTTCTTTCCTCTGTCCTTCTTTCCTACCTTCCTTCCTCCCTCCTTTCCTTCCTTATTCCTTTCCTCCCTTCCTCCTTTCCTTCCTTCTTTCCTTTCCTCCCTCCCTCCCTCCCTCCCTCCTTTCCTTCCTTCCTCCCTCCTTTCCTTCCTTCTTTCCTTTCTTTCCTCCCTCCCTCCTTTCCGTCCTTCTTTCCTTTCCTCCCTTCCTTCCTCCCTCCCTCCATTGCTCCCTTCTTCCTTCCTCCTTCCCTCCCTCCTTCCTTCCTTCCTTCTTTCCTTTCCTCCCTCCTTTCCTTCATTCCTCCCTCCCTCCTTTCTTTCCTTCCTCCCTTCCTCGACTTGAGGACAACAGGAGGGTTAAACTCCTTTCCCCACACTGACTGATATTTCTTTCATTCAGTGAACATAAAGTTGTTAAATATTATAAATCTGCGCTGCCAGAGCTCAGCGATATATATTTATTGTTCCATCTGAAAACACTCAAGTAATGAATAAACATCTCGTTTGTCACACAGCTGTGAATCTTTCTCTAATTAATCCGAAGAGCTGCAAACATGCTAATCACAAATATTGATCCCGAACAACTGAATGCCTCGAGGAGATGAGAGAGAATGAGTCTGTAGAGCACACATGTAGATTATCACCTGTGTGTTGAATATAAAGCAGATAAATGAATTCCTCTGCACACACACACACACACGCACACGCACACACGCACACACACACACACACACACACACACACACACACACACAGGCAAAGCAAATAAAAGGAAAAGCAGTGAAATGTTTACTCGTTGCTCATCGATTTAGCTGGAAGCCAAACCAAATCGTGTTTGTGCACTCCTGATAAAACTCAACAGACATTATATTCGGTGTGTGTTTAACTTATGTTAATTCAAGGTTACAGGTGATACACGTAAATTAAAATTCAACCCCTTTTTTTTTATAGCCCAGGGCTGCTGAAGAGAAGGAAAGTGACATCTAAAAATAAAAATAAATGATGTTAAAATAAAAGCAATCAGCTCTATTTTTCAGGTTACTTCTTTACTCTTCCCTTTAAGACTGTCCAACTCCAAAAACTCAACAGCACTGTATGGTTCCTATTGTAAAGTAATACTCAGCATTTTTAGGAATATCAGATTCCACACATTTTGGAAACTTTACCATTTCTATCCCGATAAAGAACCTATGCAAACTGCATTTTAACGTCTATGCTAAAAGACAGAGTTGTTGTTTATGCTAAGCCTCGATATTTCATGGTATTACTGTAATTATTACTTAGCATACATTATTTATGTCTTCAAGTCCGTGTAAAGTAGAATAAATATGTGTTCTGAGTTTGACATACCACAGAAAAGTGTGTTGTTAACCACCCTGCCAAATTTGAATGATTAAAAAAACCACCAAATATATGAAATTAGGCTTCAAAGTTGTGTAAAAATCAGCCTCTTTCTCTGCTCCCAAACGCTGAAGCCCTGCCCCCTACCAAGTGTCACCTGTCAATCAAAGTCACCACCTCTACCAGAAACATGGACGCTACGTCTGAGAGCTTTCTGCCGCTAACTCAGCGGCTAGTTTGGCAGCTAACTCAGCTAACTGGCTAACTGTAGACTGTAGTAGTAGTAGTGTGTGCTGAATGTATTTCTACCTCTACAGCAGCAGGGGCGGGTTTATGCTAATCACTAAATCCTGAACACAGAAATGTTGAAACACAGTTTGTGAAGCCTAGCTCCACAATTCAAATCTAAATGGTTGAAATGCTTTTTACACCTTTTTTAGAAATACATTTATGACCTATTTAATGTGTTTAGAAGAAAATGTCTGAATTCACTTTACACAGTCTTTAAATGGCTTTTAATTGTCTTAAATGTTCTTATGGCTTAGCGAGTGTTATATTGTTGTCTGACCCTCAATATAATGACAATAAAGTCACTAAACTTAACTAAAGTCTGCTTCACTCTGCTCCAGTACAGTAACTCATCATCAGGGACAGAAGTTGACACAAGTTGCACGAGTCAAAAAACACATTACATTATATTACATCATGTCTCAGAGTGTTTGTGCCCCCAGTAAGTGTTAGGGAATTAGGTTTGGTAAACTTTTATCTTTTTAGTTCAGAGGATAAATATATTCCACTTTATTTACATTTAATCACAGAAAAGTTTTATTATGCTGTCTGAAAAAGTAACTTATAAACATCATATATCTGAGCTGTAGTACCACTGCTATACACATAAAGGATATCATTATTACTACCTTCCACATTGAATGTCTCAGATATACTGTACATCTTAACATCCATATACTTTTTGTTATCACTTAAGCCAGAGGTCTTCAACAGGGGGTGTTTAACCCTCCTGTTGTCCTCAAGTCAAGGGAAGAAGGAAGGAGGGAGGAAGGACGGAAGGGCTGGATGAAGAAGGAAGGAAAGAAGGAAAGGAGGTAAGAAGAAGAAAGGAAAGGAGGAAGAAAAGGAGGTAAGGAAGGAAAGAAGGAAGGAGGGAAGGGGGAAAGGAAAAGAGGAAGGAAGGAAAGAAGGACAGAAGAAAAAAGGAAGGGAGGAAGGAAGAAAGGAGGGAAGGAAAGAAGGACAGAGGAAAGAAGGAAGGAAGGAGGGAAGGAGGAAGGAAGGAAGGAAAAACAGAAAGAAGGAAGAAAGGGGGATGGAGAAAGGAAAGAAGGAAGGGAGGAGAGAGAGAAGGAGGGAGGGAGGGAGGAGGGAGAAAAGAAAAGAGGAAGGGAGGAAAGAATCCATGCACGTTTGATCAGAGTGACAATTTTCTCTTGATGGAAACATTTCAATCTGCTCACATCAACTATAAATCTCTTTTCAAGTTTCTGAAAGGCCGTTTGAATCCAGCGCATTGATGTGAGAAATATATTTAAATATATAGATAATAGAAATTCCAGTTTATTTCTTTCAATCTGTTGCATTTCCAATAAATGTGACCAGTGTGGCTCTATGGATCATGTTAACAGCTCGGGAGGACAGCGACGATGAAATTACTGAAAGGCTATTTGAGTACAGTGCAGTCGGGGCAGGGGGGGGGGGGGGGTGGGAAAGGGGGGGGGGGCATTATTCAAGCTGAGAGTGAAATCACTTCTTCTAACGGAACAAACTTCAGCTCTTGCTCTCTGGAATTTGTCAAAACATGTCTTGGAAGTGCAGCAGAACAAAAGTTTTAATAGCATTTCATTTTGAAAACTGACCTGGAGCTGGACGGAGACACATCTGATTATTTTCTTTCCTCGAGCTGAGTATGAACCCTGATATCTGACTGTAGAGAAACCATTCCTCACCTCCTTCACATTTAACTTTAGTTGGATCATTTGAAGGAAGGAAGGGAAGGAGGAAGGAAGGAAGGAAGGAAGGAAGGAAGGAAGGAAGGAAGGAAGGAAGGAAGGAAGGAAGGAAGGAAAGGAGGACAGAGGAAAGAAGGAAGGTGGGGGGAGGAAAGAAAGAGAGAAGGAGAGAGGGAAGAAGGAAGGAAGGAAGGGAGGGAGGAGGGAATGAAGGAAGAAAAGAAGGAAAGGAAGGAAGGGAGGAGAAGGGAGGAAGGAAGGAAAAGAGGGCGGGAGGAAGGAAGGAAGGAAGGAAGGAGGAAGGAAGGAAAAGAGGGAAGGAAAAGAGGGAGGGAGGGAGGAAGGGAGGAAGGAAGGAGGAAGGAAGGAAGGAGGGAGGAAGGAAGGAAGGGAAGAAAGGAAGGAAGGAAGGATAGAAGGAAAGGAAGGAGGGAAGGAAAGAAGGAGGAAGGGAGGAAGGACAGTAGGATGGAAGGAAGGGAGGAAAGAAGGAAGGAAAGGAGGGAGGAGAAGGGAGGAAGGAAGGAAGGGAAGGAAGGAAAGAAGGAACAGTTAAAACAGACAGGGTCAATGAACATTTAACTTTAGTTGGATCATTTGAAGGAAGGGAGTTAAGAAGGAAGGAAAGAAGGAATGAAGGGAAGGAAGGGAGGGAGGAAAGAAGGAAGGAAAGGAGGAAGGAAGGAAAGTATAACTACAGTTATAACTTGACCTCCCTGTTGATGGTGATATAGAGATGATGCAGCCTGCTAAACATCAGTGTGTGAGTTTGAAAGTTTGTGTGTGAGTTTCATGAGTTGCTTCAAATCTACCTGAACTAACGGAGATGAGCAGAAACAGATGGAAAGAAAGAAAGAAAGAAAGAAAGAAAGAAAGGAAGGAAGGAAATTGGACTTGAGGGTGAAATTGGAACTGTGTTGCTGATTAAATCCAGACAAGGTGAAAGAGTTTCCTGTTATAGATTTATCTCTTTCTCTCTCTCTCTCTCCCTCTCTCCCTCTCTCTCTTATAAAACACTAACATGGTCCAACAGTAAAAGTAATTTCAGTCCAACCTTCAGGATGAACTTATTAAAAAGGTGTTTGAGGTTTGAGGCTACACAACTTTCTTATTGTATTATTAGGACAGAAGTAGTGTGTGTGTGATGTTACCAGCACCATAAAATTTCTCCTCTTGCAACAAACGTTTAATGCTTTTATTTGAAATATTTGTGGGCTGCCAGCAAAATAACAAACACATGAGAACTAAAGCTAAAATAACTATAAGACATTTAAAAGCCATTAACCGTGTATCACCAAATGCTTCATATTGGATACATGACTTTTAGAGAGCTTTAAATCATCAATCTGAAAAGCTGATGTATATACAATCAGATACATGTAGACCCCGTCTCCTTTGACTGTTCCTGCCTTCCTTCCTTCCTTCCCTCATTCATTCCTCCCTCCTCCCTCTCTTCCTCCCTTCCTTCCAGTCCTTCCTCCCTCCTTTCCTTCCTTCTCTCATTCCTTCCTTCCCTCCTTTCCGTCCTTCTTCCTCCCTTCCTTCCTACCTCCTTTCCTCCCTCCCTCCCTCCTTTCCTTCCTTCTTCCTCCCTTCCCTCATTCCTTCCTTCCCTCCTTCATTCCTCCCTCCCTTCCTCCTTTCCTTCCTTCTTCCTCCATTCCTCCTTTCCTTCCTTCTCTCATTCCTTCCTTCCTTCCCTCATTCCTTCCTTCCCTCCTTTCCTTCCTTCCTCCTTCCTTCCTTCCCTCCTTCCTTCCTCCCTCCTTTCCTTCCTTCTTCCCTCATTCCTTCCTTCATTCCTCCCTCCCCTCCTTTCCTTCCTTCCTCTCTTCCTCCTTTTCTTCCATCCTTCCTTGACTCGAGGACAACAGGAGGGTTAATTACTTGTCAGAAGGTCCAATAAAGTCTAGTTTCAAAGAATTTTAATTTTCTGGCAATTATTTGATGGTTCAGGCTTTATAGGGTTAACCCAGTTTACTAAGATCCCAAATAAAAAGGTACTAAATTGCGTGCACAGTGTGTTTTGAATGTTTACTTGTGTAGAAACTTTCATGCAGACTTGTGAATCTCAGTGTGTCTGCGTGGTTCAGGTCAGGTTGACTGAATCTCACCGATCCTGCTTCAAGTGACCGATTTGCACTTCACTTGCTCTTCTTCTTCTTCTTCTTCTTCTTCTTCTTCTTCTTCTTCTTCTTCTTCTTCTTCTTCTTCTTCTTCTTCTTCTTCTTCTTCTTCTTCTTCTTCTTCTTCTTCTTCTGCATGTCTCACATTTTAACTCTGAGGTGTCACAATTTAATGGTGTTTTGGAAAAAGCTTCAATTGAGGCTTCTAGGTTCAAGACTTTGGTTCCCTGCTCTTAAATCATGTGTGACATCAGTTTCACCTCCTGTCCGTCTCACTTTCACTTCTAAAGCAATCACTTCTTAGATTTGGGGACTGCACTTATAAATAAATAAGACATTTCTACTCTTCTGACTACTTTCTCTCACACACACATACAAACACACACACTGATGGGGGCAAGCTACCACACAGGTTGCTAGCACTGTCATTGGGAGCAATTTGGGTTTCAGTATCTTGCTCAAAGACATTTTGACATGTGGACTGGAGGAGTGGCAAACCAACACTTTACCAAATAGTGGACGAGCTGCTCTCCCTCCTGAGCCAGAACTGCCCTGCTTCATTTATATCAGAGGTGTCAAACTCATTTTCATTCAAGGGTCACATACACACCAATTTGATCTCATGTGGGCCGGATCATTACAAAGAGATGGAGGGAAGGAAGGAAGGAAGGAAAGACAGACAGAAGTAAGGACGGACAGACAGATGGAAGGAAGGAAAGAAGGAAGGACAGAAGGAGGAAAGGGAGGTAGGACAGGTGGAAGGAAGGAACGAAGTAAGCACAAAAGGAAGGTAGGAAGGACAGATGGAAAGAAGGAAGAACGGAAAGAAGGAAGGAGGGAAGGAAGGACAGGTGAAAGGAAAAAAGGAAGGTTAGGAAGGACAGGTGGAAGGAAGGAAAAGAGGGCCGGATTGCACCCCTTGGAGGGCCGGTTCTGGCCCACGGGCCGCATGTTTGACACCCCTGCACTAGAGCTACGTATGGAGTAGTGATAGCAACACTGCCCCCCCCATGGTTTCCGGTGATACTGCTCCGTTTGGTCCGTATCCGTGAGCTTTATGGAAACGTGCGGAAATACGGAGGAAATGAACGCAGAGCACGAACAGAAGGCTCCGTCTGGATCTGTATCTGTATTTAACGTTGAGCATCAATGGGCCTTAAGTTGTTGTTTGAGCATATTCCATGATTTTCTATTTTCTATTTTCTTGAGGCTTGTTATAAAACGTTACAGCTACACTTAAGAGAGGTAGAAGAAATCCTTCAATCCTTTTTTTCTTTGGTACACAACCTTTTTATAAGCAATTAGTCTAATCTCTGCCTTCTTTTTCTTTAATTTGTTATACTGTGATGAGTCTGCAGAGGCAAATATGATATTCTTCTCTCTGGCCTTATGATCAATCAAAACATACCCATAAGGATTAAATTCGATCAAAAGGTACGAGGTTTTGAAGTTGAAGTTTAGATTGCAAATTGCTCCAAGCATCAGGTGCTGAAAACCTAAAAAGCTTTCTTTCCCAATTCAGTTCTTACTTTGGGAACAACAAATTGCCTTTAGGCTGACATTGTCATACATACCATAAGAATACATCTAAGCAACACATTGATGTAATGGAGCTGTCACAGTAGCAGAGCAGGTGCAACCAAATGCACCGACTGGAAGCAAAAGCAGGGCTGGAGAAAAAAGAAGGTCTTTATTTTGGGATGTGAGCAGAGACAAAAACAAGAGTTGGGGGAGCTGAGCTGAGAATGAACCAAATACAAGACACAGACGAGTCGACAAAGACTGAACTGAAAACTGGACCTAAATACAAACTTAACCCTCATGTCGTCCTCCCGGGTCAAATTGACCCTGTCTCTTTTGACTGTTCCTTCGTTCCTTCCCTCTTTCTTTGCTCCCTCCTCCTTCCATACTTTGTTCCTCACTTCCTTCCTTCCTCTTTTCCCCCCTTCTTACTCCTTTCCTTCCTTCCTTCCTTCCTTCTTTCCTCCCTTCCTTCTTCCCTCCCTCCTTAATCCCTCCCTCCCTTCCTTCTTCTTCACTTCCTTCCTTCCTTCCTTCCTTCCTTCCTCCTTTCCTTCCTTCTTTCCTCCCTCCCTCCCTCCTTACTTCTTCCCATTTCCTTCTTTCCTTCCTTCCTTCTTATTCACTTCCTTCCTTCCTTCCTTCCTTCTTCACTCCCTTCCCTACCTCCTTACTCCTTTCCTTCCTTCCTTCCTCATTCCTTGACCTGAGGACAACAGGAGGGTAATCAGATAACAAGGAACAGGTGGCACAACACAGAGGAAGGCTGGTAGCTGATGGCTGGGGAAGATACTGAGAGCAGGGCAGCAGGTGTGAAGGGAAAGACACACACACACACACACACACACACACACACACACACACACACCAACCCAAGTAATATTACACTCTTTCCGAAAAGTCCAACAATAAAGACGATAAAGCTGAGTTCATCCAGTGGACAGCAGCAACCGAGGACAACAAAGACAGACTAAAGAGTCTCTAGGGTCGGTGAGAAAACCATGACAGGAATTCACAAATGTAATTATAATCAGATCTACAGTACGTGTTCCTTAATGATGGGGCGGTGATATTATAACTTTATTAACTTATGCATTCACACAGTCTGCAGTTCTTTTCCAGCTGCCCTTCCTGCAACACTTATTAATATTCGTTTAGTATTATAGCTCATTCTTCGTTTGTAAAGTATCTGCTGCTACTAGACTTGCTTGTGTTTCCATGTTTGCATTTAGTTATAGATATTGCAAACACTGCCCTTATTATTAATAAAACATCCCAAAACTATGGAACCATCTACCAGATAAATACAGATAGACAGTGCTTAATTTGTAAATCATAAGGTGCCTGAATGCAAAGTACATATGACAGCTCAGGGATGACGAGACGGGCACAGGTCCCAGAAAACGTGCTGAAAACAATATGAAAATGCCCACTTGCCACGTTGTGGGACTTACAAGCCTCAGTTTCAAATAATATCCATGGTATAAATGTTATGACGATAATTTATAATTATTTTAGGCAATACTCTGCACAGCACAGGCAAATCACCACACCACCACAGGTGGGACTTACAGTATACAGTCAACAGGTCTAACGTGTAGCTTTTAATAAATCACACATCTTCCATTATTATTATTCAAAGATTGGCACGGCGGCCTATTAATAGACAGTTTACTCACCATATTTAGTTGTCCAAAACACTCCACATCACGAGCATGTCCGGATTCTTCTCCTCCTCCTTTTTTGGGGGTTTTACTGCCAAACAGTTGTGCATCCCATCCCTGACCTGCCGCTGGACGTCCCACACTCCTTCTCAATCTTCCTGCTGTAAGCCAGCTGATGTCCCGGTTCCCGCCTGTTGCTCCGGCTGTTGTACCGGGCTAGCTGTTACCAGGGTACCCGCCTCTTGCTCCGGCTGTTGTACCGGGCTAGCTGTTACCAGGGTACCCGCCTCTTGCTCCGGCTGTTGTACCGGGCTAGCTGATGCCAGGGTACCCGCCTGTTGCTCCGGTTGTTGTACCAGGCTAGCTGACGCCAGGGTACCCGCCTGCTGCTCCGGCTGTTGTACCGGGCCATCTGATGTCCCGGTTCCCGCCTGTTGCTCCGGCTGTTGTACCGGGCTAGCTGATGCCAGCGTACCGGCCCGTTGCTCCGCCTGTTGTACCGGGCTAGCTGATGCCAGGGTTCCCGCCTGTTGCTCCGGCTGTTGGTGGTCCATCTGGCTGACTGCTAGCCCTGTAGCTGGCTCCTGCTCCGGCTGGGGGTGAACCGACCAGCTGCTGCCACGGTGCCAGCCTCCTGCCCGGCTTGGCTAGCTGTCGGTGAACCCGGCTAGCCGTTGGTGTACCTGACTTACAGTATACAGTCAACAGGTCTAACGTGTAAAAAAAAAAAAAAAAAAAAAAAAGCTTTTAATAAATCACACATATCTTCCATTATTATTATTCAAAGATTGGCACGGCGGCCTATTAATAGACAGTATGTTCACCAAATTTAGGTGTCCAAAACACCCCACATCACGAGCATGTCCGGATTCTCCTCCTCCTCTTTTTTTCGGGTTTTACTACTGCCAGCCGTTGGTGTACCCGGCTAGCCGTTGGTGTACCCGGATAGCCGTTGGTGTACCCGGCTAGCCGTCGGTGTACCCGGCTAGCCGTCGGTGAACCCGGCTTGCCGTCGGTGTACCCGGCTAGCCGTCGGTGTACCCGGCTAGCTGTTGGTGAACCCGGCTAGCTGTTGCGGCGCGAGCCTCCTGCTGCAGCCGGTTTTGACCATCAACGTGACCGCTGCAGCTGCCCTCGTCGCCGCTTGTGGAGGCTTCTCTGACTCGTTTCGAAGTGTCATGCAACTCTTCCGTCTTTTTGAAAAAATACAGTAAATTTAACTGTCTTTTTGACATGTTTGCGTTGAAATGGTAACCGTGTTTTCCTCTGCTTGCTCCTCAGATGCGGCGAATTTCAAATGTTTTTTTTTTTCTGTGTCAGGGCCAGGGGCGGGGTTTCAAAGTTTCAAATGACGTTAAATCTTAATAAACAACATGAAATTCTTGGGATTTGTTCAGTAAATTAATATATTATTATTTTATTTTAAACATTTTTATATATGTTTTTTTTTTTTTAATGAGAGGTACCGGATCTGCCCAAATAAGTACCGGAACACAGGGAGGCCAAAATTGAGAGGTGCCGGATCTAGTTCCGGCAGGATCCGGCTCAAATTAACCCCTGCATCTGTCCTTACTCCCTACCTTCTTTTTTCCTTCCTGCGTCCTTCCATCTGTCCTTACTCCCTTACTTCCTTCTGTCTTTCCTTCCTGCGTCCTTCCTACCTTCCTTTTTTCCTTTCTTCGTTCCTTCCTTCCTTCCTTCCTTCCGTCTGTCTGTCCTTCCTTCACTGTCTGTCTTTTCTTCCTTCCCTCCTTCCTTTTTTCTGTCTTTTCCTCCTTCCTTTTTTCCTTTCTTTGTTCGTATCTTCCTTCCCTCCTTCCCTCCCTCCATCTTTTTAATGGTCCGGCCCACATAAGATCAAATTGGTCTGTATGTGGCTCTTGAATGAAAATGAGTTTGACACCTCTGCTCTAAGAGCATCTGCTGGACTGGTGAAGTGTGTAAGACTGTGACAGAACTATAATTTACACCAATTTATTCTTTAAAAGGTCAGTTGGTGTAAAGACAGAGTCTGGAGGTAATGTGTTCCTTGTTTCTCATTCCATTGCAGGCTCATTCCCTTCTGTCTTGTATGCATTAACCAGTATAGTGGTTACAGGTTGTGATGCATTTGCCAGTATATTCCAGTGTGCACCATCAAACTGAACCTGCAGCGTTACATAAGCCGATCGCTATTCAAGTTAAATATCCTGAGAGATAATAATTGCTTGCAAACACAGACTACATATAACCTTCTGTTGCCCTTTTTTCTGACATTTCCATAAGTCGTTTTTCTCGTAAGCCTCCCAACTGTTTTCTCAGAGAGAGACAATTGACACACACACAGTCACACACACACGCTCATTAGAGTGCTCCCACTGTTATCGAGTCGAAGCATATTGAGCTTATTAAAAAGGACAAACTAGCTTTTGTCCACAGCCGGAACTCATTCATTAATTCAAGATATTGATCGCTGTCCAAACTTAGGTGACATGTTTACCAACTGTACAGCAGGGACCATGTGGAGAACACGCCTGTGGATCCTAATCGAACAAAGGAAAGGACACAGAGGAGGAGTTATGGGTCTTGTTTCTACATTTAAGAGCCTTTTAATATTTTACATTGACTTTAAAGACTAGGGGAATAAATATCCATTGTGCTGCTGAGCCTTAATAATAATAATAGTTACAGTAAGATAAACTGCAGCTCTTTGAAATGCTTTAAGCTTCATTCTGTGCAATATGTTCTTTAATGATTACAGCTTTTGTTTTCATTAGTCACTGCATGGCTTGACTGATGATGATATTGTTCTTTAGTGGGATTTTACACCCACAGCAAGTCCTTGATCACACACAGGCCAGACATGTTAACTAGACACTACGACAGAATAATCCATCCTGCAACAGTCAGACAAATGCACATAAATGTCTAGTCATCTAATATAATAAGTTGTTTGTAGAATAACAAACAAATAGGCTAATTTAATTACTGTAGATGCATTGAGTCTGACCATTTATGGGCATAGATTAGTCTTGGTACTATCTGTGAAGGTTTAAAGTCCGTGTAAAGTAAGAATAAATATGTGTTCTGAGTTTGACATACCACAGAAAAGTGTGTTGTTAACCACCCTGCCAAATTTCAATGATTAAAAAAAATCGCCAAATATATGAAATTAGGCTTCAAAGTTGTGTAAAAATCAACCTGCTCCCAAACGCTGAAGTCCCGCCCCCTACCAAGTGTCACCTGTCAATCAAAGTCACCACCTCTACCAGAAACATGGACGCTACATCTGAGAGCTTTCTGCTGCTAACTCAGCTGCTAGTTTGGCTGCTAGCTCGGCGGCTAGCTCAGCGGCTAGCTCGGCGTCTAACTCGGATGCTAGCTCGGCGGCTAACTCAGCTGCTAGCTCGGTGGCTAACTCAGCTAACTGGTTAACTGTAGACTGTAGTAGTAGTAGTGTGTGCTGAATGTATTTCTACCTCTACAGCAGCAGGGGCGGGTTTATGCTAATCACTAAATCCTGAACACAGACATCTTGAAACACAGTTTGTGAAGCCTAGCTCCACAATTCAAATCTAAATGGTTGAAATGCTTTTTACACCTTTTTTAGAAATACATTTATGACCTATTTAATGTGTTTAGAAGAAAATGTCTGAATTTCTTTAAAGACGATCCACGAAGGACAGTTTTCTCTGAGTCATGGCAGCATCGTGCGTCTTAATAATACTTTGATTCTCTTTGGCTGAGCTTCAATAAACTTTTTTAAGCGTAAGACATCCTGGACTCCTGAGCACTTTTTCCACTGATGAGTTTCTCCATAACACTAGGCGGGTAGCAGCAGTCTGTGGTGTACAGGCTGGTAGGATTGGATGTAGCTGAGTCCCGCTGTGTCCTGCTGCTGCCGATATAAAACACAGATCATTGATGCTACCGAGCAGCAGATGCTACCGAGCAGCAGCTGCAACAGCAACCGCTTGCTCTCTGAAGGCAGGAGGCCTTTGATTAAGAAGCCAAGCTGAGCTGTTGAATGGAGTATATTTGCTTTCCAGATTAAATTGTGTGAAGTGTAAAGATGAATTTATCAGGCACAGACTAGGTGGACCCAAATGCAGAGACAGGGACACAGGGATGAAGAGTTCTCAAGCCGTTTAATCAGTCCAAAAAGTCAGAAACCAGGAAATCTAAAAATCACTAGGACATACTCAGAATCCAAAAGGCAAAACTGGTCAATAACACTAAGAATATAAACTGAGGTAAGACCGCTGACAGGAAACTGACAAGACGATCTGGCACAGAAGGAAAAGAGCACACCATATATATACACTGGATGATAACGAGGCACAGGTGTATCACATTAGGGGAAGGGAGGAAGTTAGACAAGACAAGGGAAAACACGCCAAAATAAAACTAAGACAAAAAACTAAAACTACCGGGCCCTGACAGAACTCACGGTTGATGAATACTGCAGGTTACAGCAGACCTGCAAATTGGCCGCACATGCAGTTCTATATAAACTACAACAGCCTTGATATGTAGCGGAAAAAACATCCGGCAACAGCAGCCACCACAGAGTCACACCGTTGCATGCATCATCAAAATGTGAAGCATGGAGGCAAAAACTAATGAAGGCAGCAGCAGATACATATATACTAACCCTAACCCATGTATATATGAGCAGCACTATAGACATATATACTAACCCTAATCCATGTATATATGAGCAGCACTATAGACATATATACTAACCCTAACCCATGTATATCTGTCTATGAGCAGCACTATAGACATATATACTAACCCTAACCCATGTATATATGTCTATGAGCAGCACTACCATAGACATATATACTAACCCTAACCCATGTATATATGAGCAGCACTACCATAGACATATATACTAACCCTAACCCATGTATATATGAGCAGCACTACCATAGACATATATACTAACCCTAACCCATGTATATATGAGCAGCACTACCATAGACATATATACTAACCCTAACCCATGTATATCTGTCTATGAGCAGCACTACCATAGACATATATACTAACCCTAACCCATGTGTCTATGAGCAGCACTACCATAGACATATATACTAACCCTAACCCATGTATATATGAGCAGTACTACTATAGACATATATAGTAACCCTAACCCATGTATATATGAGCAGCACTACCATAGACATATATAATAACCCTAACCCATGTATATATGAGCAGCACTACCATAGACATATATACTAACCCTAACCCATGTATATATGAGCAGCACTATAGACATATATACTAACCCTAACCCATGTATATATGAGCACTACCATAGACATATATACTAACCCTAACCCATGTATATATGAGCAGCACTACCATAGACATATATACTAACCCTAACCCATGTATATATGAGCAGCACTATAGACATATATACTAACCCTAACCCATGTATATATGAGCACTACCATAGACATATATACTAACCCTAACCCATGTATATATGAGCAGCACTATAGACATATATACTAACCCTAACCCATGTATATATGAGCAGCACTACCATAGACATATATACTAACCCTAACCCATGTATATATGAGCAGTACTACTATAGACATATATACTAACCCTAACCCATGTATATATGAGCAGCACTACCATAGACATATATACTAACCCTAACCCATGTATATATGAGCAGCACTAACATAGACTAACCCTAACCCATGTATATCTGTCTATGAGCAGCACTATAGACATATATACTAACCCTAACCCATGTATGTATGAGCAGCACTACCATAGACATATATACTAACCCTAACCCATGTATATATGAGCAGCACTACCATAGACATATATACTAACCCTAACCCATGTATATATGAGCAGCACTACCATAGACATATATACTAACCCTAACCCATGTATATATGAGCAGCACTACCATA
This sequence comes from Scomber colias, assembly GCA_021039105.1. Taxonomy (NCBI): domain Eukaryota; kingdom Metazoa; phylum Chordata; class Actinopteri; order Scombriformes; family Scombridae; genus Scomber; species Scomber colias. The sequence goes on along the minus strand of JAJDFG010000949.1, from coordinate 17,014 downwards.
GACATATATAGTAACCCTAACCCATGTATATATGAGCAGCACTACCATAGACATATATACTAACCCTAACCCATGTATATATGAGCAGCACTATAGACATATATACTAACCCTAACCCATGTATATATGAGCAGCACTATAGACATATATACTAACCCTAACCCATGTATATATGAGCAGCACTACCATAGACATATATACTAACCCTAACCCATGTATATATGAGCAGCACTACCATAGACATATATACTAACCCTAACCCATGTATATATGAGCAGCACTACCATAGACATATATACTAACCCTAACCCATGTATATATGAGCAGCACTACCATAGACATATATACTAACCCTAACCCATGTATATATGAGCAGCACTACCATAGACATATATACTAACCCTAACCCATGTATATATGAGCAGCACTACCATAGACATATATACTAACCCTAACCCATGTATATATGTCTATGAGCAGCACTACCATAGACATATATACTAACCCTAACCCATGTATATATGAGCAGCACTATAGACATATATACTAACCCTAACCCATGTATATATGAGCAGCACTACCATAGACATATATACTAACCCTAACCCATGTATATATGTCTATGAGCAGCACTACTATAGACATATATACTAACCCTAACCCATGTATATATGTCTATGAGCAGCACTACCATAGACATATATACTAACCCTAACCCATGTATATATGAGCAGCACTACCATAGACATATATACTAACCCTAACCCATGTATATATGTCTATGAGCAGCACTACTATAGACATATATACTAACCCTAACCCATGTATATATGTCTATGAGCAGCACTACCATAGACATATATACTAACCCTAACCCATGTATATATGAGCAGCACTACCATAGACATATATACTAACCCTAACCCATGTATATATGTCTATGAGCAGCACTACTATAGACATATATACTAACCCTAACCCATGTATATATGTCTATGAACAGCACTACCATAGACATATATACTAACCCTAACCCATGTATAATGTCTATGAGCGGCACTATAGACATATATACTAACCCTAACCCATGCATATATGAGCAGCACTACCATAGACATATATACTAACCCATGTATATGTGAGCAGCACTACCATAGACAAATATACTAACCCTAACCCATGTATATATGAGCAGTACTATAGACATATATACTAACACTAACCCATGTATATATGAGCAGTACTACCATAGACATATATAGTAACCCTAACCCATGTATATATGAGCAGCACTACCATTGACATATATACTAACCCTAACCCATGTATATATGAGCAGCACTACCATAGACATATATACTAACCCTAACCCATGTATAATGTCTATGAGCGGCACTATAGACATATATACTAACATATATTAACCCTAACCCATCTGTCTATGAGCAGCTCTACCATAGACATATATACTAACCCTAACCCATGTATATATGAGCAGCACTAACATATACTAACCCTAACCCATGTATAATGTCTATTAGCAGCACTACCTCCATCATTAATACGTTATCTTCCTCTGATTACTTAAAACTATTGTGAACTCTGACGCATAGTTTCAGTGTTAAAACTAATAAAATAATTGCTGTCTGTGGTTTATATGAGCTTTGGCAATCATTTTGAAAAAGTAATAGCTCGCAGCAACATATTGAAAAAGAAAAGTTCATTTTAAAATGTGTGAACTGAACTTTGAACTAGTTCTTGTAGAAAGTGAACTTTCCCAACACTGCACTTTGTATTGTTACACAGAGCTGCTTTCAGCCTGAATGCAGCTGAAGGGTTTCTGTATATTGCAGAACAATAATGAAAAGTTCACATTTATGCAGAAGACAGAGTCACATGCTGAGATTTTCAATCAGTAGCAATCCGCAAAAGCTGAGGGTCAATGTGTCTGCCAGAGGATAAGATACGTTAGGTGGCATAATATCATTAGAAACCAGATTTAGATGTGGAACAGTGAAATTAAACAGATTTTTCATCAGGGTCTTTTCATCATAGAAGCAGCACATTTCAACAAATGGATGAACGTAACCATGGCGACTCTCATTTTGAAGCTTTCCCCCCACCAATCACTCTCTGAATGATTTTGGTTTAATGCTGGAACCTTTAGCCGAGGCCAGCAGCATCTGCTCATCCATCAACAGGAAATCGATGGTGGCTCAATTAGCGGAGACATCTGTGTGTGTGTGTGTGTGTGTGTGTGTGTGTGTGTGTCAAGGGGTTACATGGAGAGACACAACATTAATTAATGCATTTCAGAATTGCACACTGCTTCAAACCATCAGAGGTTTTCTTCTTGTGTGTTCTCAGATGTTTCTATTTTATTGCTTTACCTTCTCATTATAGATTGCATAGTGTTGTGGTTAAAGAATAATGACACCATCAATGTTTAGATTGGCTCCATATAAGCCTAACCCTCACTATGCAGTTATGTCGGCCCTGGAAAATAAAGGCTTGATTTACTGCATAAAGGAAGTGCGTCAACCATTGTGCAACCACATAACGTGTTTATTTTCTCCAGTAGCTCATTTCTCATAATAATTTATTAGGTAACCAAACTCTTTCTACTATCTACATTTAAGTTTCTTTGAGGATACTACCTGATATGAATAACCTTGTCTTTTGATTTCTTGAGGGCTTTGGGAAGCACACCCTCTAAAAATCATTGAGCTTGGTCTACTTGATTATATGAAAATCAACAGGCAGAAAACATGTTATCACAGTCTCCATTGCATTTTGTAAAAACATAAACATGCTACTATGGACTGTACTTATATAGCGCCTTTCTAGTCTGTGCGACCACTCAAAGTGCTTTACATCACATGTCATATTACCCTTTCACACACATTCATACACTGATGGCAGGGGCTACCACGCAGGGTGCCATCCTGCCATCAGGGGGATCTAACCATTCATTCACATCCACACACCGTTGGCACAGCAACGGGAACAATTTGGGGTTAAGTGTCTTGCCCAAGGACACATCGACATATGGACTGGAGGAGCCGGGAATCGAACCACCAATCCGGACGACCGCTCTACCTCCTGAGCCACAGCCGCCCAGTTTGCTGTCTTAACACATGCTTAAAGTCTGTGAGTAAGAATAAATATGTGTTCTGAGTTTGACATACCACAGAAAAGTGTGTTGTTAACCACCCTGCCAAATTTGAATGATTAAAAAAAATTGCCAAATATATGAAATTAGGCTTCAAAGTTGTGTAAAAATCAGCCTCTTTCTCTGCTCCCAAACGCTGAAGCCCCGCCCCCTACCAAGTGTCACCTGTCAATCAAAGTCACCACCTCTACTAGAAACATGGACGCTACGTCTGAGAGCTTTCTGCTGCTAGCTATTTTACTAAATATGATAAAATCTGACACAAAAACAGGTGACAAAATGAATACTATGATGAAGACATAATTACAAGACAATTGCTTTAGTTTCCACATGGACCTGGACCAATGAAATCTTTTAAGGAAGTAATTTTGTTTCACAGCATAAAGGACTCATGGGAGCTGTGAATGAGATGTAGTTAAGCTTTTTGTATTTGTTTCAAAAGTCTTACAATAAAAGCTTTGGCCTCATGTCGTCTTGTACTTTATACTTGTTCTCCCTGCTGCTTGTTTTGTCCCTCTTGTCTTTCTCTTTGTGTCACTGGTCTTTTGTGAAGCTGTTTGTGACAGGTTAAAATGAAAAAAGATGCTTCTTTGTCTAAACTGAAAGAAACCTCTTGTGTAAAACAGAGGAGCAAAGTGTTACCGAAAACAAAAGAGACAAAGGATATAAAGATTTAATGTTAATTGAGTGTAACAAACACAAATGTATTGCCAATTATAACGAAATCATGTCTCATTTCATCACGACACACAGCTGTTAATACTTCTAATGAAGCTTTTGACAGAGTACAATGAGGCAGATCTCTCATGTTGTGCCTTTATTTCACTACGACGACAGGTCAATGTCTGCTATTTCCTAATGAACTTTAATCAGTCCGCTGTTCTTTAAATATCACTGCTATTCTGTCTTTCAGAGCTGCTTTTGCACAACCCACCTCCTAACTCCAGTCCTTATAAACAGCCATCGATGGAGTCTACATGCATTTGACAGCTGTAGAGAAACCACAGACTGTATAAAAGAAATGGACGTAACATCCGTGACGTCACCCATTGGTTTGTGGACTGCTGCTCGGAAGCCAATAGTTTCTAATCTAGGCAGCGCCATCTTGAAAATTTCAGGTGCATGCTGGGAAAAATAAAAACACGGATTCTACTTATATGGGCATGAGGTGTGGCCATGGGCGGAGCGGGGACGTTGCTATGGTTGCGAGGAGCTGGATCTCGAGGACATTGGTCAATCAACCTGTCAATCAGGACGTAGCCACGCCCTAATGCATACCCTGCTTTATCGTCACATATAAAATCAGGGAGGCCAAAATGTCCCAAATGAACATCATACTGCATTGAAGAAGGCTTTAAACTAGCGATTGAGACCATAAACACATTTTGAAAACGTTTACTGAGGTTAGAAATCAAGTGAGAAGTTGGTGAATTCTCCATTGACTTGTATAGAGATGGTCGCCCCCTGGTGGCCTTTTGATAGAATGCTACTTCCGTGTTGGCCTCATTTCAGAGGACCAGAATTCCCCACTTGAGAGATGCACAGCAGTAATATTACCATGTGGGATTGTTAGTAGAAAGCAGTGCACATGCCACAGACACAACTTTAAAAAAAGTGAATTTTTGCAAGCAACAGATCCAGAGAGGCTGAATGAAGAGCAACTTGACTTGTTTTAGCTTGTTGAAGACCTCTCATCTCAAGAACAGGCTTCAGAACTGAACAAGCCATTGTTAGGAAAGGGACTGATGGTGTTTTCCTAAATGGTGTTAGAAGGCTTTGGGGTGCTATCATTAGACAGACACGGCAATTGTCACCTCATTAAATAAAAAATTAAAAAAAAGCAGACTCATAATATTACAAAACTGAAGCCACGGGTAATTTATGAACATGCTGTCAAGTAAAAACTGTGTGATTGCAGTTTTGCTGATTTTGCCCAAAAGCGATAATGAGCCCAGGCTTTCAAATCATGCAGCAGCAGCAGCCTCAATAATGTATTTAATTGCACGAGACCAGGGGTGTTAAACATGCGGCCCGTGGGCCATAACCGGCCCGCTGAGGGGTGCAATCCGGCCCACTTTCCTTCCTGTGTTCTTTTCCTTCCTTCCTTCCATCTGTCCTTCCTCCTTTTCTTCCTTCTGTACTTCCTCCCTATACCTTCCTTATTTCCTTTCTTCATTCATTCCTTCCTTCCTTTCATCTGTCCTTCCTCCCTTCTGTTCTTCCTTCTTTCCTTCCTTCCTTCCTTCCTTCCTTCCGTCTGTCTGTCCGTCACTGTCTGTCCTTCCGTCCGTCTGTCACTTTCCTTCCTGTGTTCTTTTCCTTCCTTCCATCTGTCCTTCCTCCCTTTCTTCCATCTGTCCTTCCTCCCTTTCTTCCATCTGTCCTTTCTCCCTACCTTCTTTTTTTCCTTTCTTCGTTCCTTCCATCTGTCCTTCCATCTGTCCTTCCTCCCTTTCTTCCTTCTGTTCTTCCTTCCTTCCTTCCATCTGTCCTTCCTCCCTTTCTTCCATCTGTCCTTCCTCCCTTCCTTGCATCTGTCCTTCCTCCCTTCCTTTTTTCATTCCTTCCTTCCTGTCTTCCTTCCATCTGTCCTTACTCCCTTTCTTCCATCTGTCCTTCCTCCCTTCTGTCCTTCCTCCCTGCCTTCCTTTTTTCATTCCTTCCCTCCTGTCTTCCTTCCGTCTGTCCTTCCTCCCTACATTCCTTTTTTCCTTTCTTCGTTTGTTCGTTCCTTCCTTCCTTCTATCTGTCCTTCCTCCCTTTCTTCCCTCCGTCTGTCTATCTGTCCTTCACTATCTGTCCTTCCGTCCATCACTGTCCTTCCTTCCTTCCTTCCTTCCTTCCTTCCTTCCTTCCTTCCTTCCTTCCTAAAATCAAATTGGTGTGTATGTGGCCCTTGAATGAAAATGAGTTTGACACCTCTGCTCTTGACTTTTAACCTCTACTTCATTAGCACAGTCGCTCCTTTAATAAAGCATACTTATATCTTTATATTATTTCTGAGATCTACAATAATTGTTGAAACCATTGTGTGAAATAAAACATGCTGTAATTATCTATTATAACTTAATTTGACCCTATATTAAGCCTGACAACATTAACATTGACGTGTCCTCTTAGTAATAGTTGATCAAAGATTTCTTTCACTGTAACGCATAATCTACTTTCTTTTCACTCTGACTTTGCCAGTTTTTTTACTTTTCATAAACTCATGCTGTGCTGTGAACTCCTACTGTGAGAAAATGAAGACTTTCATCCCAACATGAGAGGAACAAAGACCTCACTTTTCATTTTTTTTTATTCTTCTTCTGTCAAGTTCTTTATACATTTTCATCACTTGGTGTGTCTCAAATTGTACTGTAGCTTCCTCTCTGCTTTAGTCCTTTTGAAGTGGGAAGTATCTGTCCTCTCACAAAGAAACTGAAAACTTTTGCACTGACTGCTGCCAAAATGCATAAAGAAAATAAAAATAAAAGGGATAATGTATTATGGTGTTAAATAGTGTGTAATCATCCTGTCCATTTCAAACTGTGGAGGCTTTGCAGTATAGATATCAGACACTGAATTCTCCTTCATGCCTGTACTTCATTTTCACACTTTTGATTTCCTTTTTGAAGCATTTCCTGTTCATGTCTTCATTTTTTAAGAAAGCACCATGAAGCCTTCAGTTATCTCCAGCAACGTAATCTTTTCCGACATGTGTCTTCAGTTATTCGCACAAATATTTGAACATTTGAAAAGGTTCTACGGATATTTTCGGAGAGCTTTGACCTCCATTGATAAAATAATCTCTATGGATATGCTGTTTATTAGTTAATAACACCGAGAGACAGAGAGAGAGAGATGGAGATGGAAGGAAAGAGGATAATATTTCATCCAATAGCTCTTTGTCTCCTGTTATCAGTTGTGAGCAGATTTAAAAAAAAAAAAACTTCAAAATGAGAAGAGGGTAATATAATTCACGACTCTCGTTTCTTTCTGTTATCAGCTGCAGATGTCATGAAAAAGCAGCACGCACTTTATCAATGTGTTTTTATTGTGTTTGTTACTTTTTAAGCAATGATCTTAATTTGAAAGCATTGAGGGCAGATAAACATCTTCCTTTCTTCATTCATTTTTCAACAGTTGCAGACAGACATTATTCACATGAAAGTCTGAAGATGAAAAGCAGCTTATAAAATGTAAGAAAACATATAAAATATGCGTTATGTGGAAGATTTTCCAACGCTAAGGCCCATTCATTCTTTTATCTTTTGTGATTTAAGAGTCTGACATTTAACTAGAGCTCTTTTTCTCTTTTTTTTTTTTTTGCATCAAACATAGCATAGACTGTATAAAAGAAATGGACGTAACATCCGTGACGTCACCCATTGGTTTGTGGACTGCTGCTCGGAAGCCAATAGTTTCTAATCTAGGCAGCGCCATCTTGAAAATTTCAGGTGCATGCTGGGAAAAATAAAAATATGGATTCTACTTATATGGGCATGAGGCGGGGCCATGGGCGGAGCGGGGAGGTTGCTATGGTTACGAGGGCTGGATCTGGAGGACATTGGTCAATCAACCTGTCAATCAGGACGTAGCCACGCCCTAATGCATACCCTGCTTTATCGTCACATATAAAATCAGGGAGGCCAAAATGTCCCAAATGAACATCATACTGCATTGAAGAAGGCTTTAAACTAGCGATTGAGACCATAAACACATTTTGAAAACGTTTACTGAGGTTAGAAATCAAGTGAGAAGTTGGTGAATTCTCCATTGACTTGTATAGAGACGGTCGCCCCCTGGTGGCCTTTTGATAGAATGCAGCTCTAAGTTACTTCCTGGTTGGCTTCATTTCAGAGGACCGGCGGTCCCCGCCTGGTTTTGACCCCCGCCTGCAATAAACGAATAAAGTAAGCCTGATCCGTACATGATATTCAGTTTTTCTTTTTCTGAAGGTTTCTTCCAGATATGTACAAAATAATAAAAGCTAAAAGTTGTTTTACGATATCATCCATAGGTTTGTATTGGCAATTTAGATTTTACTATGATTATAATTAGACCCAAAGTATTCTGTGCATGTACCAGTGAGGTGCCTATTGTAATATCGAAGGTCTTAAAAGTCAGGATTGATAGTTGGATGAGAATGTAATGAAGTTCACTAAATTAAAATCACCCTTCCTTCACTATACAGAACGACCCATAAGACCATTTTCTCATCAGGCTCCTCTATTTGCAGTTACAGGCAGGACAATAACAGATAAAACTGTGGTCACTTAATTAAACTTTCTGCAGAGCAAAAACTCATCAGAAGTAAATGCTGCTCAGTGAGAAAGTTTCTGAACTTTAGAAGAGTTAACCTTTTCAGGGAAGCCTTGGGTCAGCCGTTTATGAACCCATTAAGTTAAAGTTGAGACTGTTGAAGCTCATCCCTGATGTTAATTACTGGACTTTGAATGAGACACTTGTTGACATTCTCATTGGTGTGTAGGTGAGGAGAAACTAATGAAGGAAGACCAACAAAAAAAAAAAGCAAGATTAAGAAGGGAGTGTTTTATCAGAGATGGAGATAGATGTGGACATGAATACATTTGAATGAAACTGAAAGTGAAAAAGGGGATCCACACTTTTTGTTTTTCATGATGTATTATGGAGTTTGGCTCTTTAGTAAAAGGGCAAACACAAATTTCAGTTTCATCAATGAACTCCCTAAAACCTCCAGTGATCTCACATCTGCTCAAGCTCCTCCTGAGATCTGAGTAGATGTAATGATGACATGTTTGGGAGGACCAGTGACCCATAACTTGTGATTTAGAGTATGTGAGAAGTTCCTGGATGGTTTACTAGATTCTCCAGAAATGCAGAGTATGCATCAAGAGCTGACTACTCACACTCACATTACCCAAGATGCAACGCTACTACTCACACTCACATTACCCAAGATGCAACGCTACTACTCACACTCACATTACCCAAGATGCAACGCTACTACTCACACTCACATTACCCAAGATGCAACGCTACTACTCACACTCACATTACCCAAGATGCAACGCTACTACTCACACTCACATTACCCAAGATGCAACGCTACTACTCACACTCACATTACCCAAGATGCAACGCTACTACTCACACTCACATTACCCAAGATGCAACGCTACTACTCACACTCACATTACCCAAGATGCAACGCTACTACTCACACTCACATTACCCAAGATGCAACGCTACTACTCACACTCACATTACCCAAGATGCAACGCTGCTACTCACACTCACATTACCCGAGATGCAACACTACTACTCACACTCACATTACCCAAGATGCAATGCAACTTCTGAAAAAAACCCAAAATACAAATGTCACAGATCACCACCTCGCTGGTTTCAAGTTAGCTACAGCGAGGGTATGTTCACTTCCTGTTTTCACAATAAAAGCACCAATTCTATCGTTATGGTTTTCTTAATAATAAAAGGTAACGGGTGTTTTATTTTGTGAAAATGACAGGAAGTGCGTTACTCGCTACGGCTAACTTGAGTGGCTCCGAGTTCTCAGGAACAAAACTTTAAACGGGTGTTATTTGGACAAGTTAGCGTCACATTGTGGATCTAAAGGGCTACTTTACTTTCTTCCTAAAAAGGTTCATCAGCCAGATAAATATATCTTGTATACGATAAAACAAAACCACTTCATCACCTTCTGGCTCTTTTTTTTTTTAAGAGGAGAAAAAAAGAACAGGCACACTTTTGCAAAATCTACATAAAACTTTTTCCACCCTTGAAGCTGAGACGTTATTATCTGAAGTCACAGTAAATGGAGATAAGAGACCAAAACTCTGCATATATTAGTCCTAAGATTCATTCCAGGACATTTTAACATCAGTGAGTCATCTGTAATTACAGCGAAGCAGAGGCGGAAAAACATCTCAGACCAAGAAAGTAAAGAAGCTTAACCCTCCTGTCGTCCTCCCGGGTCAAAGTGACCCCATCTATTTTGACTGTTCCTTCCTTCTTTCCTCCCTATTTCTATAAATGTTCTTTCATTTTTTGCCTGCTTCCCTCCTTCTTTGCTCCCTCCTCCTTCCATCCTTCTTTCCTCTTTTCCTCCCTCCCTCCTTACTCCTTTCCTTCCTTCCTCCCTTCCTTCCTTACTCCTTTCCTTCCTTCATTCCTCCCTCCCTCCTTACTTCCTTCCTTCCTCCTCCTCCCTTCCTGCTTTTCTGCTTTTCTTCCTTCCTTCTCTCCTTCCTTCCGTCCTCTTTTCCTCCCTCCCTCCTTATTCCTTTCCTTCCTTCCTTCCTTACTTCCTTCCTCCCTCATTCCCTGCTTCCTTCTTTCCTCCCTTCCTTCCTCCTGTCCTTCCTTGACCAGAGGACAGGAGGGTTAAAGAATGAGCAGAAGCCGAAAACAACTAAGTATACAACTCAATTACTTTTTTTTTGTTTTGCTTTTTTTGGACAATAAAATAAAAAAAAGGGACATGATAACTCCTAACTTCCTTCCTTCCTTCCTTCCTCCTTTCCTCCCTCCTTACTCCTTTCCTTCGTTCCTTCCTCATTTCCTCCCTACCTCCCTCCTTACTCCTTCCTTCCTTTTCTCATAAATTCCTCCCTCTTTTCATCCTTACTCCTGTCCTTCCTTCCTCCTTTCCTCCCTCTTTACTCCTTTCCTTCCTTCCTCCCTTCCTCCTTTCCTCCCTCCCTCCTTACTCCTTCCTTCCTTCTCTCCTAATTTCCTTCCTCTTTTCATCCATACTCCTTTCCTTCCTTCTAATTTTTCCGACTTCCTGAGAACCGTTACATCATTAAAAGATGGTATTTTAGGAACATATGTCTCAGAATATGTAATTTAGTATCTCTAGAGTTACATGGTCTCGTATTTCAACAAACTAAAAGGTGCACTGATGGTGTTCCTATCACCTTTTGTACTCTTCTCCTCTTTCCATCCTTCTTTCCTCTTTTCCTCCCTCCCTCCTTACTCCTTTCCTTCCTTCCTTCCTTCCTTCCTTCCTCCCTCCCTTCCTTCTTTCCTTCCTCACTCCTTTCCTTCCTTCATTCCTCCTTTCCTCCCTCCTTACTCCTTTCCTTCGTTCCTTCCTCATTTCCTCCCTACCTCCCTCCTTACTTCCTTTTCTCATAAATTCCTCCCTCTTTTCATCCTTACTCCTGTCCTTCCTTCCTCCTTTCCTCCCTCTTTACTCCTTTCCTTCCTTCCTTCCTTCCTCCTTTCCTCCCTCTTTACTCCTTTCCTTCCTTCCTCCCTTCCTCCTTTCCTCCCTCCCTCCCTCCTTACTCCTTCCTTCCTTCTCTCCTAAATTCCTTCCTCTTTTCATCCTTACTCCTTTCCTTCCTTCCTCCTTTCCTCCCTCCCTCCCTCCCTCCTTACTCCTTTCCTTTCTTCCTTCCTTCCTTCCTTCCTTCCCTCCTAAATTCCTTCCTCTTTTCATCCTTACTCCTTTCCTTCCTTCTGTCCTTCCTTGACCTGAGGACAACAGGAGGGTTAAAATGTCAAAATGACTAATAAAAAAACCTTTTCCGACTTCCTGAGGACTCTCCCTGTGTTATGCCGACCGTTACATCATTAAAAGATGGTATTTTAGGAACATATGTCTCAGAATATGTAATTTAGTATCTCTAGAGTTACATGGACTCGTATTTCAACAAACTAAAAGGTGCACTGACGGTGTTCCTATCACCTTTTGTACTCTTCTCCTCTTTCCATCCTTCTTTCCTCTTTTCCTCCCTCCCTCCTTACTCCTTTCCTTCCTTCCTTCCTCCCTCCCTTCCTTCTTTCCTTCCTCACTCCTTTCCTTCCTTCATTTCTCCTTTCCTCCCTCCTTACTCCTTTCCTTCGTTCCTTCCTCATTTCCTCCCTACCTCCCTCTTTACTCCTTCCTTCCTTTTCTCATAAATTCCTCCCTCTTTTCATCCATACTCCTTTCCTTCCTTCCTCCCTTCCTCCTTTCCTCCCTCCCTCCCTCCTTACTCCTTCCTTCCTTCTCTCCTAATTTCCTTCCTCTTTTCATCCATACTCCTTTCCTTCCTTCTAATTTTTCCGACTTCCTGAGAACCGTTACATCATTAAAAGATGGTATTTTAGGAACATATGTCACAGAATATGTAATTTAGTATCTCTAGAGTTACATGGTCTGGTATTTCAACAAACTAAAAGGTGCACTGATGGTGTTCCTATCACCTTTTGTACCTCTTTCACTTTGTTAAATTGAAGAGAAACTTTTATTTTGGGACTGTTTGTTTTGGCCAAACTCACCAGACATTGCTTCATCTTCTTCTTAATCCAGACACTTAATCTATAGGCTTTGTTTCTGAGCCATTAATCTATTTTTTCATAAATACTTCCAGACATGAATAAACCCTTTAATTAAAGTTTTAGGAAGCAGAGGGAGTTTATTCTTTATTTGTTTATGGAGGAAAATACATTTGTGAATGATGATGATAAAAGTGTCAGCTGCATAAAAAATCAAGCTAAAACAAAGGTGATCGTGTTGTTTTTACTGCTATCAAATGTAGAAATTGTTCAAATTTTACCTGAATTGTATTTATAGGTTAAGAGTGCAAAACCTCATTCATTCGCTAATTCCTGAATGCACAACACAACACAACAAATACTACCTTTTACCTGTTTTATACTCATCTTAAAGTCTGTGTAAAGTCAGAATAAATATGTGTTCTGAGTTTGACATACCACAGAAAAGTGTGTTGTTAACCACCCTGCCAAATTTCAATGATTAAAAAAAAATTGCCAAATATATGAAATTAGGCTTCAAAGTTGTGTAAAAATCAGCCTCTTTCTCTGCTCCCAAACGCTGAAGCCCCGCCCCCTACCAAGTGTCACCTGTCAATCAAAGTCACCACCTCTACCAGAAACATGGACGCTACGTCTGAGAGCTTTCTGCTGCTAGCTCAGCTGCTAACTCAGCGGCTTTTGTACCTCTTCTATTTTGTGAAATTGAAGAGCCACTTTTATTTTTTACATTTGATATTTGACTGTTTGTTTTGGCCAAACTCACCAGACATTGCTTCATCTTCTTCTTAATCTATAGGCTTTGTTTCTGAGCCATGAATCTATTTTTTCATAAATACTTCCAGACATGAATAAACGGGTGATTAACTCTTTAATTAAAGTTTCAGAAAGCAGAGGGAGTTTATTCTTTATTTCTTTATGGAGGAAAATACTATTCACAATTACATCATATTACAATCCTAGGTGACATTTACTGCTATCAAATGTAGAAATTGTTCAAATTTTACCTGAATTCATTCGCTAATTCCTGAATGCCCGCCACAACCCAACAAATACTACCTTTTACCTATTTTATACTCATCTTAAGAGACAGACAGACAGACAGACAGACAGACAGACAGACAGACAGAGAGAGAGAGAGAGAGAGAGAGAGAGAGACAGAAACAGAGAGAGAGAGAGAGACAGACAGAGAGAGAGAGAGAGACAGACAGACAGACAGACAGACAGACAGACAGACAGAGAGAGAGAGAGAGAGAGAGGCTTTGTCAGTAGGCGGAGCAATCAGCACTGTGTTATGTTTCATGGACTCTCTCTGAGGGCGGCTGACAGGAACAGGTCGGCTGCCCTTATCAAAAAGCTCTGAAAGCAACATTTTAATTCATGATTCAAAAACATTAATCGATCTCGACTTCCTTTCATGTTTCCTGCTTCATCTCTCCTGTTATTTATCATGTAGCTCGTTACCCTTTTACTTTCCCTCCTCTCTACACTCTTTCATTCTCTTTCATTGGTTCTTGTTCTGGCTCAGTCATGAAGCTCAGGTCATGTGTCTGTGTATTCAAAAAAACACATTTAACCTTCCTGTCGTCCTCCCGGGTCAAATTGACCCCATCTCTCTTTTGGCTGTTCCTTCTTTCCTTCCTTCCTTCCTTCCTTCCTCTTTCTTTAATTTTTCCTTCGTTATTCCCCTACTTCCATACTTCTTTACTCACTTCCTTCCTTCCTTCCTCCCTCCCTCCTATCTCCTTTCCTTCCTTCCTTTCTCCCAACCTTCCTTAGGCCTCGAGCACCAACAAATAGGTACAAATGTTCCTTTGTCCCATGTGCAATCAATGCAGTTAACTTGTACAAGACTTAGAGCTGCATTCTATCAAAAGGCCACCAGGGGGCGACCGTCTCTATACAAGTCAATGGAGAATTCACCAACTTCTCACTTGATTTCTAACCTCAGTAAACGTTTTCAAAATGTGTTTATGGTCTCAATCGCTAGTTTAAAGCCTTCTTCAATGCAGTATGATGTTCATTTGGGACATTTTGGCCTCCCTGATTTTATATGTGACGATAAAGCAGGGTATGCATTAGGGCGTGGCTACGTCCTGATTGACAGGTTGATTGACCAATGTCCTCGAGATCCAACCCTCGTAACCATAGCAACCTTCCCGCTCCAAACTGTAACAAATCCCTATTGAAATAGTTTTTAAATGTGTATGTCTGTATTGTAAAAGCTGGTTTTATAATTGAATCATTTCTTCTCTCAATTATAAAACCAGTGCTCAGCGAAGCAGATCTCAGGCCTGTTTAACTGTACTTACCCCTCAGGTTGATACTGAACTTGCCTTTTAATACTTTGCATCTTATAAATGGAATAAATTACAGATGATTTAAATACAAATCTTAAATGTCTTATATCCCAGAGGCCGATTTTAAACTTTTAACCTCTAGTTTATTCAGTGATTGTTTCTGGCTCTAATGCAGCATGTGCTTTTATTAAGCCTCACTACGCTTGTTTTCTTTCTCTATGTGATTGTATTTGATTTTTATTTGAGAGCTCTTGTTTGTTTCTTTTTGTTTAGTGTGCCAGCCAGGTGTCTCTCCTGGCATTTAAGATAGTCAGTTTCTTATGAGTCACAATGTATTTTGGATCAAACTGCACATAAAGGACAAAAACTTTTATAATAACCAACTTTTTCTTTTCAGGTTTCCCCAGAACTAAATTCATGAAACCATTAGTGAGGCAATCAGACCAACTCAGGTCAAAGAAGGACAGAAGGAAGGAAATGAAGGAGGAGGAAAAGAGGAAGGAAGTGAGGAAGGAGGAAAAGAGGAAGGAAGGACAGAAGGAAAAGAGGAAGGAAGTAAGGAGAGAAGGAAGGGAGGAAGGAAGGAGAGAAGGAAGGAAGGGAATAATGACGAAAAGAGGAAGGAAATTAGGAGAAAGGAAGGAAGGAAGGAAGGCAGGAAGGAGAGAAGGAAGGAAGGAAGGAAGGAAGGGAAGGAGTAAGGGAGGAAAGAAGCAAGCAAGGAAGGAAAGGAATAATGACGAAAAGAGGAAGGAAATTAGGAGAAAGGAAGGAAGGAAGGACAGAAGGAAAAGAGGAAGGAAGTAAGGAGAGAAGGAAGGAAGGAGAGAAGGAAGGAAGGGAAGGAGTAAGGGAGGAAAGAAGCAAGGAAGGAAGGAAAAGAATAATGTCGAAAACAGGAAGGAAATTAGGAGAGAAGGAAGGAAAGGAGTAAGGAATGAGGGAGGGAGGAAGGAAGGAAGGAAGGAAGGAAGGAAGGAAGGAAGGAAGGAAGGAAGGAAGGAAGGAAAGGAGTAAGGAGGGAGGGAGGAAGGAAAGGTTTCTTATGAGTCACAATGTATTTTGGATCAAACTGCAAATAAAAGGACAAAATCTTTTATAATAACCAACTTTTTCTTTTCAGGTTTTCACAGCATGCACTCCTTATTTGAAAATGGGAATTATGAGGTTTGCAAATGGGAAATCAATCTCTTTTGTTTAGTCGATGCATTCATTCAACCCTCCTCCCTCCTACATGCAGACGATGTTCCTACTCAATATATTGATTTCCTCCTTTTTGTTCCACTCATAATTACCAGAGCTGCTGCTGGCATCAAGCACTGAGCCTGCCATTGTCTCTAGGAAGCTCAAGCTGGGAGACATAATTTGGTTTCTTTCTCTATTGCTTTCTCCAACATGGTAATTGTGTATTTTTCAGAGAAGCACACACACACACACACACACACACACACACACACACACACAGGTAAACACGATGCAAGACGCTCAGCAGTAAAGAAGGTGATTCAATTTAGTCACAATTTCATTTGGCGTAGTAAGAAATGTGATGAAACAAGGTCTAAAATGATCAAGGTTACTGTAATGGATATAGTGTGTGTGTGTGTGTCTGTGTGTGTGTGTCTGTGTGTATGTGTGTCTGTGTCTGTGTGTATCTTCTGGGAGCTTTTTATATTCTTGGCATGTTGTCAATGCATGTCAGTTTATCAGTGTTTGTGCAATCAGGCAGGCATGTGGCTGTCCCCCAGTATGTATGTGTGTGTGTGTGTGTGTGTGTGTGTGTGTGTGTGTGTGTCAAGGTGTGTGTGGTCGCTCCCGCCTGTGTGAGCACATGTCCGCCTCCATTAGGAGAATAAAGTAGTGCCAGCCTGCCTCCATTCACTGGGAACAAAAGGGGAATTTCATGTCCTGATGCTCTCTATCTCTCTTCAAAAAAGGAAAGGAAATGAATTCTGGACACATTGACTGAAGAGGGCAAGATAAACACAGCCGTCTAATTACTAAATACAATGACAGGTTTTTTTTTTGTCATGGTAAGAGACACACACACACACACACACACACACAGATCTCCCCACCTGGTCTAAAGCAAGAACCAATTACATCAGCGGACTGGGGGCGGTGTTTATTAGCAGACTAGCTGGGTTAACATTTATTAGCCGGCTTGCAGGGCTAACATTCATTAGCTGGATAGCGGGGCTAACGTTTATTAGCTGGCTAGCGGCGCTAACGTTCATTAGCCGGATAGCGGGGCTAACGTTTATTAGCTGGCTAGCGGCGCTAACGTTCATTAGCC
>JAJDFG010000948.1:57500-60237 GCA_021039105.1 Scomber colias | reverse complement strand
TGAGAGAAGAAGAAGAAACAGAAAGCAGGAGGGAAGTTAGCTCTTACTCCACTATCTATCTATCTATCTATCTATCTATCTATCTATCTATCTATCTATCCATCCATCCACCCACCCATCCACCCATCCATCATCTACCTATCCATCAATCTATCCATCCATGCATCTATCCATTCACCCATCCATCCATCCATCCATCCATCATCCATCCATCCATCCATCTATCTATCCATCTATCTATCCAACCATCCACCCATCCATCTATCCACCCATCCATCCATCCATCCATCCATCTTCTATCCATCCACCCACCCATCCAACCATCTATCCATCCATCCATCCATCCATCATCTATCCATCCATCCACCCAACCATCCATCCACCCATCCACCTACCATCCACCCATCCAATCCATCATCACCCATCCATCCATCTATCTATCATCATCCATCCACCCACCCACCCATCATCCATCCATCCATCCATCCATCCACCCACCCATCTATCCATCTATCCATCTATCTCATCATGTGAATAAAAGCCCAAAGTAGAGAACATCTTGAATTTGTAGTTTTAGTTTTATTGAAACAGTTTAAATTAAACTGAGTGAAGATAATTAGATTTGATGATGCGTTCAATATTTTCTTAAAGCAAGAAAATAAAGTTAAAAAGTTTAATGTTTTAATATTTTAGTGTAGCAGCAATGAATGTAAAGTAAAAGTTAACTCGCCTGCTCTGTTGGACTGGTCGATCATCGGTCTGAACGATGCGCCGCCTCGCATTGATGAACCTGAGAGAGAGAGAGAGAGAGAGAGAGAGAGAGAGAGAGAGAGAGAGAGAGTGAGAGAGAGAGAGAGAGAGAGAGAGAGAGAGAGAGAAAGAGAGGAGAGAGAGAGAGAACAGAGAGAGAGAGAGAAGGAGAGAGGGAGAGAGAGAGGAGAGAGGGGGAGAGAGAGAGAAGAGACAGGAGAGAGAAGGAGAGAGAGAGGGATGAAGGGATGAAGGAGAGAAACAGGAGGAGGGAGGAGAGAAAGTGACAGTTTTATAAATGAGGTCTGAGCAGCAGAATATGATTTTAGTTTTCTGTCTGTAAAGCTGCAGGGAAACTAACGGAGGAGAAACTCTGATTCCCTACAGGACTCAAACGCTCCACTGCTCACACAACAGTCTGAATCTGTTTTCTTTATTTTCTTTATGAGAATTATTGGGAACAAAATAAGATAAAGTAAGTCACAGATACAGATAATTCATCATTTTTACAACTGTTTCAAAACTTTGCAAGAGTAAGAATGATAGATTATTATTATGAGCATGTTGAAGAAAAAATAAGGGAGTTCCTGTCGAAGACCCTAGCCAGGTCTTACAATTCACAGGATCGTGGCTCAGTTGAGGGCCAAATACCAAAACCCCAAATTATCACCGGTAGATACCCACCCAGATAGCATGCGAATGGTGGGCCACTTGAGGCAATGATCCGGCACTGTAGGCATTCTTCTGGCCCGGACAAAACAGACGTGAACTAAACTGGCCCATGTAGTAAATGCTACATTTGGGCCAAATATCACAAAACGAATATGGCCCATCTTTGGCCGAAATATGGCAAGTATGGCAATGACTAATCCGGATGTGAGCCTAAAGAGGCCCACATATAAGGAAACATACTTGGCCCACCTTTGTTGAAACATATTTGGGCCAGTCTTGGCCGAACTGGTTTATTTGGTGTGTTTTTGGTTGACATCTGGCATTGTGATGGCTTGGTTATGGCCCACTTTTGGCAAACATGAGCGGAACCGCCCAAGTGCCATCATTCCATGCTGTATGTGGGCCGGATGAACATGTCAGGTGTGGGCCAGATATGGGCCAAAAGAGTTTGCTATCTGGGCAGGTGCTCATTTTTGACTTTGAGACATTCCTGGAGAAGTCCATCATGAGCGGGCAGTGAGCTGTCAAGAACACTGTCCTGCAACAAAAGAGGAGAAGTTATCGTTCTCCAAACAACTAAGTGACCTGATCTACGGTCATGTGAGTGACTCGTCCACAAGAAGCCGTCATCAAAACCAATTACATTGGAGAAAGAAAAAAGAATTTACACAGACGTATGCAGCCGGGTGCGAGGCTTCCTGAGTGAATATGAATAATGTGCTTTTTACCTACATATCGGTATTAAAATAAGATAACTTAAAAAGAGATGGACATGAGAGCTTTTATGTTGCAGCTAAGAAGCAGAACTGTGACCAAAAAAACCCAAAACAGTAAACAGGAAAAAAATAAATGTAAAAAAGACAGAAAAATAAGTTTTGCTGGAATTTGTCCACCAATTTGCTAAAAACTATAAAACAAAGCCAAACATTCTTATAATGTCTGAGACAACTCAAAACATCAAAACATCAAAACATCAAAACATCAAAGCATCGTTACTGCTATGAAACAATGATTAACACAAGAGGCTAAGCTAGGCTGTTTATTGCTATGAAACAAACACAGTGAGGCTAACAAGATGTTTAGCTAGGGCTATCTTTAGCAGCTAATACAGTTTGTTTTCAATGAGTTAACAGTTCAAGTTTAACAACTAAAGTTAGCTATCGGTTCAGTTTAGCTGCTGAAACAAGTTAATACGAGGCAAGCTAACAGCTCAGTTTAACTACTAAAATTTTGGTAGCTTAGATAATACAAGCTAACAGCTCAGTTAAATGCTAAAACGGCTGAATTTAGACAAACATTCAATTTAGCTGCTGAA
>JAJDFG010000948.1:0-52500 GCA_021039105.1 Scomber colias | reverse complement strand
AGAGGAGAGGAAAAAAGAGAAAGAGTAGAGGAAGAGGAGAGGAAGAGGAGAGGAAAAGAGAGGAAGAGGAGAGGAAGAAGAGAGGAAGAGGAAGAGGAGAGGAAAGACAGAGGAAGAAGAGAGGAAGAGGAGAGAGAGAGAGAAGAGAGAGGAAGGAGAGAGGAAAAAGAGAAAGAGTAGAGGAAGAGGAAGAGGAGAGGAAAGACAGAGGAAAAGTAGGGGGAAAAGAGAGGAAGAAGGGAACAGGAGGAAAACACCAAGACGAGGGAAGAGGGTTAAAAAGAGGAGATGAAATAAAATTGAGGTTGAAAAGAAGGGAGGAGAGGGAAAAAAGAATGAGGTGGGAAGAGAGGAGAAAAGAGCAAAGACAGAGGAAGAGGAGAAAGGAAGGGAGGAGGAGAAGAAGAGGGAGAAAAGAAGGGAGGAGGAGGAGGAGAACAGAAGGGAGGAGGAGATGAAGAGGAGAAAAGAAGGAGGAGGAGAGGAAGGTGAAAAAAGAAGGGAGGAGGAGAAAGAAAGGAGGAGGAGGAGAAGAAGAAGAGAGGAGGAGGAGAAGAAGAGAGGAGGAGATGAAGAGGAGAAAAGAAGGGAGGAGGAGATGAAGAGGAGAAAAGAAGGGAGGAGGAGATGAAGAGGGGAAAAGAAGGGAGGAGGAGAGGAAGAGGAGAAAAGAAGGGAGGAGGAGAGTAAGAGGAGAAAAGAAGGGAGGAGGAGAGGAAGAGGAGAAAAAGGAGGGAGGAGGAGGAGAAGAGGAGAAAAGAAGGGAGGAGGAGATGAAGAGGAGAAAAGAAGGGAGGAGGAGGAGAATAGAAGGGAGGAGGAGGGGAAGAGGAGAAAAGAAAGGAGGAGCAGAAGAAGAGGAGAAAAGAAGGGAGGAGGAGAA
This sequence comes from Scomber colias, assembly GCA_021039105.1. Lineage (NCBI taxonomy): Eukaryota > Metazoa > Chordata > Actinopteri > Scombriformes > Scombridae > Scomber > Scomber colias. The sequence continues at coordinate 51,617 of JAJDFG010000948.1, read as the reverse complement.
GAGGAGGGGAGGAGAAGAAGAGGAAGAGAGGAAGAGGAGAAAAGACGGGAGGAGGAGAGGAAGAGGAAAAAAGAAGGGAGGATGAGAGGAAGAGGAGAAAAGAAGGGAGGAGGAGCAGAAGAAGAGTAGAAAAGAAGGGAGGAGGAGGAGAGGAAGAGGAAGCGATGACTAAAGATGGTTTTATGATAAGACTCTTGGTCCTCATGTTGAGTGTAAAGCAGCTGTTTGAATGTCTCCATGTTTGTGAAACCTGAGTCTTGTTAGTCTCAGACTGTTCGTGCTGCCGCCGCTTTAATGCGACTTCTACCGAATCATGTTTAACGGCAGAGTGACATTAAAAAAAAAAAAAAAAGAAAAAAAGAGTAGAAATAAAAAATAAAAGAAATCATCCGAAGTTCGCAGCGACTCATCAATCAAACCTCCAGCTGCAGGATCTCACTACTGTTCTTCTCATATCATCTCGAAAAGCCGACTTCTCAAATCTGCCGTACGAAATCCGATCCGACACATAGAGAGAGGCCTTAGCAACGGCCTTAGCAACGGCCTTAGCAACCAGGGATACAGAGCGGCACGTTTAAACTAACAAAAACAACCCGACAAATAGCTAAAAATAATGAGACCAGTACAGATGCAGCCAAGCCAGCATGGACCATGTGGGACCATAAGGGTTACATTTGGGCTGTAATATGGGTCCCCAAGTGGGTTTGTCTGCAGTTTCCATGGTAACCCCACCTGTGTTTGCGCATATGGGCTTCAAGTAGGTTCTGACTGGGTTGCAGGTGGAGCCCAACTGGTGAGATCAATGTATGTTTGCCTATATGGGACCTTAAATGGGACCATGCAGTCGTCCCACATGGGCTTTCACATGTGTCTGAGACCATGTGGGATCAAATTTGGGACAACAATTTGCCAGTTCAAGCCCCCATTTAACCCCTGTGGGCCCACATGGACATGCTAACTGGGAAGTTTCCTTAAAGTGAGCCTGATAACATTAAATTACATAAAAGCCACCAACTCCTAAAACTTCTACATGATATGATTTTTACACTAATACATTGTCAAAGTCTTCATATTATTAATACTTTCAGATAATCACACGTCACATTAAATCAACCAACGCTTCGTCCATATGAATAGTCATGTTTTCTAGTTCTGGGTGGAAAAAGGATCGATTGACAGGAAACGTTTTGGACACCACCTGGTATCGATTTATTTCGGTTGATATCGAGGTGGGGAGCTCCTGTCCTTAGAACTGCAATTCTATCAAAAGGCCACCAGGGGGCGACCGTCTCTATACAAGTCAATGGAGAATTCACCAACTTCTCACTTGATTTCTAACCTCAGTAAACGCTTTTCAAAATGTGTTTATGGTCTCAATCGCTAGTTTTAAAGCCTTCTTCAATGCAGTATGATGTTCATTTGGGACATTTTGGCCTCCCTGATTTTATATGTGACGATAAAGCAGGGTATGCATTAGGGCGTGGCTACGTCCTGATTGACAGGTTAATTGACCAATGTCCTCAAGATCCAGCCCCTCGCAACCATAGCAACCTCCCCGCTCCGCCTCATGCCCATATAAGTAGAATCCATGTTTTTATTTTCCCAGCATGCACCTGAAATTTTCAAGATGGCGCTGCCTAGATTAGAAACTATTGGCTTCCGAGCAGCAGTCCACAAACCAATGGGTGACGTCACGGATGTTACGTCCTTTCTTTTATACAGTCTATGATTAAAGGTGTTTGAGTATCGATACACAGACCTACCATTGATCTTGCAACTTTTGTCCTCCCAGGTGACTGATTTGACGTTAATAAAGTGTAAATATAATAAGTATATAAATAAAATATGAGTACCCAATTCTGTGTTAGACCATTTCAGACAACTAAGCACAGTTTTACACTTATTGTTTTGTAAATTATGGTCGACATAGGCCTCATTTAAATGAAACTATCAATCATTTTTGAGTTAAAAAAAGCAGAAATTATTAAGTAAATGGTAAAATGATAAATGGACTGTACTTTATATAGCGCTTTTCTATTATTGTTGACCATTCAAAACTCTTTTACACTACATGTCACATTCATTTAATCTGGGGTTCAGTTTTTTTGCCCAGTGACACATCGACATGTAGACTGGAGGAGCCGGGAATCAAACCACCGATCTTGCATGATTCGACTTTCCTGAGTCACAGCTGAATTTAAGATCAGAGGAAAATATGTTGATGGACAAACTGGACAAAATGTATTCAGGCTACAGTTTGGAAACCATTTCAAATATCTGAATGGCAGCAAATAATCACACCTGTCCAAACTGACCCGGTCTCTGAAGCATAAAGTACAAATTATCTCCCAAGTCAATGAAAGTAGTGACGAGGATGAGGATGTTTTAATTGTGTTTTCATCTTCCTGCATTGTCCACGAAAAGAAACATCTCTCTAGTTTTGTTTCTTTCTAGACATTTTTTCACCACACTAGTTCCCAGCTCATTAAGGAAGCTCTACCTGAAAAGACGAATGAACTAAACCTGTGCTTGAATTGACGATAAACTTCCTGCTCTTCTACAAGAAGTTTGAAAAATGCCACAAAACTTAAAAAAAAAGAAGCTATGAAGAAACTCTCATCTGTACAAACAACCGTTAGATCCCCAACAATGAAATGTGCTGAGGTTTCCATTTCTGTAGCAGTAAACAGGACACACCAGTAAAAACATCCTACAGGTCTCTACCCCCCCCCCCCCCCCCCCCTCTACCCTCCAAGCTCCAATTAACTCCCCAATTAACTGCCTCCTCCCCTCTGCAACTGTAGTTGGGGGATATTTGCAGACAGGGCAACCCCACAGGAATTAATCATTCAAATCATTAGCATCAGGATGCCTGGAGGGAGGGAGGGGGGGGGGGGCAGGGGAAAGGGGGAGTGGGAGGGGGGGGGGGGTCGAGGTCATAAACACAACAAGAGTGCGTCGTCATCATCAACGCCAGCGACTCACCAGTTGTTGACCTGCAGGATGGTGAGGCCGGTGTCCTGCGCCAGCTGCTTCTTCTGCTCCTCCGACGGGTACGGGTGCTGCAGAGGGACAAAAAGCAGCAGCACGTTAGCACACCAGCACACACACACACACACACGTCACAAGGTCGTTTCCTCCTCCTGTTGTTGTTGTTGTTGTTGGCGTGAGAGCCTTAAAGCAGCAGCTAATTAGCGTTAAAGAAGGGAGGCGGGGCTAGACTCATTAAGGGAATATGAGATGGAGCATAATTAATGGAGAGAAGAAGTGGTGAGCCAATTAGAGAGGGAAGCCAAGTGGAGAGAGTCCTGTTAATTAGACTGTGTGTGTGTGTGTGTGTGTGTGTGTGTGTGTGTGTGTGTGTGTGTGTGTGTGTGTTGTTTCTCTAACAGAACAAGCTTGAGGCTGCATCTTGATCCCAAGAGTCTTTGTGGTTATGTGAGACTGTATACGATACTTTATATATGTGTGTGTGTGTGTGTGTGTGTGTGTGTGTGTGTGTGTGTGTGTGTGTGTGTGTGTACAGTATGTATTCTCTTTATGTGTGTGAATCACTGTAGTTGCTTCTGTATAAATGGCTCAGTGATATATCAGGGTTGGTAAGATGATGAATTCATAAATCAGTTAAACTAAATTTAAAAGCAGCATCAGGTTTGTTAAAATGTACATTTAGTATTTTTGTTGGTTTTATATCATTTGAAATGAAGTAAGACTGAATGCTCCTGAAAATGTCAAATGGTGTAACCACAAAAGAATGATAAATATTAAATATCTTATGAAGAAATAATTAATTAAAACAAAATATAGAAATTGCATCTGCAGGATGTCGGGAAAACAATCATCTTTCAGTTGTTTTGTGTTTGGTGAACTATAATGACAAAGATTAATGGAAGTTAGAAATGTGTTTTTAAAATAATTGTATATTTAACAGCAACTTTGATCAGGATAAATTTATTAAACTTGATTCAATTTTTCAAAAAGAGAAAAAGAAGTTAAGTTAGATGAAAACCTCAGCAGCACAGTTCATTATTTGTCTGTGTGAAACTTTTACTTTAAGTCTAAAGCAGTGTGTCTGTTCTTTGATCAACTTGTGAAAAACGTAAAACTTTCAACACACATAATTTAACTAATCAACACCTTTTCACTAGTCTAACTCCCCCTGCCTGTTAGATACAGAACAACCTTTGATCAGAAGTATTTCACAACACAGGAAGAACCAGACAGACAGCTTCAACGTCACTCTGCAGAAATGAAACTGAACGTTAATCAGAGGACAGCAGAGCTGCAGTCGAGTCGCTCCACTTCTGTCCAAATATAAATTAAACTGAGTTCATCAAGTCTTTCTCAACAACACAGCAGAGTCTCTGCCAAACACTGGTGAGTACAACTGATCATATTTAATGTTTCAACAACCAGCTTTAACACAGGAGACAGGAAGTTCATCTCATTTCATTTCATACTGACACATGTGAGCAGGCATGTCCAAACTATTCCACAAAGGGCCATGTGGCTGCAGGTTTTTGTTCCAACCGATCAAGAGCACGATTCAACCAATCAACTGTCCAACGAGATTAATTGACTCAGTAAAAAACACTTTAAGTGTTTTTAAGTCTCTGTCAGTTCTCAGGACTTTTGTAGAGTGTAACTGAACCTCTGTGGTTTGGAGTTTAGCTTCGCTGCTATTTCCTGATCTTTGACTATTTACTGATCACTTCCTACAGACACATTCTGTTTCCTGTAGCTGTTTCACATTAAAAGCTTTCCACTGGTGAATCAGCAGGACACTTTTATTGTGAAGCAGCAACAGGAAGTAAAATGTGTTTGTCACTAAGTTAGCAAAAGCTTTGTTAGCAGTGAGATTCTTCAATAATAATTCTTCTCTACAACAAGATATGAACATATTCTGTGATATTTTATCAGTGGATCAGATTGTATTGAGTAATAGTAAAAGCACAAACAGTCACAATGAGCTGTTAGATAAAGAGCTGCAGATGAGTCTCTGACTGTAGTTTGTACAAACCAGCACACGTCCAACATTAAAGGAGAACAAAGACTTTAACCTGACTGTGAAATACTGGAGAAAAACATTTTACATTTTTCAGCTGTGGTTAAATGGTTAAGATTAATTGCACAATTTGATGAAAGTATCTCTAGTTCAACTGAAACATGCCATGTTTAATTCTAGATTATTTAATCTAGTATCACACATTATAATGGAACAGTAACCGTACATCTGTCTTATCAAACAAATACAATGAAAATATTTTCTCTTCTTTCACTCTACATGTGTAGATATGTCTGCTGCCAGCTGTCTGAGATCTGAAGATCAGTTTCTGTGCTCCATCTGTCTGGATGTGTTCACTGATCCAGTCAGCACACCATGTGGACACAACTTCTGCAAAAACTGCATCAATGACCACTGGAACAGTAAAGACCGGTACCTGTGTCCGCTGTGTAAAGAGGTTTTCTACACAAGACCTGACATGAAAGTCAACACTTTGCTCTCTGAGGTTGTTTCCCAGTTCAGACAGGAAGCTCTACAGAAAGCCAGCAGCAGCAGCTCAGAGCAACAAGCTGCCAAACCAGGAGAAGTTCCCTGTGACGTCTGTACTGGAACCAAACTGAAGGCCCTGAAGTCTTGTCTGGTGTGTCTGACCTCCTACTGTGAGACTCACCTGGAGCCTCATCTGACAGCTTTAGGTATGAAAAGACATCAGCTGATCGACCCTGTGGAGAACCTGGAGGACAGGATGTGTATGAAGCACGATAAACCTCTGGAGCTATTCTGTAAGACCGACCAGACATGTGTCTGCATGCTCTGCTCTGTTTTAGACCACAGGACACATGAGTTTGTTCCTCTGAAAGAAGAATATGAAGGAAAGAAGGCAGAGCTGGGGAAGACAGAGGCTGACATTCAGGAGATGATCCAGAAGAGACGACTGAAGATTCAAGAGATCAAACACTCAGTTGACCTCAGTAAGGCAGCTGCAGTCAGAGAGAAAGCAGAAGGTGTTCAGGTCTTCACCGCTCTGATGCAGTCTGTTGAGAGAAGCCTGAATGAGCTCATTGAGACGATTGAAGAGAAGCAAAGAACAACAGAGAAACAGGCTGAAGACTTCATCAAAGAGTTGGAACAGGAAATCTCTGAGCTGAAGAAGAGAAGCTCTGAGGTGGAGAAGCTCTCACACTCTGAAGACCACCTCCACCTCCTCCAAAACTTCCCGTTCCTGAAAGCTGCTCCACCCACCAAAGACTGGACAGAGGTCAGTGTCCGTCCCCTATCATATAAGGGGACTGTGGTGAAAGCTGTGGCTCAGCTGGAGAAGACACTCAGTAAACAGATGAAGAAGCTGTTTGAGCTGAAGAAGGTCCAGCAGTATGCAGTGGATGTGACTCTTGATCCTGATACAGCAAATCCCTGGCTCATCCTGTCTGATGATGGGAAACAAGTATATGATAGCAATGTGAAGAAGATTCTCCCAAACAACCCAGAGAGATTTTCTGAGTGTATTTGTGTGTTAGGAAAGCAGAGTTTGTCTTCAGGCAGATTTTACTTTGAGGTTCAGGTTAAAGAGAAGACTAACTGGGATTTAGGAGTGGCCAGAGAGTCGATCAACAGGAAGGACGATAACCCACTGAGCCCTGAGGATGGTTACTGGACTATATGGTTGAGAAATGGAAATGAGTACAAAGCTCTTGATGATCCTTCAGTCGATCTCTCTCTGAAGTCTCGTCCTCAGAAGGTGGGGGTGTTTGTAGATTATGAGGAGGGTCTGGTCTCCTTTTATGACGTAGGTGCTGCAGCTCTTATCTACTCCTTTACTGGCTGCTCCTTCACTGAGAAACTCTACCCATTCTTCAGTCCCTGTCCTAATGATGGTGGTATAAACTCTGCCCCTCTGATCATCTGTCCTGTCAATCAAACTGTCTGAGTCAATACCAGGATGCTGATTGATTAGAGACCAAAACTGATCAATTCTTAATGAAAAGATTCAGTTAATTATGGTAACAAATGTATATTCAGCAGTAATGTACAGTGTGAACTTGTTTCCATCAATAATGATTAATGCAGACATTATTTTATGATTTATAATATCATTATTTTATTTCATGTATGTTGGAATTGACCTTAAACTTGTCTCTTTACTGCTTCAGTGTCTCCATGATTGATTCATTAACCTCTTCACTGGTGATGGATCCATCATGACAAACACACGTGAGGAACAACTGAAATCTAAAATCTAGTGTTCATCTCAAAGTTTGCAAAGATACCAAATATGTCAGTCTGTATTTTAAGATAATGTGTCGACACTGATGGAAAATATATGAAGAATATATACATTTTTGTTGTATGATGTAATGACACAACAATAAAGGCACAAGCACAGATTGAAGTCTTCATTCCTGGTGCATGGTGTATGTGGGTTTGACGCAATTTTCCTGAGCCGTATTATGTACAGTTAGCTAGTTTAGTCCATTGGTTCCCATCAATAATCGTAAGGGACACAAAGCAAATTGGTCAGTGACACTAAAGGCTGGATTTAACCTTACCAAAATATTTCTAGAGCCTCCAATGGTCACAGTAAGAAGAAGTAATTCAACTTAAAACAAATGTGATGAATTCAAACCTAAGTTAACACATGAAACAACAGAGTGTGTAGATTAAGGTGTAAAACCGTATCATGTGTATAACTGGTATCATTCATGTTGTGTGGACATAAATGTTTACAGTCTCAAATCTTTCAAGTCCTCATAATGTCAATTATAACATGGCTGGCTTAAAGATTAATGGCGCTTTTCCACTATACAGTTCTAGCTCTACTCGGCTCGACTTTGCTTAGATCAAATTTAAGCTGCTAGCTCGGTTAACTGGCAAAACAGACAGACAGGAAGAATTAGCCAATCACAAAAAAGTACCTCAGTTTCTGCCCAGCGACAGGTTGCTAAGGCCCTACGGTTGCTAAGGGCAGCTAAGGCCCTACGGTTGCTACGGCGATTTGAGAATCTGCTTGGAAAAATGTCTCAAAATCCCCCCAGAATTTGGCTTCTGACAAGGTCCCGAACAATTGCAAACTGTGAGAAAACCGTAACTCCTGTCCAAAAACCGAAAACACTGTGAGAGACACAGAAGCCGGCAGATTCTGACAGTGTTTATTTTATTCAGATATTCCTTAAAATGAGCGAGTAAGCTCAGTGTGAACACAGAGTGATTCTTTAGAAAAATAAAGACGATTACATTAGAGTCAGTGGGGAGAGAGACAGGGATTGCTGCCGGTCTTGGCCCCTCGTTTAAATTTTGTGCAGACCTCGCCTGTCAAGGTCACATTTTATGAATCCCAATACCTATGTCTACATTTTGACCAAAAATCATTTGTCTCCTTTTTACTGTTTGGCCGTGAGCTCGAGTTAAAAATAAAAATGACGGTTATTTTTTACTGCTTCTCGCACTCAAGCTAACTGATGCTTCCACTCTAACTTTGAAGAAAAAGTGATTTCCACTCCTCGTTTGACTGCTCATAGTTCGAAAAGTTTACATGTTGTGTAAAAACAGTTTGGTGTTTTGGAGAGAGCACAAGTTTTCCTCCGTTTTAAAGTTTGAATCACATTTCTATGTGCAGGTGTGAGAGAGCTCGGTGACTCCGAAAAAAGGTGAACTTTTGTGGGTTTTTAAAAAATTCCCATTCATTTTCAATGGGGGAAAAAATTGCAATTTCAACACCAAAAGTCATAGCACCTCTTTCTCGATGGAGCCGCACGTTTTGATGTATATATTGTCAGGTTTTCTCAAAGCTGTGGGACGAGTTACATGCGGTAGAATAATAATAAGTATGGAGAAGATTAAGAGATGCCTGCACCCGTGGCACTAATTAAGATTAGGTCCTGTAGTTGTAGTTGATAAAAGTCATATGTGGAATCAACCGTTAGAAGACTTAAAGCAACTGTAATCAGTATTTTACGTCTCAAATCAACGGACGCCATCTTGGCTCCATAGCAGAACTATTGTCACATATAAACCATCAGTAGGTTTATTGGGTTAATTTAGCCGTCTGTAATGATTTGGTAACACATAGTGGAGCATTTAGATATTTCCCTCAGGAGTTGGTAGAGAGTAAAAACTAAAAGAGAGAGAATATTGGACTTTACATTCAGCAGGTGGACAGAAACATTGAATGATAATGTTAAATAACTTCAGGTTTAACATTAAAAACGAATATAAAGAAGAGATCTACAGTAGGAGCAGAGTTGTTGAGCCGTGTCTACACATCATTAGATACAAGAACCAGCTTTAAATAAACAGTGTGAGTGTTTGCAGCAGAGGGAAAGTTCACGAAAGGTTACGCAGCCTCGAGAACAATAAATAATGTTTCACTGCAACAGCTGACAGTCAGTGAGAGTTGCTTCATCTGTTGACTGAAACCAGCTGCTGCAGATCCTCCGCGGCACGTTGCTGCCTGTCCCTGACCCAGATAACAGCACTTTCAGGAGCTATTTTCACACTGGAGGTAACACGTAGCGCTGCTAAAAGTTCACACTCATTTAAAACACTGTGTGGAGAGAGAGCGAGAGAGAGAGGAAGAGAAAGAGAGGGAGGGAGAACATCCAAAACACAGGAGAACACATGATTCAAGGTTTAAAGTTCAGGAGAAGAAGATGAAGACGGGTCTGCTGAAACCAAACTATTAAATATAATAAGTGAAGTCTTGCATGCTCCAAGAGTTCTGCTACTTTACTTTCCATTTTCAGAGTCTTTTGACATTTCCGGCTACATTTTTAGGGGGAAATATGTGGAGAGAAAACGTCTCATGCAAAGCGGCAGCAGCTGTAGGAGCACATTTTCTTTTAGGTTTCAACAAAAAAAAAAAGAAAAAAAAAAAGAAGGTCCAAGTCAGTCCTATCTACAGTCTGCCATATTTCCCCCCCCACTCTTAAGCCCCTTTCAGACACGCAACCCTTTACGTTAATCTGATGGCAGCTCGGCACGCATGAATAACCGCCTGAGTCACGATTACGCACAAGTCAGGACGGAAATTTTAACGACGTCGAACCTGAAATATTTCGAAATTAGTTTCAAGTCTGAACTGAAAGCTGTAGATTAATAAGAGAGAGAGAGAGAGAGAGAGAGAGAGAGAGAGAGAGAGAAACTTTCTAATATCGCAATTTTAAGGCGTTATAAGGGTCAATGTGGGTTTTTTTAGTGTCCATGTGGTTTAGTTTAAATTTAAAGGGTTAAAAAGTGAAAATAAACGTATGAATAACTTCACACATTCTTTTTTTGTGGACCCAGCATCAAATTTCTGCTTTTAATCCATTTAGAGAGAATATATTAGAGGATTATGGTAAAAATGTCTAAGTGGTGTAACCATAAAAACTTTGTACCAAATAATTCAACTTGCTTAAAAACAGTAAATAGTCAATAAAACACCTTCCTTCCTTCCTTCCTTCCTTCCTTCCTTCCTTCCTTCCTTCCTTCCTTACACCATATCAACTAGTTTGGCATGATCTTACATCTTTCCTTCCTTCCTTCCTTCCTTCCTTCCTTCCTTCCTACCTAACACCATATCAACTAGTTTGGCATGATCTTACATCCTTCCTTCCGTCCTTCCTTCCTACCTAACACCATATCAACTAGTTTGGCATGATCTTACATCCTTCCTTCCTTCCTTCCTAACACCATATCAACTAGTTAGGCATGATCTTACATCCTTCCTTCCTTCCTTCCTTCCTTCCTTCCTACCTTCCTTCCTACCTAACACCATATTAACTAGTTTGGCATGATCTTACATCCTTCCTTCCTTCCTTCCTTCCTTCCTAACACCATATCAACTAGTTAGGCATGATCTTACATCCTTCCTTCCTTCCTTCCTTCCTACCTTCCTAACACCATATCAAGTAGTTTGGCATGATCTTACTTCCTTCCTTCCTTCCTTCCTTCCTTCCTTCCTTCCTTCCTTCCTTCCTTCCTTCCTTCCTTCCTTCCTTCCTTCCTTCCTTCCATCCTTCCTTCCTTCCTTCCTTCCTTCCTTCCTTCCTTCCTTCCTTCCTTCCTTCCTTCCTTCCTTCCACCATATCAACTAGTGTGGCATGATCTTACATTATAACTTTTATGTTAAATAAAGCTAATGGAATACAATTGTTCTAAATATTAACATTATTTAACATTTATCATTTTTTTGTGGTTACACCATTTGACATTTTCAGGAGCATTCAGTCTTACTTTTGGTAAAAAATGGTGCAAATGTCATTTCAAATGATATAAAACCAACAAAAATACTAAATGTACATTTTAACAAACCTGATGCTGCTTTTAAATCTATTTAAAGATATTTTTGAATTGTTCATCTTGCCAACATTTATTTGTCGCTAACCCATATATCAGATTTGTCCATTGATTGGAGCAAAAGAGGTTAAAAAATAAATAAATCCAACAGCCACAATAATAATCTGAGCAGAAAGCTATATAATGTCACATATTTGATGTCTGGTATAATTATAAAGCTATTTTGCAAGTTCAGATTTTAGATGGAAATATAATAAACATCATTTAAAGTGAAACTAATCAACCTGTTGGAGCATAAAGCTGCAAAAACTAAATAATTCAACTTGTTAAAGAGTATTTTTTGTCACTTTTACTCCAATGAAGCCTTTAAATACTTCCTCCTTCCTCCTTCACTCTCCTTGGCATGTGACAAAATCCTTATCTGACTCATTTAAACCTCAGCTGATGCATTTGTTTCCTCTTCAGCCGAGTCGAACGAAGACATTAGCATAAAGAAGTAGGACAGCGAGGACGAGGAGAAAACACACACGATGAAGCAGGAAGGTTACTCCTCCTCCTCCTCCTCCTCGTCCTTCTCCTCCTGCTATTTAAGAATTCACCGCCACACGGTAGCCAGTCGAACCGCCTCGAGCCAACAGCAGAAGATCCACCACATCCTTCTCTCTCTGCGGTGGAAACCAGGAGGAAGACTCTTTGATGTTTGTCTTCGCTCCGACTCGCTCATCCCGCTGCCAGGAGAGCCGTGTTTCCCCTCTGATCTGATAGCAGGTAATTGGCCTAAACTGCATCTAATTTGCCACAAAGCGCGATAATCACTGAGGTTTCTTCTTTCTTCTTTCTTCTTCTTCTTCTTCTTCACAGTCTCGAAAAGTGGAAGCTTTAATCTGAGGGAGGCGCTCCGATTGTTCCTCAGCAACAGCAGATGATTTTATAAAAACAAGAGGAGGAAAGAGGAATAAAAGCCGTTTTACAAGCAGCATGTGAGCCGACAGAGTAACACGCACACATCCAACATCATGTCATCTAAAAACGCCGTGACCTCCGACCTCTGAGCGGCTCTCACTGTCATATAAAAACGTCACGCATGAGAACGAGTTAAATGTATGAAACGGCTGGATCTTCCTTCACCGCATGCAGCATGGTGAAATAAAAAAATAAAAAACCCACATGCTGCTCCACCTCCAAGTCTAATTTCAGAGTTTCCACTCGAGGTTTTAATCTGGAGCCACCTGCTCATTATAAAATTATAATCCTGTTAGCAGGGAGGCGACCCGACCACGGAGCCTGGCCCAACCCCAACGCCCAGAGGCTGGTCTGAGATCAGCTTCACTGCCTGAAGCCTGAAGGAAGACAGCTAGGAGGAGTAGAGTAGTGTAGTATAGTATAGTAGTAGTAGTAATATAGTATATAGTATAGTATAGTATGTACTAGTACATGGTATAGTATATAGTATAGTATAGTAGTAGTAGTATAGTATATACTAGTACATAGTTAAGTATATAGTATAGTGTATAGTAGTATAGTATAGTATAGTATAGAGTATAGTATATACTAGTATATAGTATAGTATAGTAGTATAGTATATAGTATACTATATACTAGTACATAGTATAGTATATAGTATAGAATAGTTTATACTATAGTATATAGTATAGAGTATAGTATAGTATATTCTAGTACATAATAAAGTACATAGTATATTATAGTATATTAGTATAGTATAGTATAGTTTTAATTAGTAAAATACTATAGTTAGTTAGTTTACGTAGAACCAATCAGAACAGAGTGGGCTCGTTTGGGGGGGGGGGGGGGTCTGGGGGGAGGGGGGGGTTAAAGAGACGGCCTGTTTCAGACAGAGGCTGAACTGAGCGGCTGCATAAAGGACCAGTATGAGGAGTTTCTAACTGGAAATCATGCAAAGATATTCAGGTAGAGCTCCAGAATATAAATGTGAAGCTGGAACACACACACACACACACACACACACACACACACACACACACACACACAGACACACACACACACACACACACACACACACACACACACACACACACACACACACACACACACACACACACACACACACACACACACACACACACACTTCAGTGCCAGACTGTAAATGCATGTTAAACACCTTCAAACACACAGTGGTGTGTGTGTGCTGCGCTGTGATGTGGGGGAGGTGTTGTTGTTTAGTTCCTAGTAAAACTGTTAAGAGGCTGTAATTACTACTCATTTAATGGCTGGAGTGTGTGTGTGTGTGTGTGTGTGTGTGTGTGTGTGTGTGTGTGTGTGTGTTACAGGCATGTCAGCACTGGTTCAATCGGAGTCATCCAGATTTCTTTGCCCAATTGATTCATTTTTAAAGTGAAGAAACGATCAGAGGCTTCAGGTTTTAACAGGGAAACGTTGCAGATTCTTGCAGATTTAAGAGAAAACAGGCGCCCGTTGAGCTTCTTCTTTTTTTTTTTTTGCTTTAACAGGTTCAATAATGTTTTCGTAGATGTGATTTTGTCTTTCCGACAGCTTGCAGCTTTCCCTCCATCTGTCCGTCTGGTCGGCCTCGCTTCATTATCTGACGGACGCTCATTTACGCTGTCAGGGAAGAAAGGCTGCTCCGTGATGTATGTGACCACATGCTGGACATTTTTTGGGTGTATGTGTAAGTGTGTGTGTGTGAGAGAGGTCAATAAAGGCGACTCCCACAGAGAGCCGGGCCCCGGGGTCCCTGGGGGGCCTGTCACAGAGGTAATGGATGATGTTTTCTCTGCAGGGTGAGGGAGCCGCAGAACAGCCTTCCTCACACTGCGGGGAAATGAACGTCTGATCACAGAGGCCTTTATTTTTTAACCAAACCCAGAGCCGCTCGGACACGATAAGTCTCAGGTCTGATTACACAACTGCAGTCCTGCCGGGGCCACGTTTTCGAGAGACTGGAGCACAGGAAGTCACATCCCAGACCCAGATTTAGTTCATGAAAAACGTTTAAAAATTTTACCCAAACATGCTCCGACCTCATTGGACCGTTGACCAGTTTTTCTTCAAATCTCTGCACATGTTTCTGTTTTTCCGAGAGAGAAAACTAGAATTAGAAGAAATGTCTGATTCTGAGTTGGTTCTTTTTACCGCCTGGCAGAGAGAGGGAAAGCATGGCTCTGATTTGTATTTCTTTGGCCTGAAAATGGTCAAATTCAAACTGAATAAGACTCAGTTCAAAAATATCAGTTACAGACAACTTGAGTCTCAAAAAACTCAAGTCTGTAGAAACCATTTAGTTTGCTTTTGGCCACTTTTTCGAACAAACAGTCCAAGAAACAATGTGAGGCACTTCAGAAAGTCTTCCATCAGGAACAAAAATACTTCATTGGATGCAACTGAATCTCCAAATACGACTGAAATGTAGGTTAAATTCCTTTTTACCAACAGACTCAAGACAAGCAACCACAATTAGATTATTATCACTCATCAAAGTCAGAATATCTAGAGAATAGATCTTTAAAAAGGTTTGAAGACTAATCAGTTAGTTGCCAAATATGAAATTCGCCAACAAAAAAAGCCTAAATTCTTTGATTCCACCTTCTTAAATATCAATATTGTCTAGTTTCTTTTAGTCTTCTATGACAATAAACCTAATATCTTTGTGTTGTGGACAATATGAGGCATTTAAGGACATCATCTTGGGCTTCGGGAAACAGTTTACTCCATTTTACGACATATTACAACGACTCATCGGGAAAATAATTGAGATATTAAAAGATAAAGACAATAATTGACAGGTAGTTGCAGCCCTGCTTAAGAACCTCCAGTTTCAGAGAGCTCTACATCATCAGTGTAAAAACCTGATGTATACGATCAAATACATGTAGTACACAGATAAACCACCAGGGGGCTTTTTATTTCAACGTTGTCAATCAGTGAGCCAAAATTTTAAAGCCTGGATATGTTTTTACCAGTTTAGAAAAAGTTAAAATGAGAAAAACATTTAAATAATTACTGATACTTCAATAGGAATAGTTGCTGGATTGATGCAATGATGAATTACTAAATATTTTGTTGCTAATTTTACAGTAAATTCCTGTTGTCAGATTGTGTGCTTAAGAATTTCCAATCCTGTTAATTTTGGCGCCTGATTTTCAGACCTGAGCTTAGTCTGCTCGGTTTTCCTCTTTGCTACGATTCATTTGGACATTTCTGAACACGACAATCGCAGCCGGATTAAAACGAGGAAGAGGAAGTCTCAGTTTGGTCAGGTAGTAGAAAAATATACCAACACACTCCACACTGAACCCACGCTTGATGCTAACCTTGCTTAATAATTCTTCAGTTCTACAGTTTAATAGTCTAAGAACCTGTTTCATTAGGACTGGGTTTTTATTTATTTATTATGATACCAGCACCAAATCCTAACCCTAACCCTAACCACCAATCCAAGGCCCCTTAAAGTGATCCTGATACCAGCTGAGTCCTTCATCAGATTCCCATTAACACATTGAGTCTCTGTCTTGTATCGTGTGTAACAGGCGTGTAGTGTAGACCCACTTTACAGCGTTTAGGAGGCATCTTAGCTGCTGAACTGCTAAATGTGCTAACTCAAATTCACCATGACTTCACCACCACAGACGGGTCGTAGCTGCTGTGGCAGTGGACCAATCACATGATGCATTAAATCCAAGAACGCTTGTGTTGATTGGCTGTGAGCAAGTCCATACATACAAATAGTCATATTTTCTAGCTCTGGGTGCAAAAAAGATCGATTGAAGGTATCGTTTAACGGGAGACTATTTGGTATTGATTTATTTCAGCCAAGACTTTAAAAAGGTAGCGTGTATTGATATCCAGTCCTAGAGGCGACACAAAGTCAAATCAACCCAAATGGTGGAATATTTGAGGGTTGTAGCTGCTGTGGCAGTGGATCAATCTCATGATGCATTAAACCCAAGAACGCTTGCAATGATTGTGTCCATACAAAAAGGATCGATTGCAGGTATCATGTTGATGCTACTTGGTATCGACTTATTTCAGACGATACCTTAAAAAAGGTATCAAGTACTGACATCCAGCCCTACTGGCAGAACAACACAACGTCACTAAAATATGAGATGCTGCTTAATCTTAAAGCAGATCAAGCAGATCAAGCAGCCTCCGAAGAAATTTGATTAGCAGTGATACTGTTTAACCAATCAGGAGCCTATCACGAACACTTCCACAAATGTCCGGAGGCTTATAAAAACCTTACATCAAGATTTTTTACAGTCATGATTTATTATTGGGAAAGATATTTGTGCCAGGACATTTCTGAATGGTTTTCCTGGTTAAAAACAGGTTACATAAAAACATGAGTAATTAACTCTTTTATCTATTTCAGTCTCTCACATAACGAGTTTCTCTTTATTCATTGTTGGAAACTGTCCTGCATTTCATCAGTCTTTGCTTTCAAAGTTTACTCTCAATTTAGTTTTAATCTTGTTTTTAATCATTTTTGTGGACAGTATTAATCCTGATTTCTGTTCACTGTAAACAGAAATGAACACGAAACCAATCGAGAAGCTTCTCCAACAGCTGCAACGAGCTGCGCTGCTTTCTGATTAGAACTTCTTTCCATTATTATTATCGCGGTTGGTTCAAAGTCTGACCCTGACCTTTACTTCACATTCAGTCATTCTGCCTCCTCCGCCCTTCATGTGCTTAGTTACATCTTGCAGATGTGTAGAATGATTTTTTAAAGACTAACAGAGCTC
This sequence comes from Scomber colias, assembly GCA_021039105.1. Classification (NCBI taxonomy): domain Eukaryota; kingdom Metazoa; phylum Chordata; class Actinopteri; order Scombriformes; family Scombridae; genus Scomber; species Scomber colias. The sequence goes on along the minus strand of JAJDFG010000948.1, from coordinate 34,595 downwards.
AGAGGAAGTACAGGACTCATGTCGAGGTCCTCACATACAAGTTCATCATCTACAATCAGAGAAGCTCCTGCAGGCGTTTTGTCCTCATGTGATGCACAGTGATTGAGTTTTTCTTAGCACGCATTAATTATCACTTATGTTTACAGATTCAAGTCAAAGATGGATGAGAGTTATTTTCTGTATTCTGAAGTCATGTATGCTGACTTTAATTAAAGGGTCAGATTAAGATTTTACTTATATCGGATGTTAAACATGATTCAAGTTTCATGTCTTGAGGTGAATGTATTATGTAGAGATACTGCCTGCAAGTCAAAGATCAGGGCTTCCTTTGTCTACTTTCTACTTCCTCCTCGTGATGATGTCAGAATGGTTGCGCATGCCAACAAACAGTCGTACAGGTTATTCATAGTCTTGGTTGCTAAGGTTAGCTATATGTTGAATATACAAATCCTTTTTTCTTTCTTTCTTTTAAGTAAAGACAATTGCTGGTGGACAAGAAACCAATCAAAGGCTCTGACCCAATGCACAGCTCATGTCAGTGGTACAGGTACAGGATTTGATTGGCTGTAGCAACTGTCCAATCAATCATCAATCATCATGTCTATATATGGACTTATCAGTACTGAATTAAAGGTAAATAACTCCAAACATAGTTATAGTTAAACATAGTCCCCAAACATAATGGCAGTCAGCGCCAACTCTCCAATCCCCTTTACATCATTATACTACTATATTATCATTATATCAGTGGTATAAAATGATCTTCGAATGACAATAATATTGTTTATCACGGTTACAAAACATCGTCAAATAGAAGTAATTATCATGACAGGACCGAAAGGACGCTATGATGGTCAAATCCAGAAAAATTAAGAAGTATTTGATACAGTTATTATCAGATAAATTAGCCAATTCTGTTCATAATTAAACTGCTGCTGACAGACGATGAACCTTAAACTAACTTACGTGGCTCAGTCAGGGTAACTAAAGCTTAATCAGACTAGTGTATTTATTTACTAGCTAAACATCCAACCTATGATTCCCTACAACAATAAAGAGTAAAAGTGGATGAAGTTGTGATGACATCAAGCTAAAGAGAAGTAAGAAGCTTTAATCATATGTAGAGTAACGTTTGTCTGACAGCTGCAGGCGGATTCACGATCAATTAAACGATCTACAAGCCCAATATGATCCATCTACTTTATTAGAAGAAGCACCTTTCTCAAAAGCTCTCAGATATCAATGCTATTCTTAAATGCAGCCTTTGTTTTACTTGAAATGAGAAAAAAACAAAAATCTAAAGTAAAACCATTAAAGATTCAACCAATGAGAAGAAAGATGGCAAACAAACAAGCAGCAGCAGCCTGTGAAACAAAAGAGTCTTTAATAAACTCCTTCATAGAAACTCTCTCCTCTGAGACTTGGCTGGTTTCACCTTTTTTCTTTTCTTTGCCTCACAAACACAAACAAACAGCTTTAGGGAAACCACACATTACCGACTGAAACGTTCCCATCATTTCATATTTGTTTAAACATGTTCTTATCTTTTACCACAGAAGTTATAAATTATGATTTTAGATTTAATTTGTTCTCTATTATAGATATCTGACAATCACAGCAACTTCTCTTTGTGGAGCTCCTGTTCTGCCACTTTCTGAGCCAACAGCATTACGGCTAAATCTACTATCAAACTGGAATCTATTTTTATTGTTTGTCACATTTGACCACATGTTTCTCATATATTATATTTGGGTTTTTACAGGAGATTGTCAAGGCTAGTTGAGAGCGGCAAAAAAAAAAAAAAATCCCTCCAGTCATTCTGGCAGTTCCACTTAAAAGACACTGGAAAGCTCTTTTCTATGCTCTGGAAAATATTCTGTTTGTGCACTCAAGGCAATTGGTAAATCCTCTTATTGGAGGAATTACAGATAACATCTGCGTATAATAGAGTGTTAGTTGGTGTTTAAACTCATTCACACCTCACATCGACTGGATTCATGTTTCTATGTGCTGACTGAGCTTTGTCGTCCTTTCAGGTTATTTTGAACTGTACGACTGCTGTTGGCTGGTTGGGTTGTTTTACTGCCAACGTCAATGTCATCAAGAGTAGTCTCACCCTCATTTTTCGTAATTTAGACAGATTGTAACCCTCGGGATGTTGTCAAGACCTCTGATTTAAGATCTGAGTGTATGATTATTAATGAACATCTACTGAATGAAGGCATGTTTATTATAAATGCCTGTTTTGTGTTTTAATGACATGCGAGGATTATGTCCGTTTTATAGACGACAGGAATGTTCTTGCCGCATTGTGGTAGAACAATATCAAAGGCTTGTCATGTTGCTCTCATAGTTTTATGTACAGTTAAACTATATATATACAGTTTATAGTTTAATTTAATAGGCAAAGTAAAGAGGGGCCCCAAAGACAATCTTGCCTAAGCCCCTTGTTGTTGTCTAGAGGCGAAGGTGGTTGCTAGGCGGTTGCTAAGGTGTTTATACTCGCATATCTCTGATGTGATTCATCTGCTACTATAGTTAGTTTACATAGAGCTGACCAATCAGAACAGAGTGGGCTCATCGGGGAGGGGGAGGGGTCTTAAAGAGACAGCCGCTAAATCGGGGGGCTGCATAAAGGACCAGTAGAAGATAAATAAGGAGTTTTTAACTGGAAATCATCCAAAGATATTCCAGTAGAGCTCCACGATATTAACATAGAGTTGGAGATGTGAAGAATATGTCCTCTTTAAAGGTGCAGTCTGTAAGATTTAGTGCCTGACTTGGCAGAAAAAGAGTATATTGTTCATAAGTATGTTTTAATCCAATGAAAATAAGAATAATTGGAGCCTGCCATGTTTCTACAGTAGCCCAGAACTGACAAATCAAACATTAGAGTTTCACGGGCATCGTAGATTCTCATCGGGAGGAGTATTCAGTTGGTTGTCATCTGCAACTTCACCACTAGATGGCACTAAATCTTAAATACTTGTCCTTTAAAGATAAAAAGGCCAAATCTTTCTAAATTTAGGACAAAGATTAAACAAAAGCTATGAGACAGTTCCTGAACAGAACTATGTTATTTTGATGTGATTTTCATGTCTGAACTTTTATTCTTTATATCTCTGCATTTTGAAATAGTGTCACATAACTGCTCTCTTTTATGATTTGACGTTAGGTGAGTCTATGTTGCCTTTTGTCTAAACTCATTTTTGTGTTCAGCTTGTTCTTGGGATTCAGTTGTCTATGTTTGGTGTTTGAGTTGTGATATATTTGTTCATGTCAGACACTGAGCTCAGTCAGGAGGAACAACGATGGAAATACTCTAAGTCCAAGTCTGATGTGTTGTCTTTTAAAATATGTTGGACTGTTGTCAATAAACCACAACACATATATAGTAATTATAACGTAAACAGTAATAAGTAATTATTGTTATTACTGATAATGAGCCATGAAACCCTTCCCCCCCACCACCAAATTAAAGACGGAGCAGTCGCAGATTGCAGAAATTACAAAGGCCACATTCACATTTTTAGTTTTTTGGTCTGTAAGTTTGGAGGCCGAGGGCGTAAACACAATCACCGCCACGTCTAACGATCTCCATTTGTTAAATCTGTGGCGCCAAATGTTCAGACTATTGACTTTATAATCAAGGAGGGGCCCCCGGTCTGCCAAGCTGTGAATTTAGCAGATATGAATATGATGACAGACAGATACAAGTGGAGGGAGGCGATGACATCATTAGGAGGCAGACTTCCTGTTTGATCGTGGAGGCGTCCGGCGATGATGAAGGAGGAGGAGGTGAGTGTAGAGTCTCTTCTTCTTGGCTCAACATCTGCAGCTCTGTGGCAGTAAACAGCCGCTGATGGATGGATGGAGATGGAGGTGGAGGTGTCCCGCTGACCTTTGACCCCCTGATGGTTGGAGGGTAAAGGAGGGGAGGGGGGGGAATGGTGAGGTCAACGCTGGGGCTTCCTGCTAACTCATCTGTCCTAAGCCCATTCCTCAGGCTGGCGGACAGGCGAGCGAGGCAAACGGGGCGAACGGGGGTGAAGCCCTCCTCTGTAATTGCGGGCGCTTGGCTTTGAAGTTTCGGGAGTCGTTTCTGTCGACCGATGGCGGAGCGCGGTCAACGTCGTCGGCGTGCTGGGAAGCGCTCGGACGTGGAAAGTCTTTCCAGCTGTTTTCGACGGAGTCACATGTGTAATTTGTAAGCCGAGGCAGCTCTTTAATGAGTTGGGCGACTGTAAACAAATGGTAGCGTACACAAAGAGCCCGGCACCGCCACCTGTTTCTGTTTGGGTTTGTAAGAAAGTGGTTTAAAAAGGAGGCGAGGAACATCTGTGAGCGGGGAGGGAGGTAAATTACACACTAATTACATTAACAGGGACCAAGCCTTTTAGTTGATTTTTACACTTTAACATGCAACACTTATAAAATAAAAAGTATGAAAGAGAGCAGCAGCGTGTGTGTGTGTTTATGTATGTGTGTGTGTGTGTGTGTGTGTGTGTGTATGTATATGTGTGTGTGTGTGTGTGTGTGTGTGTGTGGTGTAAACAGCACGTTGGCTTGTGGTTCGGCTTTTATGAGCTGTGGCTCAGAGGAGGCTGCAGGATTTTGTGTACAACTTCAGGGGAGGTAACCAGAACACACACACACACACACACACACACACACACAAACACACACACACACACACAAATACAAACACACACACGCCAACAGCTCCGCCTTCGCCCCGGTCAGCAGGATTGTAGCTGCAGGTCTGACAAACAAAGATTTTCAAACAGGAGGCACATCTAAATGATCCGACTCTGAATCCGACCGTTTTCACACGTGTTGCTGATTAGGAACTCTTTTTTTTTTTTTTTTTTTGGTTTTCAGGTCCAACACGACTAAAAGCTTCCCAACAGAAGCTCGCTGATAATTAAAAAAGAAGCACAAACTTTTACAAGAGCAGACTGTAAGTTCATAGGAGCTGTGTAACCTTCCACACACACACACACACACACACACACACACACACACACACACACACACACACACACACACACACACACACACACACACACACACACACACACACACACACACACACTTTTCTTATAATCAATAAATCTTCATGTTTGGATCCAAACCAAGAATGAACTGATGTACTAACAATGTGTGTGTGTGTGTGTGTGTGTGTGTGTGTGTGTGTGTGTGTGTGTGTGTGTGTGTCAAAGTCCGATGGATCTTATTGCTCTGTATTAAAAAACTATTAAAAACACACTTTGTTACTGTGTTTAGAAATATATGTATTTATATATTATCATATACACTCTGAAAGTCTTTACAGCTTTTTTATTATTTCTGTTCTGCAGGTTTTTCGTTATAATCCTATTTTTCTATCTTTCATCTGTTTTATTTCTTTATTCTGCTGTTCTGACACCTTCATCAAATCATAAACTAGTAAACTTGGTGAATAAAGTCTGATTTCTGCCTGTTTCTGTTCCATTTGCTTCATTAAATCATCTGTTACTGCTGTCCTTCACACAACCTTAACCTCCACCAGCCTCCTCTTCCTCCTCCTCCTCTTCCTCCTCCTCCTCCTCCTCTCTCAGGTACCAGTGTTTCCTCCCCTCCCATCGTTCCTCCCATCGTTCCTCTCACCTCCCATCTGCTGCAGGACTCGCTGTCCTCCAGGTTTCTGCTCGGAGTCCTGGCAGAGACCCCGACCCCCACGGAGCAGAGGGCCCGATTTAGCCTCTCCATGTATGGAGGCAGGGCAGGGGGAGAGACGGGGGAGGAGGAGGAGGAGGAGGAGGAGGAGGAGGAGGAGGAGGAGGAGGGGTAGGAGTGTTTGGCTCTCAGCTGGCCTCAGTCAAACCTATGAGTCAGTCAGGACTGGGACTTTGAAGCCGGCCCTCCTCCCTTTTTTACTGGCCAATTTCGTTTTAATTTCACCCTCATAAAAAAACATATTTCCCTTTAGGTTTGAGCATTATTTGAGAATCTACTTATTCTTCATGCACAGATGAACAGAGTGATATAATATTAATAAATCCTGATGGGACTCATTTGTAGTCTTAATATCTTTATTGGATCAAAAATGTTTGAAACCCAACCGGACAAACCTAAACCTTCAGCTGCATGAGACGCTTCTTTATGTTTTTATTTAATCTGCGTAACTAACAACAAAATATCTTAAACTCTGTCCATATAAAGTCTATTATACTTGGATTACAGTAAGTCACTAAATAAAACCTGAATCTGCAGCCTGGCACGGGAACCAGGACCCAAGCCATGGAATTTAAAAATGCTGAGGTCACAATTCTCTGAGCAGAACCGCATCCACATGACTGTTTTTATTAGCTACCAACCAAACTCTCTTCACATTTCAACTCATTAAAAACTCTTCAATAATATTTTCTGCTATTTTTTATTTTTATTTTTTTATTTTTTTATTTTTTATATATCCCGCTAACATTTTGTTACGAAGCCAAATAATTCTGGTGGACAATATTAAATGGTTTATAGTTTAATTTTAGAGGTTGTTTTACCTAAAACTGAAATATAAAATTAAATGAGTCAACTGTCAACTCCTCTTCATATCGTTTAAGAGTCCACATGCACAGATTTAAAAGGATAACCATGCTCTCATATGCAGTATTCATTCTGGTGTCCTTAAAAAGTAGGACTGACCCAATACTGGATTTTTTGGGGGAGATGCCAATACCGATATTAGGGAGTAAAAAATGTTCAAAATTGATATATCAGCTAATAATCTTACATATTTAAACACATTATTTTTACAGGTGTGGTTACCAAACACTTACATAACGGAGGCTGTGATATTTTACAATTGAAGAACTTTTAAGAAAAATGACATCACTGCAACCAAAACAGTAAACTACACCAAGAACTCAACTTAAATTAAAATTAAAAATGTATTAAATATGATAAAATGCTGCTTATATACCGAATAACAGCAGAAACACAGACACTAATATCTCTTATGGGGTTTTTCTACTATACAGTTCTAGCACTACTCGGCTCTACTCAGCTCGGTTTGGTACCAGGAACTCAATGTGGGCGGGGTTGTCATAGCAACGCTGCGTTAAACTGCCGTGACCACATTTTCTACGCGACACAAACACATAATGCAAACACCAATGGAGGACATGGAGGCGATGTTTTCCATTAATCTCTGTAACGCTGTTGTTGGTATTTAAAAATGTCGGGTTTGATTCTTGTGTGGGACGGCTCATGACTCTTCCAGCGACTCTTCTGACCAATCAGAGGCCGGCAGTCTGATGATGTCACATTTTAGTGTCGGCTCGGCTCGCTTGGAACCTCAGCAGAGCAGATACTAATAAAGTATCAGGTACCAGGTACTATCCCTAGTGGAAATGCAAAGAAAAACCCAGTAGAGTAGAACTAGAACTGTATAATGGAAAAGCCCCAATAGACAAACCATTATCAACCAATAATATCAGTTGACTAATATATCGGTCAGGCTCTAATTAATGAAAGAGAGCTGGATTAGCTATTAGCACCTCCTGTTCACAAAGACAACTATCACTGGATTACTGTGATGGTTCTCAGACAGGTATTCATTAAAAGCAGAGTCAAACCAATACTGACACTCATATTAGGGACTAAAAAAATGTTGGTATTGATATATCAGCCGATAATCTCTTGTATATACAGAATTTAATACATAAACACACTATTATTTCCAAATGTGCTAACACCAAACTACATATCTGTGATCGGTCGAACGCCCATTAAAAGTCTGCTAAACCAGCTATTAGCAGCTCCTGTTTATTGAAAACTTAAAATGTGGACAAAGAAGGCGTGATCGGATCGGTTTATTTAAACTCACTGATCGGTGATCGGCCCCAAAAATCCTGATCGTGTAAAGCCTAGATATATCAGCCAATAATCTCTTATATATACACACAGAATTTAATAAATAACCACACTTTTTTTCCAAATGTGCTAACACCAAACTACATATCTTGCCAATATCTGCAAATAATATCAGTCTCAACGCCAATTAAAAGTCTGCTAAACCAGCTATTAGCAGCTCCTGTTTACGGATAGGTGATTTTCAAGCAGGTTCTGCAGTTACAGGAAGTGTTTTGCTATCATTTCTAAGCAGATTTCTGGAGGTTTATACTTGATGCACGTCAGAGATTACATTGATCCAGAAATGTTCAGATCTGACAGAGTTACGTCTCAAAGAAGAACAAGTTTTAACACAAAAGCACAATTTTTCGATTTAGAGGCATTTCTGAGTTTTTAAGATTGGTCTGACACAGAATCAAGAATCTACAGGAGGCATTTATGACCTTCTTCTAGTTTAAATACCTCAAATATTGACACAACCAACAGTAAGTCTTGTTCTACACTAAGCAGTAGTTGATGTAGTTAGAGAAATACTTTTAAACTCTTTTCACTCCAACCCCTCCCACAAGAAGAGCCCAGAGCTGAAATACCTGGACAACAACAGCAGCAGGTCAAAAGGAGAACGTCCCCCAGGTTTGGGAGCAGGTGGGGGCAAACAGGGTGGGACTCGAGGGTCAAGAAGGTCGACACAACTTCAAAGTGGATTATTATTATAAGTGGACAGAAATACCAAGGCAAGAACCGAGAGGTCAAAGGTTGAATCCTCCCAAAACGACCAGGAGCGAAACCCGTAGAGTCGGACGGACTCTGATGAGACGACGACGACAATCGACTATGTTTCAATCCCGTTTAATTATACTTTACGTCCATCTGATAGTTTTATGTCTTTGTAAAACACTCTGTAGGCTGTTTCTGAAAAGTGCTTTTAATATAAAGTTATAATTATTACTTTTATGAGGCGCCGACTGAACTGGTGAAATAATTGACCAACTACAGTATGAACACAGACTGGGATGTGAGAGTGCCAGCAGGCCAACACACTTCCAGAATTACCTTTTATAGACATTTTTTTACCCTCAAACCATTTTAACCCCAAACCACTGGAAGGTCTGGACTATCACCTGCAAGTATAGTAAAAATGTTCCTCCGATCAACACCAATGTGTAATCGTTCCATACCAACAATAAACAGAAACACTTCCTTTATATTAACCGCAGTGGAGCTTTTTCCTCATTTATAAACTGTAAAATAAAAGTGTTTATCGTCTCAAATGTACCAAACCACCGTATGAACAGACAGGAAGGTTTTAACCCTCCTGTTGTCCTCGAGTCAAGGAAGGAAGGTGAGGAAGGAAGGAATGGAAGGTGAAGGAAGGAAGGAAAGGAGGGAGGGAGGAAGGATGGAAGGGAAGAAAAGGAGGGAGGGAGGAAGGATGGAAGGGAAGGAAAGGAGGGAGGGAGGAAGGAAGGAAGGTAGGAAGGAAGGAAGAAAAGGAGGGAGGAAGAAGGAAGGTAGGCGGGAGGAAGGAAAGGAGGGAGGAAGGAAAGGAGGGAGGAAAAAATTAAGGGAGAAAGGTAGGGGGGAGGAAAGATGGATGGAAAGGAGGGAGGAAGGAAGGAAGGAAAGGAGGGAGGAAGGAAGGAAGGAAGGAAAGGAAGGAAGGAAGGAAGGAAGGAAAGGAGGGATGGAGGAAGGACAGAAGGAAGGACGGAAGGAAGGAAGGAAGGAAGGAACAGTCAAAACAGACGGGGTCAATTTGACCGGAGGACGACACGAAGGTTAAAAGTGGTTATCTTAACTTTGGGTAATAATGTGAGATGTGAGATCTATTAGAGAGATATCTGACTAGGTACGGACATTACAATCATTCACATTTATGACCCACTTAAACACACTTCACACATCTTAGCTGCCTCTTAATTAACAAAAAGATCTCCAGAAATGAAATTGAACATGGCTCAACTTTTGCCGCAATGCAACCCAACGTCATTCAGCACTGCTTTCACCAATCATATACATGCAAACACAGAGTTCCTTCTTCCTTCCTTGCTTTCCTTCCTTCCTCCCTTCCTCCCTTCCTCCTCCTTTCCTTCCTTCCTCCTCCCTCCTCCCTCCGTTCCTCCCTTCCTTCCTCCCTCCCTCCCTCCCTTCCTCCTCCTTTCCTTCCTTCCTCCTCCCTCCTCCCTGTGTCCCTCCCTCCCTTCCTCCTCCTTTCCTTCCTTCCTTCTCCCTTCCTTCCTCCCTTCCTCCCTCCCTCCCTTCCTCCTCCTCCCTTCCTCCTCCTCCCTCCTCCCTGTGTCCCTCCCTCCCTTCCTCCTCCTTTCCTTCCTTCCTTCTCCCTTCCTTCCTCCCTCCCTCCCATTCCTCCTCCTTCCTTCCTCCTCCCTCCTCCCTGTGTCCCTCCCTCCCTTCCTCCTCCTTTCCTTCCTTCCTTCCTCCCTCCCTCCCTTCCTCCTCCCTCCTCCCTGTGTCCCTCCCTCCCTTCCTCCTCCTTTCCTTCCTTCCTTGCTTTCCTTCCTTCTCCCTTCCTTCCTCCCTCCCTTCCTCCTCCTTCCCTTCCTTCCTCCTCCCTCCTCCTTTCCTTCCTTCCTCCTCCCTCCTCCCTCCCTCCCTCCCTCGACAGGAGGACAACAGGACATTTAATAGACTGACCGTCAGGTGCTGGAACAGCCACGCTCTCAGGATGTTGGTGGCCACTTTGGGGAAGATCCCTCTCTTCTTGTTGTGCAGTTTGTCTTTGTGGGGTCGTCGTCGTCTCCGGTGCTTGGCGACGCCATGCCGTTATCCAGACAGTCACCTGCACAACAAACACACACACACACACACACACAACTTTAGTTTACACTTTATTCCAAAGGTCCAGAAGTCTCTTAAAGCTATCAGACTGCATGAAAATCTGTTTGAAATCAGAAATGCTAATTATTGTAAGAGCAGAGTCATAAACAACGAGGCGAGTGATAAACTGCTGCTTCACTGAAGAGCTGGAACAACATGACTCACACTCAAATCTGGCTAATTTACAGACAATCATAACAACAAACTGAATTCATAAGTGCATAAAGTATCAGTCCAACTCCAGCGACTCCTTATGAGAGTACATTTGTTTTTAATCTACAGGAAAGGCATCTAAGCTCTAATTGAGCTGGCTCAGGCATCGCTGATTGATTGGCTGAATTAATTTTTACCATTTAAAACATTAAAAATAACTCTACGTAGCAGTGCTGAGGATTAAATAACAATCAGAAGTGATGGTTTATTTCCACTGTGGTCCTCCATCGTACAGCAGTCAACATGAATCACACATACGTCACATGATTTCACTCATGTTTATTGGGATGATTGGAGTCATTTATATATATATATGTTTTATAATAACTGTTTGGTTTGGTGGAAGGGATGCTCTGTAATTACAAAGACAGTGAAGTGGATGTATGATGTTTGTTATAATGCAGTTTAATGTCAGAAGTGTTGATCTTGTCTATGTTTGACAAACTACACAAACAAACTAATTACAGAAACAACAGAAAGAACAGCTAACATCTGGACAGCTGTTACAGTCGCTGTGAGAGGAGAGTAGGGTTGGGAATCGTTATGATACCAGAACTGATCCAAGTATCCTTAACCCTCCTGGTGTCCTCCAGTCAAAGGAGGAAGGGAGGAAGAAGGAAGCAGGAAATAAGGAAGGACGGATGGAGGAAATAAAGAAGGAAAGAAGGGAGGGAGGAGGGTGGGAGGATAGAAGGAAGGGAGGAAAGGAAGGGAGGGAGGAGAGTGGGAGGATAGAAGGAAGGAAGGAAGGAAAGAAGGAAGGGAGGAAGGAAGGGAGGAAGGAAAGGAAGGACGGAGGAAATAAGGAAGAAAGGAAGGAAGGAGGGACGGAAAGAAGGAGGGAGGAAGGAAGGAAGGAAGGAAGGAAGGAAGGAAAGAAGGAAGGAAGGAAGGAAGAAAGGAAGGAAGGAGGGAGGGATGGAAAGGAAGAGAGAAGGAAGGAAGGGAAGGAAGAAAGGAAGGAAGGAGGGAGGGACGGAAAGGAAGAGAGAAGGAGGAAGGAAAGGAAGGAAGGAAGGATGGAGAAAATAAGGAGGGAAGGAAAGGAAGAGAGAAGGAGGAAGGGAGGAAAGGAAAGGAAGGAAGGAAGGATGAATTGCAGATAAATTCAGCTTCGTTCTTGTTGTCGTTTCGTTTTCTCCCTCGATGACTTCCTGTCCTGCTAAGCTTAAAACTACTAAATCACTTGTTGAACTAACTAAAACTAAACTGAAATAAAAAAGCAAATAAAAATTAAAACTAAAGAAAAATATAGAAAAACTATAATAACCTTGTTACAGGTATCGATTGACGGGAGATGTTTCGATACTACTTGTATCGATGTATTTCAGCCAATACCTTAAAAAGGTAACGAGTACTGATACCCAGTCCTAGAGGCGACACAAAGTCAAATAAACTCAGATAGATGGATGGATGGATGGATGGATGGATGGATGGATGGATGGATGGATGGATGGATGGATAGATGGATAGATAGATAGAGCCATGGACTCTACTTCTTTCTTTCCATGGTGGAATATTTGAGGCTTTCTATAGTGGGGATATTTACACTCAGCATTGGTGGAGGGTAAATGTAGAGCACTGTGTAGTAAATATACGGAGTGATTTCAGACACAGCTACTGACTCTGTGTTTTCACTTGTACTCAAAAGTCTTTGATACGCAGTAACTGATCTAATTACTAAAGAAGTGATTGTCTTCTCTATCGCTGCCCCCATCTGATTCACCCCTTCTATCTAAAAATGACAACTCGTACTCTCTAGCTTTTCATCATCATTCTGATTTCTCTTTGTGTTTGTTTTTCCTCTGTGTTAATCACTTTGGATCCATTTTATTACATTTAAAGTGCTGTGTAAATAAAGTTAAAGTTAACGTCTCTGATAGGATGACTTCATCAATCAGCCCGCAGAGTAAAGTCGTGTGTTTGACAGCAAATTAGAGGAGAGAGGAAGAGATGAGTTACAAATGTGTTCAATCCATCAAACTCTGTCTGACTTCAAACTCATCTTCTGAAACTGAAATGTGGAGCTTCCTTCTGCAGATTCCTTCATGGAAACTAAACCTTTAACTGGGCTGACTAGTAAAGTAAAAGCTTTTTAACTGCCAGTATTTTAGAGTTCAGACTACGAGGCTGCACACCAACAACGTTACACCTCCATCTGGAAACAAATCTGCTTTATCAGACCGTTCGCTGCGACTCAACCCATCCTGCAGCCAGACCACAAGCTGCTTCGGCTCGCTCGCTGTTGGCCGGTGGATATTTAAACATCACTTTCGCTCAGCCAGCTCCCCTGTTGACCTCGACGGTGAAGCCAAATGTGGTTAATAAGAGATTTTCTGAAAAACCTCAGTACAGCAGGACTTCAAATGACATCTGCTTACTTTAACTCAGAGGCCAGAGCCAAACTCCCCCCTGCACATTTGGCCAGATCTCGGTGTTAATTTGCCATCCTGGAGAACATAAACAGAATAACATCCTCAGCATAAAAAGCCATAATACTGTCACTCTGAATGGGCTTTCTCTGGGAGAGGAACAGGACGGATGGAGGATGGAGGGAATTGTGTTTCTACTCAACCAGAGTTAGAAAAGGAGTCTCAGTGAGCATCGCTGTGGAAAACATCCAATCAGAAGACCTTGAATTCTTCTGCAGCCGATAACAAGATGAAGTAGAAAAAAATTGAGGTTTGAAGAACTTCCAAGTATTTTTAGGTTTTGGATCCAAAGATTTTGAATCAGCTCAGTGTTTTTTTTTTTTTTGTTTTGTTCTTGAATACACCTTTGAAGCCGTCTGAACATGTCAAAACTTTCCTTTCACACCTCCAGGTTTGAGTTTTCTCCATAACAAAAGGTCACTAAGGTTCATGGGTATTGTAGTCCGATATATGGTGGAAAATATTTAGACACTTCTTGTTTGGTCCAAAGCTGCAACAATCAGTCAATTAATGACGTCAAAAAGGTTGAAAGGGGCTGTTTTACCATAGTTTCAGTCATTTTAAAGCATCTAGAGGTTTCTGGCTCAACTTCAGCAACACTTGTAGTATATAGAGCAACTATGATAGACCAACACGTTTCAGCTTGGGGTCTTCATAAAACACTTTACAAACAGCATTTAAATAGGTAGTAAAAAGCAGAAAACATATCTGCCAATGGAGGGGTTGGGTATGTGGTCATTATCCTAGACAGGCGAGGAGTCCCAAATCAGTTCCCATCATTATAGTGGAAAATATTCAATAGACACTGTTAACATCCTTTAGGGTTCATGGTTTGAGCCAGAGCTGCAACAATCAGTCGATTAATTGAGTCAGAAAGATTGTGACAGTAGTTTCAGTCATTGTAAAGCATGTAGATGGAGAAGGTGAAAAAGTATGAAATATGTCAAAGCTCTAGCAACACTTGTAGACCAACACGTTTCAGCTTGGGGTCTCCATAAAAACACATTACAAACACCATTTAAATAGGTAGAAAACATATCAGCCAATGGGGGGGTTGGGTATGTGGTCATTATCCTAGACAGACGAGGAGAGTATCCAATAAGAGACAAGGGTGACATCAAGGCCCAGTCCCAAACCAGTTCCCACCATTATAGTGGAAAATATTTAGACCTTTAGTATTCATGGTTTGGTTCGCAGCTGCAATGATCAGTCGATTAATTGAGTCAGAAAGATTGTGATAGTAGTTTCAGTCATTGTAAAGCATGTAGAGGTTTCTGGCACAACTTAACAATCTTCCAAGGTGCATGGAGAAGGTAAAAGTCTAAAAAGGTCAAAACTCCAGCAACACTTGTAGTATACATAACAACTATGATAGACCAACACATTTCAGCTTGTGGCCTTCATCGTGGTCTTCATACAACACATTACAAACATCATTTAAATAGGTAGAAAACATATCAGCCAATGGGGGGGGTTGGGTATGTGGTCATTATCCTAGACAGGAAATGTGATTTTAGCAAAACATGGCTGGAAAATCCCCAGTTATCCACAACACAGTGGATCCAATAAGAGACAAGGGTGACATCAAGGCCCAGTCCCAAACCAGTTGCCATCATTATAGTGGAAAATATCTGGACGCTGTTAACATCCTTTAGTAATTATGGTTTGGTTCGGAGCAACTATGATAGACCAACACATTTCAGCTTGTGGCCTTCATCGTGGTCTTCATAAAACACATGACAAACAGCATTAAAATAGGCAGTTAAGAAGAAGAAACACATGTATAAGTCAATGGGGGGGGTTGGATATCTGGTCATGTGACTTCAGGCCAATCATTATCCCTGACAGGCATGGGGAGTATACAATAAGAGACAAGGGTGACATCAAGGCCCAGTCCCAAACCAGTCTCTGCCTACTATAGTTCACCATCCAGTAACACTCACAGCCATGGACAAGACTTCTAATGAAGGGGGAGGGCGTAAACGTCTAGCTGGAAGAAGGAAGCAGCCGTAACCATGGCGATGGATAGACTATTTCACAGTTTAGTCAGCCTTATGAGCTGCCTTATATTTTCCATGACATCTAAAACCATAATAATGAGATGGGAGTGATATTCTCCTTAGTTTTTGATTTAGTTTGAGGTGTGAAGTTAGCGTGAGGAAAACAAAAAGGTGTGTTTGATCTAAAATACTTAAGACGGATGATGTTTCCTCCGTTCTCCTGTTGCGCTTCCTGTCAGGATGATTGTAATCCTCGACTCCATATTTAAGGGTTTCACTTTCCATTGGTACTCTGCTCTAATTTGATTGGGGCAACCTTTAATATGACGAACCTCCAGATAAACGCGGATTGAAAACAGACTGAAAAATTTGTTGGCTCCAGATTTTCTCCGTTTTATATCACTGTAAACTAAATATATTAGGGTTTTTGTTGGTTGTTGAAATCAAGAAGACCTAACCCATGGTCTCTCACTTTTTAAACGATTAACAGAGAAAAGATTATATGTGTTTAATAAGAATAATGGTTAATAGTTGCAGCTCTAGTTTGGCTCCTTTAACTCCAGCGAGAGGATTTCTTCACGCTTGCAGCATTCAAAGCGTTCTTCCACTTTGTCTCTTTCCTGTTTCAACATGACATTTCTCACAAAAGCACAAAACCTCCAGAAAAAAAAAAAAGCTTTTCACAGTTTGGTGAGGAAAGAAATTGACCTCAACCTCCCTCCCCTCCTCCTCCCCTCCCCTCACCTCACCCCCTTTCCCCTTCGTCCAGCATCATTTGGCTGAACTGGACCCGACTGAGAGCCAGACCTCATCACCAAACATCAGTGCTGGAACTCATTTACGCTCTTGTGGCTGAATGGGAGCAAATCCCTTCAGTTTGCAGCCAGGTTCAAACATCTGGTGCAGAAAACAACCTGAAACCAGGAGATTGGCGGCTGTTACAACACCAGATCGATGCTCAGACGTTTTTGGGGCGTCCACATACATTTATCCGTTTGGAGCCGTCATACTCCATGTTATTCCAGCCTCTTTTTTTGGGGGGGGGGGATTTTTTTCCATCTCCCAGCAGGACATGCTCTGTTCAGTTTCTCAGTCCCTCGTTCCCCTCGCTGTGTTTTTATTCCAACCCTGACCTAAGCAGTGAGGTCACCTTTATTAGAGCGTTGGATTGGCTGTTATTCATCTGACCCCTCCCACCACCTTCGCCAGTGGAGGAGAAATGGTCCGTAGTGGAAAATAAAGTCTCTCTCTCTCTCTCTCTCTCTCTCTCTCTCCCTCTCTCCCTCCCTCCCTCCTCCCCCCCAGACCACGGCTAATAAAATTTTGTACAAACAGTTCTTAAAAAGCGAAGCGACGGACGAGGCAGGCAGCACGACATGACAGCACCAATGTTCACATCAATTTTTCTTTCTCCTTTTCTTTTTTTTTAAACTTAATCTCACGTGTGAGGAGCAGAGAGGGAATCTTGATGTTGCGCAACCAAGAATGAGCTGAATGAGGAGGCTTGTGGAGGATTGTGGGGGAAAACTTTTCTCTGCATGTTCATCGATGTTACATACATTACAAATATGACTATAAGAGTTGTTCTTTATTTAAACTTTAACATGAAGCTGCTTTCAATGTGTTTCTATCATCATTAATCATTTTAATGCTTCTTTTTCTGTGGCTGTAAATGAAACTTGCAGGAACGTTTCAGTAATTTAAATTAAAGTAAAAACAGCTGACATATGGAGGAAAATCAAAGTAAAGTATTATAAAGATGTTAGCTGTAAGGCTGCGTAACTGAAATAAATCGATTCCAAGTAGCATCGAACCGTCTCCGGTCAATCAATACCTGCAGTCGATCCTTGACCCGGTCCGTTTTGACTGTTCCTTCTATCCTCCCTCCCTTCCTTATTTCCTCCGTCCTTCCTTCCTTCCTCCCTCCTTCTTTCCTTCCCTCCTCCCTTCTTTCCTTTCCTCCCTTCCTCCTTCTCTCTTCCTTTCCTTCCTTCTTTTCTGTCCTTTCCTCCCTTCCTTCTTCCTTCCTCCCTCCTTCTTTCCTTCCCTCCTTCCTTGCTCTGTCCTTCTTCGCTCCCTTCCGTCTTTCTTCCATCCTTCCTTCCTCCCTTCCTTCCGTCTATTCTCCCTCCCTCCTCCCTCGTCATTTTCTCTGTCCTTCCTCCCTTCCTTCCTCCTTTCCTTCCCTCCTTTCTTCTTTTCTCTGTCCTTCTTTCCTCCCTTCCTATCTTCCCTCCTTCTTTCCTTCCCTCCTTCCTTGCTCTGTCCTTCTTCCCTTCCTTCCTTTTTTCCTCCATCCTTCCTTCCTTTCATTCCTCCCTCCCTCCCTCCTTATTTCCTCCATCCTCCCTTCCTCCCTCCCTCCCTTCCTCCTTTGACTGGAGGACACCAGTAGGGTTAAGCATCCTTGGATCAGTTCTGGTATCATAACGATTCCCAACCCTACTCTCCTCTAACAGCGACTGTAACAGCTGTCCAGATGTTAGCTGTTCTTTCTGTTGTTTCTGTAATTAGTTTGTTTGTGTAGTTTGTCAAACATAGACAAGATCAAAACTTCTGACATTAAACTGCATTATAACAAACATCATACATCCACTTCACTGTCTTTGTAATTACACAACACCAAACACAACAGGCACGTTCTCAATTATAAAATAAATACAGTTTACTGCTGTCATAATTGTTTTAACGATACCCAGCTCAACACACACATTAACACCCAATACACAAACATGAATAAGAATAAATGAATAAATAAAGATTATAAGGAAGTGTTATGAGTCAAAGCTTCTCCACAGTCCTGATAGAAGAAGCTTTGACTCCTTTAATTGTCTTTAAGGAACTAAAACTGTGCAGGTTGATGAGAAGAGAGTAACTCAGATCATCTGGAGCCATGAAACGATTTTAAAACCAACAAGCAGCCAGTTTAAAAAGATTAAAAGAAGATAATATGGGCACGCAGGTGGTCGAGTGGTTAGAGCCCATGCCATATACGCAGCCGACCCCGGTTCGAATCCCGATCGGAGGTCCTTTGTTGCATGTCACCCCCTCTCTCTCCCATGTTTCCTGTCAATCTACTGATTAATAAAGGCGTCTATGCCAACAAAATCTTTAAAAAAAAAAAAAAAAGATAATATGATCTATGGTCTTCTGGTCTTTACATCAATCTAATGAAAGCATGAACGATGGATTTAATGTTTAAAACTCAAACTCAGTGACTTTTGGGAGGCACATGAATCAGTTCCAACCAGAGAGAAACGTTGTGGAAACACTTCATTAACAAAGTCTTCACCAATGTTAAGAGTTTCATCTTCATGTGATCATCATTAATGCTAGGACATGATATCGTGTGATAGGAGCTGTTTAGTCTCTCTGCTCTCTGAAACATGAATCAAGGTTTAATCACATTATCGACTATTGATGCTTTCTAAAGAGATCTGAGGTTCAATGTTTGGTTTAGACCAGGGGTGTCAAACATGAGGCCCGTGGGCCAGAACCGGCCCGCCAAGGCGTCCAATCCAGCCCACTTTCTTTCCTGTCTTCTTTTCCTTCCTATACCCTCCTGTCATCTGTCCTTCTTTCCTTCCTCCCTTTCTTAATTCTTTCCTTCTTTGTTTCCTTCCTTCCTTCTTTGTTTCCTTCCTTCCATCTTTCCTTAATTTTCTTTTCCTTTCTTCCTTCCTTGTCTTCTTTCCTTCTGTTTCCTTCCCTCCTTCCATCTTTTCATTTTCTTTTCCTTTCTTGTCTTCTTTTCCTTTCTTCCTTTCCTTCCTTCCATCCTTCCTTTTGTCTTTCCTTCCCTCCTTTCTTTCCTTTCTATCACTTTTCCCTTCTTTCCATCTTTTTATTGGTCCGGCCCACATGAGATCAAATTTGGCTGTATGATTTTGACACCTCTAGTTTAAACACTTTTTATGAGGAGAATATGAACGGGATTTAAAGGGTTAATGTGTGTGTTTTTATGCATTGTGTAGATTACATTTTGTGTCTATTGCAGATCGGTCAGTGATGAATGGAAACAAAAGGATGATGGATGAGAATCTGACTTTTTTGAGTTTTTCTGGTCATCAGCTGTTCGTCTGCTGCAGCTTCAAAACCAATCTCTGACTCGCTTTATATTTCTCTCTTCTCTCCGTCACCTAAAACCTTCCTCCTCCTCCTCTCCTTCAGTCTGCAGGTTGTTGTGAAGCCGAGTTGTCACAAACCATTAGCAGGTCGGGTTTGGACCTCTTGTTCCTCGGGGAGCTGAGGAGGGAGCGAGTGGAGAGGAGGGGGGAGCGTAGGGTGGGGGGGGGGGGGTGTAAATCAGCCTCGGGGAACTGGCGGTTCAGCCTAATGAGGCTGAGAGCTTGTTTATGGAGTTACGCATCATTTTTATGATTATTTCCACCTTTTCGGGCCGCGGCGCTCGGCAGAATCCTGCCTGTGTTGAGGCGGAGCGAGGTGAGCGGGACGCTGGGCCTAACCTCGGCCCGCCGCTGTTAAAAACACCGAGGAGAAAATGAGCCTCATTAAACAGGCAGAGAGAGGGCAGTAAAAAAAGCAGCTTTTAGTGGGTTTTTTTTTTTTTTTTTTGGTTGAAATGCTGCATTATGTGCCACAATCCAGAAGCGGCAGGGGGACGGAGGGGACGGAGGGGAAGGGGAAAGGGGAGGGGGGGGGTTACAGATCAGAGCAGGCTGCAGGTCAACAGGCTGAAAACCTGCAGGGAAAGTCTACGAGTGGAGTCATGTGTTTGTTAGGAGCCTTTAATGGGCAGAACAGTGCAGAGAGGCCTCGCAAAAAAACAAAAAACCCCCAAAAAAAACAAAAAACAAACAAAAGTGAAACGTGCTAATGTTAGCGAGCTGCGTGAGGAATATCGTCTCAGCACGTTTCCCTTTCTTATAATAACTTTGCTCCAACGAGTCGTCCAAGTTAAACAGCTGAATATGTTTTCGGTCCTTGAACGCCTCGTCGGTTATCAGCAGGATGACGTCATCACTGCTGCTGCTGCTAGCTTTGCTTTGAGTCTGTGTTTGCTCAGCTGTCAATCAAACGCAGACACCGACACATTTCTGATTCCTTCGTCTACATTTGGTGCTCATGTTGTTATATTTATTCATTTTATTAAAAGGTTTGATGGTCTGAAGAAGCAACAATGGATATAAATGAAGGGCTTTATATTTATATTTATATCTCTGACATATGTGATAAAACCTGAAAATCACTTCTTCCTGCTTTTAACCCTTAAACAGACAACGTGCACCAGGAGATACAGACTCTTTAACCTTTGTGTTGTCCTCCCGGGTCCTTCCTCTGTCCTTCCTTCCTTCCTTCCTTCATCTGTCCTTCCTTCCTTCCTTCCTTCCTTCCTCAGATCTAAGTTCAGCTGTTAGGGTAAATGTTCCCTCCTTCTGTCCTTTCTTCCTTCCTTTATCTGTCCTTCCTTCCTTCCTTCCTTCCTTCCTTCCTTCCTTCCCTTCCTCCCTCCTTTCCTTCCTTCTTCCTCCCTTCCTTCCCTTCCTCCCTACTTTCCTTCCTTCTTCCCTCCTTCTTCCTCCCTTCCTTCCCTTCCTCCCTCCTTTCCTTCCTTCTTCCCTCCTTTCCTTCCTTCCTACCTTCCTTCCTTCCTCCTTCCTTCCTTTCCTTCCTTCTTCCTCCCTTGCTTCCCTTCCTTCCTCCTTTCCTTCCTTCTTCCGTCCTTTCCTTCCTTCCTTCTTTCCTTCATTCCTTCCTTACTTGAGGTGCAAATGAAATAACTAGTAAGGTCTGTTTAAGGGTTAATCCAGTCTTCCTGTGTTATTCATCTTTATAATATACCAGATATGTCATGAAATCAGTATTATTACATCATGTCTCTTCCTTTAAAACTGTTTCTAATGTGTTTTCATTGGTATTTATATCAACTGGGACTTTTGGTGAGTATTGGACCACATTGGACATATTAAACCACATCTCACTGTTTGTGGCTCTCAGTGCTAACAGAGCAACATGGAGAGAGATTAGAAGAGATGAAGAGTTTTATATCAGCGGGCCAGAACATCGTGGTTGAGCTCTGATTCATTTAAAACAAAAAGATTTTCACTTTGGATCAACCCCAAAAAAAACCCCTCACAGATTCTGTTTGGGTCTACTGATGATTTAACCCTCATGTTGTCCTCGAGTCAAGGAAGGAAGAAGGAAGGAGAGGAGGGAGGGAGGAAAGGAAAGAAGGAAGGAGGGAGGGAGGAAGAAGGGAGGAAAGGAAAGAAGGAAGGAGGAAGGAAGAAGGAAGGAAAGAAGGAAGGAGAGGAGGGAGGGAGGAAGGGAGGAAAGGAAAGGAAAGGAGAGGAGGGAGGGAGGAAGGGAGGAAAGGAAAGGAAAGAAGGAAGGAGGAAGGGAGGAAGGAGTGAGGGAGGAAGAAGGGAGGAAAGGAAAGAAGGAAGGAAGGAAGGTATGAAAGAAGGGAGGAAAGGAAAGAAGGAAGGAAGGAAGGTATGAAAGAAGGACAGAGGAAAGAAAGAGAGAAGGAGGGAGGGAGGACAGAAGGAAGGGAGGAAAGGAAGGAGGAAGGAGGGAGGGAGGAAGAAGGGAGGAAAGGAAAGAAGGAGGGAAGAAAGGGGGGTGGAGGAAGTACAGACTGAAGGAAGGAAGGAAGGGATGAAGGAGAGGAGGGAGGGAGGAAGGGAGGGAGGAAAGGGAGGAAAGGAAAGGAAAGGAAAGGAAAGAAGGAAGGAGGAAGGGAGGAAGGAAGAAGGAAGGAAAGGAGGGAGGAAGAAGAGAGGAAAGGAAAGAAGGAAGGAGGGAGGGAGGAAGAAGGGAGGAAAGGAAAGAAGGAAGGAAGGAAGGTATGAAAGAAGGACAGAGGAAAGAAAGAGAGAAGGAGGGAGGGAGGACAGAAGGAAGGGAGGAAGGAATAAGGAGGGAGGGAAGGAAGGAAAGGAGGGAAGAAAGGGGGATGGAGGAAGTACAGACTGAAGGAAGGAAGGAAGGAAGGGAGGGAGGAAAGAAGAATAAGACGGGGTCAATTTGACCCGGGAGGACGACACAAGGGTTAAATATGTTGTTTAAAGTTTAAAGTTTAAATTTAGACACAAAAAAGATTTATTTAGGTTCAGGGAAACACCGTCTGCTCTCGTCTCTATTTGCTCAGCTGTCAATCAAACACAGACACTAAAGAAGCTAAAGAAGCTCTTCCGATATTTCAGAAACTGACAGACTGACTAATATATCCAAAAATCACTTTGCTTCTTCAACACAGTGATTTTAGTTGTTTTAATTAGTTTGACGAACAGCAGACAAAAAAGTTACTCCATTTTTATCCATGCTTTTAGTTCAATGTGGATATTTTGAAGAGTTCCTGCAACTTATATTACTTTTCTTTTTTTGCTTATTTGTTTCCTTTAAAGCGATGGTTCAGCGTAATAATCGTGGAAATATTGTGCGTGATCTCTCGTATTTCTGTGATCGCGCGAGATTTCAACAATGTTTCCAGCTTTAGCAGTAGCAGCAGAGTAAAAGCCATCAGGTAAGTGTTATTTTAATAAACTCCTGGTGTACTTACAAACTTTCCAATGCATGGATTTATGAGTAAAGACCCTATTTGTACTACTGTAGAAGTTTGATAACAATCCAGGCATTATTAGTGGGGTCATTTACCAGATACACTGGTGGTCCCGTTAGCACCTGATGGTCACGTTAGCGCCTGGAGGTCCCGTTAGCGCCTGATGGTCACGTTAGCGCCTGGTGGTCCCGTTAGCGCCTGGCGGTCCTGTTAGCGCCTGGCGGTCCCGTTAGCGGCTGATGGTCACGTTAGCGCCTGATGGTCCCGTTAACGCCTGGTAGTCCCGTTAGCGTCTGTTAGTTCCGTTAGCGCCTGGTGGTCACGTTAGCGCCTGGTGGTCCCGTTAGCGCCTGATGGTCACGTTAGCGCTTGGTGGTCACGTTTGCGCCTGATGATCCCGTTAGCACCTGGTTGTCACGTTAGTGCCTGTACTAAGCTAACTCCACTATTTTATATAAGACAGACTGCATGGTGCAAATGACGCTAGGTCAAAATTACACCGAACCATCACTTACATAAGAACAATCTGCTTTAAATCATTTATGTCTGATGAAGTTTCTCCATTAAAAAGTTCAATCATATTTTTTTTCTTTGTGTATGAATCCAGATAAAGAAGTTTCCACATCAAATTTGTCAAAGTTGAATACTGAACCATGATTGGCTCCAGACTAGTTGTGATGTTGTAAATCCTGTTTGTAGTTTTATGAGTTAAACTGAGATTTAAGGTGAAACTCAGAGAAACCTTTAGTAGAATGAATAGAAGAAAAACATGATTATGTCTAAATATTTTTACTGTTTCTGTCCTGTATGAATAATAATAATAATGATAATAATGATACTGATAATAATAATAATCATCAGCAGCAGATCCTGTAAAGCTGCTGTTCATTCACAAAGTTAACGTCTCTCCTTTGCTCCTGAGCACCAGAACTACTACTGAACTACTTTGGAAGTGTTTTTTAATTTAATTTCTGGAGTTTCCATTCAAAACAAATTAAAAGAACAAATTGTGCATGAAAATATGAAAATATGAAAATATGTGGATGGAATAATATTCACTGTGTG
Source organism: Scomber colias (assembly GCA_021039105.1). Lineage (NCBI taxonomy): Eukaryota > Metazoa > Chordata > Actinopteri > Scombriformes > Scombridae > Scomber > Scomber colias. The sequence goes on along the minus strand of JAJDFG010000948.1, from coordinate 10,635 downwards.
TTTGTTTAACTGTATGTTCTGTTACTTACTGTACATCTGTTTAAAATATGAATGTATAAGTGTGTATACTGTATATGAACTCTGTTAATGTGTGTGTGTGTGTGTGTGTGTGTGTGTGTGTGTGTGTGTGTGTGTGTGTTCTGCTACATAAAGCGCTCTTTCTTCCAGCTCGGCTCAGCGTTCAGCTCTGTCTGTCAGCCTTCATCACTCTCTCGCTCTCTCTTTTCCTCTCCTTCCTCTTACTAAACTCACATAAAGTCCAAAGAAAAAAAATGAAATAAAATGTAAAAAAGAAGTATTTCTGTGAACCAACGTCTCCTGATTAGTGTTGTAAAAAATTGTAAATTATAATTGTAAAGATGTTGGAGAACCTCCACCATCACACACACACACACACACACACACACACACACATCATGCTCACTTCTGGGGACATCACACACACTTACATTCATTTCCTGGAGGCTTACCCCAACCCTAACCTTAACCACTGACCCAAAAACCAGCTTTTTCCTAATGGGGGACGCAACTTTGTGCCCAATTAACTGGTCTAACGTCTGAAATTTGTCCCCACAAGTAGCTTATGACAGACCACACATCTCACACACACACACACACAAATTCATAAAACACACAAACTAGCAGCAGACGTAAGCGCGCAGACCGATCAGAACTCCTGTAGACTCACTCACAAAACAACTTGCAAATAAAGGGATAAGTGTAGAGGAAGGCTAAAACAACAGTCAATACTACTTATCATGTCATTAAATGACAAGGCTTCGTGGCAAATACGTAGGTCTATCTGAGCAATGTAATTTCACTTTCCACCCATAGACTGTATAAAATAAATGGACGTAACATCCGTGATGTCACGCATTGATTTGTGGACTGCTGCTCGGAAGCCAATAGCTTCGAATCTAGGCAGCGCCATCTTGAACATTTCAGGTGCATGCTGGGAAAAATAAAAACATGGATTCTACTTATATGGGCATGAGGTGGGGCAATGGACGGACGTATGGGCGGGGCCATGGGCGAGGGGAGGCTGCTATGGTTGCGTGGGCTGGATCTCGAGGACATTGGTCAATCAACCTGTCAATCAGGACGTAGCCACGCCCTAATGCATACCCTGCTTTATCGTCACATATAAAATCAGGGAGGCCAAAATGTCCCAAATGAACATCATACTGCATTGAAGAAGGCTTTAAACTAGCGATTGAGACCATAAACACATTTTGAAAACGTTTACTGAGGTTAGAAATCAAGTGAGAAGTTGGTGAATTCTCCATTGACTTGTATAGAGACGGTCGCCCCCTGGTGGCCTTTTGATAGAATGCAGCTCTAAGTTACTTCCTGGTTGGCCTCATTTCAGAGGACCAGAACTCCCCGCCTCCGTGGCAAATACGTAATTTCACTTTCCACCTCATTTGACTCCGTAACCATAGCCTGCACAATATTGTTACATTCGCGGCTCGTTGTCATGACAACCTCAAACAAAATCACAGATTTCCCTCCATTTCCGTCAACAAGAAGACTTGTTAACGTTGATGTGTGCGCTCGTTGTAGATAAGAAAAATGTCGAATAGGAAAAAAACAAAGAGAAAGTCCGCTACTTTCAGATGAGTGGACAGATGAGCTGAGACTGCCACCTGCTTGTTAACGACAAAATGCCACTTCGACACCCACCGTGCATCATTTGCAGCGAAATATCCTGCAGGAGATAGTCAAAGCAAAGCCAAGAGCTTCTGATTCAGGTCGGCCAACATGTATTAAAAACAGTTGAATAAAAGTAACTGAGTTAAAAATCCTTGTAACCGTCTCTATGAGGCTCTTCTGACTGCTGGTCTAAGAAGAGCAGTGGCTTCGCTCACCTTGTTCGCTGCTGTTGTCTCCGCTGTGAGACGTGTGTCCTCCGCTGGACAGGCCCGGCGTCCCGGACGACCGGATCGATGCCGCGTCGTCGTGATCTCTGCTCCACGAAATCTGCAGAGCGAGGGGGGAAGGGGGAGGGGGGCAAACAGAGGAACGGCCAATGAGACGCTGAACAGATCAAAAGTAAATCAAGTTCATAATGTTGATGATTTCCTCCTTTTGTGAAGAAGAGGACACACATAATGAAGGTGGACCTCATCCAAAAACCTGGAGGAGTTATATCTAAGAGGAGAGCTGATGATGGAGGTGGTCCATGTTAGGAGGAAGCAGAAAGCTGAATTATAACCAAGAAACCTACAGATCTGAGACCAGAACACCAGGTTTCTGTTTTTAACCCTTAAACTTGCAGGAGTAGCAAATTAGATATAGAAACACAGAATATATGCCTCTATTAAAAAGGTATAAAAATGGTCATAATGGTAAAAACTATTGAATGTTCTTGCTTTTCCTTGTCATTATATCACACATACTAGTTTCTCAACTGATTTTTATCATTTCTATCAAATGGAGCTTTTCCACTATACAGTTCTAGCTCTAGCTAAAGGGGACTTCCTCTCTGCATCTCTGGTATATTAGAAGAAAAGTTGCTTAGTTACGCCTCAATCTGATAAATGAGTTTAATGTTCCTTTGCAGTGGAATTTCCCTTTAAGTGTAAAAGTCACATGCAGCACTTCCTTGACTGTGTTGTGGTCATTTCTAGAGAAAACATCTCTGACCCAAGACTGATGAAGTTAAAGTCATGTTTCTGGTTTCAGCTCTGTTGGTTTCTTGGTTATAATTCAACTTCCTGCTTCCTGTCTCCATCATCACCTCTTCTCTTAGATATTACCCTCGCAGGTTTTTGGATGAGGCCACATTACAAACCATCTGTTCTGCTGTCAGTCTCAAGGTTTCTGTCATTAGCTTGTCTGCTCATAGGAGACATTACTAACCAAGCCTCACAACTCAAGGAAAAAAGACAAGACTGCTATTGTGACAGCTACTGTACGAATCCATGTTAATGCTAGCTCACAATAGCTGAGCAACTGTAACAGCCTCAGGATTTGGTCCCTATCTAAATATCAGGTTGCTAGTTTCTAGTGACACATGTTGCTACAAGCCCACAAAGCTCGTCCACACAATAAAACACGATCCTCGAGGATGACGAAACGTTTCATTTATCACAATGAAACAGAAGCCGGTTGGTTGGTTGTAACTCGGCAAACGTATCAGGTGACATGACGAAGACCTCCAAAGATAAATGGAGACTCTTTGGAAATGGGTTCGAACTGCAGTCACATCCATAAACACTCTGTAAGGTCAACCAGCCAACAAGCTACTAGCTAACACACATAGCCAGCTGTTGCTATGCTAATGATCAGGTTTGACTGTGATACCACTAATTGCGACCACGAATGCCTTTTCACATTTTTTACGAGTCTCATACTTCGTAGCATTTGTGGGTTTTGGTGTGAAACAGCAAACAGTCTACTGCAGTCTCAAAGGAATCCACACAAATAGATTTCCATATAACCCTTAAACAGGCCTTACTAGTTATGTCATTTGCACCTAAAGTAAGGAAGGAAGGAAAGAAAGGAGGGAGGGAAGAAGGAAGGAAGGAAAGGAGGGAGGAAGGAAAGGAAGGAGGGAGGAAGAAGGAAGGAAGGAAGGGAGGGAGGGAGGGAGGAGGAAGGAAGGAAGGAAGGAAGGAAAGGAGGGAAGAAGGAAGGAAAGGAGGGAGGAAGGAAGCAAGGTAGGAAGGAAAGGAGGGAGGGAGGAAGGAAGGAAGGAAAGGAAGGAGGAAGGAAAGGAGGGAGGAAGAAAGGAAGGTAGGAAAGGAGGGAAGAAGGAAGGAAAGGAGGGAGGAAGGAAGGAAGGTAGGAAGGAAAGGAGGGAGGGAGGAAGGAAGGAAGAAAGAAAGGAAGGACAGATGAAGGAAGGAAGAAAGGACAGAAGGAGGGAACATTTACCCTAACAGCTGAACTTAGATCTAAGGAAGGAAGGAAGGAAGGAAGGAAGGAAGGAAGGAAGGAAGGAAGGAAGGAAGGAAGGAAGGAAGGACAGAGGAAGGACCCGGGAGGACAACAGGAAGGTTAAAGAGTCTGTATCTCCTGGTGCACGTTGTCTGTTTAAGGGTTAATAAGAAGTGCTGAGTTGATGTAAAAATGATGATATACAGAGGTTGTCATTTAGAGGCACAGATACAGATTTATAGAAAATACAAATCACTCCACATTTACTTCTGCAGCTTGGTATTTGTTGGTGAATACTAAAAGAGGCGGTTTTAATAGTTTAGCAGATCTATAAATAGCATTCACATCAATCTCCAAGTCTCAATTACAACTGGAGGGAAAAAGGTCCAATATATCTGAGCTGGGATTTAATCATTTGGAAGTTCCTGAAAACCAAACGAATGCTCTGACGCCTGGTCCATCATTCAATTGACCCCGTCCGTTTTGACTGTTGCTTCTTTCCTCCCTCCCTCCTTCTCTCTTTCTTTCCTTCCTCTCTATTTCTTCCCTTCCTTCCTTCCTTTCCTCCATACCCCTTTCTTCATTTCTTCCTTCCTTTCCTCCATCTCTTTCTTTCTTTCTTTCTTTCTTTCTTTCTTTCTTTCTTTCTTTCTTTCTTTCTTTCTTTCCTTCCTCCTTCCTTTCCTTCCTCCCTTCCTTCTTTCCTATGTCCTTCTTTCCTTCCTTCCTTCCTTCCATCCCGCCTTCTCTTTCTTTCTTTCTCTCTGTCTTTCTCTGTTTCTTTCTTTCTTTCTCTCTGTCTTTCTCTGTTTCTTTCTTTCTTTCTCTCTCTCTTTCTTTCTTTCTTTCTTTCTGTCCTCTCTCCCTCACTTCCTTCTTTCCTCCCTCCCTCCTTCTCTCTTTCTTTCCTCCCCCTAACTTCCTCCCTTCCTTCTTTCCTATGTTCTTCTTTCCTCTGTCCTTCCTTCCTTTCCATTCTCCCTTTCTTCTTTCCTTTCCTCCATTCCTTCCTCCCTCTTTCCTTCCCTCCTTCCTTCTTCCCTTCCTTCCTTGACTTGAGGACAACAGGACGGTTAACTATCCAACGTACAGCAAACACAGCATTACCTAAAGCATCATATCTTCTAGATCTAATTAGATCTCTTAACCTTTACACACTCTTCATATTGGGTCATTTCACAGAATCCCCTTATAATAAGTCTACAGACATAATCATCATCAGTCTTTATTAAATTGGTGATTAATCCTAAATTTGGCTTTCAGAGAGCAGACAGTTTATTATTTAGTTTTTACACTTTTTGTTGATGGAGAAAAAACAAAAAACATTTACAATCACATCATATACAGTCAAGCCCGAAATGATTCATACCCCTGGCAAATTTTGACTTAAAGTTACTTTTATTCAACCAGCAAGTTGTTTTTTGACCGGAAGTGACACAGGCGTCTCCAAGAAGATAAAAAGACGATGTACAAAAGGCATCATTGTGGTAAAAAAAATATTTCAGTCAGCTTTAATTTACATTTGAACAAAAAGTGGCATGTCCAAAAGGGGTATGAATAATTTCGGGCTTGACTGTATATATATTGGTCCAATGCAAGTTAACACAGGAGAACATAATAATTCCAATTAATTATATTAAATAGGAATAAATGTACACTTCAGAATAAGCCATCACATTTCTGGCTACAAGAAAAAGGTTTTAAAAGGTGTTTTTTCTTCTTCTCTCAAATGTAAAAAATGGGTCAAATTAGACCCTGAAAAGTTTGTGACGGTTACCACACACTGAAAAGTATGGTGTAAATTATAGTTTAAAGTCACAACAGCACCACGTATGAGTGACAGGAGATCAGAGCATGAACGCTGAGTGCTGAGTAACAAAGACTGAGACTAAAAGAACAAGTAAGACCAGCAGAGGCGTATCACCTGTCTGAAGGAGCCACTTGAAACGCAACCAGAGCTCTCGAGCTGTTGGTCATCAGACACTAACGCTGCTCCACTTCACACTTGTTGGTGTTTAAAGGGTTAAAAGGCCTGACAAGTGGCTGCTGAGAGCTGCGCTGCCAGGCACATTTAAAACCAGCTCAACCTGACTTTTCACCTCTTTTATTTCTGCTTCTCTGGGAAAGAAAAGACAAATCTCAGTGAGTCCAAGAGAAAGAAGAAAACCAGTTCACACAGATAAACCTGCAACAGCTCACTCTCACATGTTTCCTGCAGCTGGATGATAAAATCTGCTCATATTGAGTATTGCCAGATAGATCGGACAAAAAGTAGAAACCCCCACCCCCCCCGCCCCCGCCCCCCCCCCTCCAAATCTCCATAAAGGGAGCCTGTTTTACATATATCAAACTTCTCTCCTCTCTGGTCTTCTCTCATTCACCACACTGACACAGGAAGAAAGGTTCAATACATTTTTAACCCTTGTGTTGTCCTCGAGTGAAGGAAGGGAGGAAAGGAGGGAGGAAAGGAAAGGAAAGAAGGAAGGAAGGGAGGGAGGGAGGAAAGGAGGGAGGAAGGGAGGAAAGGAAAGAAGGAAGGAAGGGAGAGAGGGAGGAAGGGAGGAAGGAAGGGAGGGAGGAAGGGAGGAAAGGAAAGAAGGAAGGAAGGGAGAGAGGGAGGAAGGAAAGAAGAAAGGAAGAAAGGAAGGGAGGAAAGGAAAGAAGGAAGAAAGGAAGGGAGGGAGGAAAGGAAAGGAAAGAAGAAAGGAAGGGAGGAAAGGAAAGAAGGAAGAAAGGAAGGGAGGAAAGGAAAGAAGGAAGGAAGGGAGGAAGGGAGGAAAGAAGGAAGGAAGGACAGAGGAAAGAAGGAAGGTAAGAAGGTGGGAAAGAAGGACAGAGGAAAGAAAGAGAGGAGAGATTGAGGAAGGAGGGAAGGAAGGAAAGAAGACGGGGGTCAATTTGACCCGGGAGGACGACACAAGGGTTAATAATTAATAATAAACTGAAATGAAGTTCAGTTTTGATGATAATCAGTTTTCAGTCATTGATGTCGTGTTCATCGATACATTTAAGTTTAATTACATTGAAAGTTACTCTTTGATGATGTGTTAGGTTATATATGTACTTGATTAATAAAATAGAAATCAAGTAATTCAATTTATTTAGTATGATCGATAACCTCCAAATCATATAAAGAGGCCGTCCACTCTGAGTCTGGTTCTGAGGGTTCTTCCTGTTAAAAGGGAGTTTTTTCTCTCCACTGTGTCTCATGTGGGAATGTTGGGTCTCTTTAAAATTAAACCTGAAGAGTTCGGTTTAGAACCTGCTCTATGTGTAAAGAGCCTTGAGATGACTTTTGTTGTGATTTGGCGCTATACAAATAAAGATTGATTGAAAGTAAAATGACAATAACTACTAAACTACAGTATGTTTTTCTTCTTCTACAGCATTAATATCAGCTCAGTAAATCACTTCTCCTGAATCTGTTTCCATACAACAAATCAAATCCGTGCATGAAGCGATTAAGTGTCGTTCTATCAGTCGGTCACACTGAGCCTGATTGCATCCTGATACTCAACACAACAAGTTTTACATTCTGTTCAGTGTCAAATTTGACTCATTTATTACATTTAAGAGTGTTAAAAACACCATACACACATTTATTTTAGCCAGACTTTTCCTAATGTGACCCCCAGTATACAAAAACAGAAATAAAAGGCATATTTTTTTTAATTTTGTGCAGTTGATACACATTTTTATAGATGCAAATGTATAAATTTGACCCGTTTTTTTTTTTTTTTTAAGTTTAAAAATCAGCATTAAAACATGTTGTATTCATCATATTCTATAAAATGTTCTCCTGGATCATTAAACAGTGATTGTGAATGTTTTAATCAAACATTTATTAATAACTGATGGTGAATTTATGAATGTGGCTTGGACCGATGACCTTCAAATCACATAAAGTACAAATGAAGATCGATTGATTGATTGAAAGTAACTACTAAACTACAGTATGTTTTTCTTCTTCTACAGTATTAATATCTGCTCTGTAAATCACTTCTCCTGAATCTGTTTCCATACAACAAATCAAATCCGTGCATGAAGCGATTAAGTGTCGTTCTATCAGAGGCAGAGCAGTCGGTCACACTGAGCCTGACTGCATCCTGATACTCAACACAACAAGTTTCAATACATTTTTAATAATTAATAACAAACTGAAATTAAGAAAGTCAAAATTTGGGTCGTGCTGCAACTGAGCTTGCCCAACAAGTCACAGACTATCAGCACATCGTTGCCATGGAGACCAAAATACACACGGTGAAGGACTGGAGTCACACATCCATACCAGTGATAAAACTGATAATTCTGACTCGGGCATTTAATAATAATAATATTTTATGCAAGATTTTTCTTTTTTTAAGATGCAGACCGGAGTCCGCCGTTTGAGGATCCCTGTTCTACAGAATCTGCTCTATGAATCACTTCTCCTGAATCTGTTTCCATACAACAAATCAAATGTGTGCATGAGGCGATTAAGGCTGGCTTTACACGACAACGCTCCCGGGTGAAACCGACAAAATATTTTATCAGATGTGCCTTTCGTTTAGACGGCGACAGCGTTTTTTTGGGGCTTAAAAACGCAAAAAAATGAACCCACCCTCCAGAGTGGAAATCTTAAAGACGCTCCACCGTCGCGTTCCCATCTAAAGGGTTGAAAACGCAAAAGTGTGCTCTGAGCTGCTCTTGGTGTTGTTGTATGGCAGTGCTTCACAGTACCACCTAGCCACCTGGCATGCATACTACATCAAATTTCACACACTTTTGCGTCACCGTGTGCATGCTGCAGATTTCCACCCAAAGACGCTCTACGTCTAAACGCGAAATAAACAGTGGGAACGCAACGCCACTTTTGCGGATTGTGTTCAGATCGTTGTCGTGTAAAGCTAGCCTAAGTGTCGTTCTATCAGAGGCAGAGCAGTCGGTCACACTGAGCCTGATTGCATCCTGATACTCAACACAAGAAGCACAGACTCTGAACAACAACGATTCACATTCCTGCTAAAGTCTGCTTCTTATCTGAAGTCTACAAACATGACACACATCTTGTTCTGCAGCATAGCTTCTTAAAAACAAGGAACCAGAGTCAACCAACAATCAGGAGCTCACATTAACTTTAAAACCTGTTTATCTTGCTGAACCGATTCCTCCTGTTCATACTGAGCATTATTAGATCCTTCATAATGCTTACAGGAAGTGATGGAGGACTTCTAACTCTACATAAAGAACGATATTAAAGTGTAATCCCAACATGAAGAGTCTCTGTAAGGGTCCTGTTGTGGATGCTGGTGGATCACCTTCAGGTTCACTATGACTCAGTGATGGAGGACTAAACCCACAGTCCTCCTTCTGTGGAAACATGGATTTAAAAGTTGATGTGAAGCTAATATGAAGCTTCAGTCTGAATGAAAGGAAAGAAAGAAAGAAAGTAAGACAGACAAAAGAATAAAAGAAATAAAACTCGGAGGAGGAAAGAAAGAAAGAAAGGAGGGAAGGAAGGAAGGAAGGAAGGAAGGAAGAAAGAACAAGGAAGACAAAGAAAGAAAGAAATACAGACAGAGAGAAAGACAGAAAGAAAGAAAGAACAAGGAAGACGATAAGGAAAGAAAGAAAGAAAACTAGGAGGAGGAAAGAAAGAAAGAAAGAAAGGAAGAAAGAAAGAACCAGGAAGACAATAAGGAAGGAAAGAAAGAAATCAAACGAGGAGGAAAGAAAGAAAGAAAGAAAGAAAGAAAAAACAAGGAAGACGATAAGGAAAGAAAGAAATAAAACTAGGAGGAGGAAAGAAAGAAAGAAAGAAAGAAAGAAAGAAAGAAAGAAAAAGACAAAGAAAGAAAGAAACAAAGACTTTTGCCCTCTTCTCGTTACTATACTTCCACCACAGCTCAACAGGAAACACTAAGAGGGAATCTGATGCTAAATAGACTGTAAATGTGTCAGATATCACTTGATGTGACTAACTCACACTGTTACCATAGTTACCATAGTAACTCTAATAACTCACACTGTTACCATAGTTACCATAGTAACTATAATAACTCACACTGTTACCATAGTTACCATAGTAACTGACACTGCTGAAGCTCAATAGAAGCTGATCAGTCTTAAATCATCTACATCAGAGGTGTCAAACTCATTTTCATTCAAGGGCCACGTACAGCCCAATTTGATCTCATGTGGGCCGGATCATTAAAAAGATGGAAGGAGCGATGGAAGGAAAGAAGGAAAAAAGAAAGAAAGAAAAAGAAAGAAAGAACGAAAGAAAGAAAGAAAGGGAGGAAGGACAGATGGAAAAAAGGGAGGAAGGAAGGAAGGAAGAAAGAAAGAAAGAAAGAAAGGAAGGGAAGAAGGACAGATGGAAGAAAGGGAGGAAGGAAGGAAGGAAGGAAGGACAGATGGAAGGAAGGAAAGAAGGAAAAAAGAAAGAAAGAAAGAAAGAAAGGGAAGAAGGACAGATGGAAGAAAGGGAGGAAGGAAGGAAGGAAGAAAGAAAGAAAGAAAGAAAGGAAGGGAAGAAGGACAGATGGAAGGAAGGAAAGAAGGAAAAAGAAAGAAAGAAAGAAAAAGAAAGAAAGAAAGAAAGAAAGAAAGAAAGAAAGAAAGAAAGGGAGGAAGGACAGATGGAAGGAAGGAAGGAAGGAATACAAGACAGGAAGGAAAGAAAGAAAGAAAGAAAGAAAGAAAGAAAGAAAGAAAGAAAGAAAGGGAAGAAGGACAGATGGAAGAAAGGGAGGAAGGAAGGAAAGAAGGAAA
>JAJDFG010000947.1:0-60243 GCA_021039105.1 Scomber colias | reverse complement strand
CCCTCTTGGATAATAAGTATTGGTAATGAACGAGCGTCCGGCTCCTTAAAGACAGATGATCCATATGAATTAATGAGCAGAATAAAAGTGAAGCGGACTCTTCATTAGAACTGACCCTCAGCCTCACGCTCATAACCAGCCTCCTGATATCACATGTTTTTATAGCTGATCAATACCAAACCTCTCTTCATTAATAGACCCTTTATAAACGGAGCTCGTAAAACATCCCATGGCTCTCCTGACACCAGCCCGTGAATTAACATGTCCGTGCATCACCAGGGAATCCCAGCCGAGTCCTGCATGACCGATCCTAGTCACCATGACGACCGATCCATGTCACCATGACGAATAGCTTCTGAATACTAATCATCTTCGGTTTCTTTACAGTCGTAGTTTAATTGGGCAGATGTTTACAGCTGGAAGATATCAGCAGTTAGTGAGAAGAAGATTTCATAAGTTAACCTTCCTGTCGTCCTCTTGACCGTTCCTTCTTTCCTTCTTTTCCTTCCTTCCTTCCTTCCTTCCTTCCTTCCATCTGTCCTTCCTCTCTCCTTCTCTCTTTCTTTCCTTCTTCTCTCCTTCCTCCCTTCCTTCTTTCCTTCCTCCATCCCCCTTTCTTCTATCCTTCTTTCCTCCCTCCCTCCTACCTTCTTTCCTTCCTTACTTCTTTCCTCCGTCCTTCCTTCCTCCCTTCCTTCTTTCCTAATTATGGGCTTAAAACTGCCTTAAAATGTAAAATAACAGGATTTTAAACATGCAATTCAAAACGCGATTAATCACGATTAACTATGGAAATTCTGCGATTAATCTCGGTTTGACAGCCCTAGTAATAATATAAAGATTTAAAAAGAGAATACTAACATCAAACATACGTGTCCTGGATATAAATATCTTTCATTCAGTGTAAGCAAAATGTAAGAGTTACAGCCAGGTCACTCAGACCCCCCGTCATTCCTCCTCCCTCCCCAACCAAAAAAAAAAGAAAAATATTTAAAGGGTAAAAACCAGATTATTCAGCCTCCTCTCAGAGAGTCCATCAGTCACACAGCAGCGGTGACGTTTCTGCACAGAGCAGACGGGAACACACACTGTGGACACAAAGCGTTTCCTCCCAAATAAAGAAACATTTCTCTGTGACACAAAGCGGGAAGCTGGTCAACTCGACCTGTCAGCTGACCCCCCTCCGCCCCCCCCCTTCCCCCCAACCACGTGTCTCTTGTGGTTACCGCTCACATAAGCAAGCCTGATGTGGTGCGTCAATAGCTTTCACTCCTTCGCTAACTCTGCATGTCTTTGCTTGAGAGCTTCTTTTGTAGTGCAGAAGGCCACTTATGACAGCGGTGCATGCTGGGAGTGAGTAGAGGACAGCTCTGACAGTGTGTGTGTGTGTGTGTGTGTGTGTGCGTGGTGAGGTGGAGGACAGTAGTGTTGCTTTGTAATCTGGTGACGAACCCCCCCTCCCACCCCCCCCCCCACTACTCCGCCTGGCTGACTCGGGCCATTCGTCCTCAGACTGCGGCCCAAATTACCCGCCGCAATTGGCCCGTAATGGCATAAAGATTGAGGTCTGGACGGGGCATCAATCACAAGGACCCTGAGTCCTCAACGAGGGGGACGTGAGGGACGGAGAGGGGAGGGAGGGAGGGGTTTGAGAGCAGGGGACGGAGAGGGGAGATGGAAAGATACAAGAGCTGAAACTAATGATTATTTTTCATTATTAACTCATCTGCTGGTTGTTGAGTTCATTGATATGATGGAATTTGGAATTTAAGACATCTGAAAACTTCCTTTAAGTCTGAGGTGATGTCATCAAATTACCTGTTTTGTTGGGGGTTTTTTTTGTCTTTCAAATGGACAGTCCAAAATCAAAAGATATTCAGTCGAGGGCTGCAGCTATATTACTATTTTCATTATTAATGAATCTGATTGACTCATTTGGACTCTAAAACATCTTAGCCTGAGGTGATGTCCTCAAATGACCTGTCTGTTTTTTTTGGGAGGGGTTTTCAATTGAGAGTCTAAACTCTAAAGATATTTAGTTGAGGGCTGCAGCTGACAATTATTGTCATTACTAAATTAGTCTGCTGATTATTTTATTGATGAATTGACTAATTTGTTTTGGACTATAAACATCTTGAAACAGGGAAAAAAGTTTCCTAAAGTCTGTCCATCTGAAAACATAATGAAAAAAATAATTCAATTGGACAGCTCAATAATCCAAAGATATTCAGTTGAGGGCTACAATTAACGATTATTTTCATTATTAATTAATCTGTCAATTCGTCCACTGATTGTCCCTAGATTGTCTTCCTCTTGTCCAAAACTAAACAGTACAAAAACCCAAAAATATTCTTCTTACCATGTAGGACACTAAATAAACCATAAAATACTGGACATTTTAGAAGCAGGAATCAGATCATTTTGACTATAAAAAGAAATAAATTAATTGACTAATTGCTCCAGCTGTAATTTACTGTCCCACACATAGACTAATAAAGCAAATCCTAATGAAATGACAAGCTGGGGAATGGAGAGTATTTGACATGTTGGCTTTAAAAATATAATATAGTTGCCTTTTTGTTGTTGATTGTTGATTAGTCGACTAATTAATGCAGCTGTGAAAGACACTGTAAGCATAAAAAAAGAGAGGGAGAGAGAGCTAGAGAGAGAGAGAGAGAGAGAGAGCTAGAGAGAGGGAGAGAGAGAGAGAGCTAGAGAGAGGGAGAGAGAGAGAGAGAGAGGTAGAGAGAGAGAGAGAGAGAGAGAGAGAGAGAGAGCTAGAGGAGAGGGAGAGAGAGAGAGAGAGAGAGAGAAGGACAAAGAAGGTTTGGCAGAGTGACAGTGAGTCAGCTGAAGGAGGATGAGTCGACTGACCTGAACAACGCTTTCAAAACAAAGAGCGCGTGTGTGTGTGTGTGTGTCATGTGTCTGTGTGTGTGTGTGTGTGTGTGTGTGTGTGTGCGTGTGTGTGTGTGTGTGTGTCTGCATGGACGAACTTGGCAGAGCTGACGTGGGATTGATTCCCTAATTTGACTGGAATATTCTTTCCTAAGATTTAATATTATACTTACATCTCAAAATTTAAGCTTTGAACTTAAAAATAAAAAGAAGAAGAAATAAATCTGAACTGAATCCAAGTGACGGATTTTACAGAGAATATTTGAAGTTTGCATTTATGTGAAACTGGAGACAAATATTCTGTTCTTCAATTTTATCAGAAAGAAATCTATTAGGATATTGAAAATAATAAAAACATGTTTTATATTATAGGAAGTAAAGTGGAATCCATCTGCTTCCTCGTAAAGGGAATGTTGTGTGTTTTTATCAGGAAGTACATCGGTACAGATCGTAAAGCGTCCTGAAGCAACTTTGAGATATTAGACTATATCTTAAAATAAAAACCCACTCCACCTGACTACCATGTTGGCTGCTGATGCTTTTAGTGGCTTTAAAATAAGGATGAAGATCTGAAGGTAAAACAAGGAGACAGAGTGTCGTCTTCCTTCCTTCCTTCCTTCCTTCCTTCCTTCCTTCCTTCCTTCCTTCCTCCCTTGCTGTGTTGTCATGGATACTGACATGATTTATAAGGGAGATCATTTCTTATAAAGCAACATTTATCTCTCATTGTAAAATGTATTCATTAGTTCATGTAGATTTTAGAATATAAAATAAAGATATTTGATGAATAAAGTGAGTTTAATTGGTACTGTGACTCCATTTAAGCTCCATGTGTGCTCCAAATAAGCCCACATCATGATTTATTTACTAAATATAAACAAATATATTGATTTTAAAGAATTAAAAAAATCAATATATGTATTCAGTAACATGTTGAATGTTAAAAAATGAGGAAAAAACCCTCCTGAGTAAAATCTTAAAGGTCTGACTTCAGATGTAACCTCCTTTGTAATCATCAACATTTAATAAGTAAGTATAATTTAATGACACATTTTTTTCTCAGTAGTGGATTACAGTTACAGTTACATTTATTTTGTATAATTAAGTTACTTAAAAGCATTACAAGGTAATTAGTTACTCCCAAACACTGCTGATGTGTACTTATGATCTCTGTGTCCAGTCTAAATCATCTTTGATTTATTACTATACTGAGGGTAACAACATTGATCAGTTTCTTCATTTTTCTCTCAGTGAGACTAAAAACAAGTGAAAAGGTTCAAATGTGTTGTAAATATTCATATTCTGGCCTTACATTACAGTTACATTTATTCTGTAATTAAATGATGAACACAATCCTTATTATTTACATTTGAACAACAAGTCACTGGAGAACTGGGAGTTGTTGAGGTGTGTTATTGAACATATGTGAACATGTGGGACTCATGTCAGCTCTGTGTCAGCCTCTTTGTCTCCCATTTTACCCAACTGAGACTAATGACACTAAAAACAGATGTTAAGGGTTTACTACAACATTCCCATGCAGCCTCACTCCTAACATCCCTAACAGCAGCAGCACGGCATCAATTTATCCAGTCAATTTCTTCTTCTTCTTCTTCTTCTTCTTCTTCTTTACTCTTTGTGCATTCGCTGTAATTCGTGGTTCAGCTATTGAGCCTCTTACATTGACTGCACTCTAAAAAACATAGACCCCCCCGCTTTGATCCTCAGAACTGGTTTAAAAATCATCATAGATCAGGATAAAAGGGGGGAGAGTGCACCACTTCCTGCCTGGCCGTGTGTGATGTTGCAGGTATTGAGCAGAGCAGAGATGCCAGCAGCCCACTTTAATGCTAAATACTGCAGTCTTTTATCTTGAGGAAGAAATACAGTGAGCTGAGAGCGTAAAAAAAAAGGAGCACTTATCTGTTCCTATAGTCACTAATGGTGGCGGCAGCAGCAACAACATTGACCTCATGTAATGTTCACAGGACTGTCAAAGAGAAAAGAGGAGAGTCAAAAAGCAAAGAAATTACTCTTCATTGATAAAGATTCAGAGCTTCTGTTGATACAGTTGTGTTAAATTTAAGGTTGATCTGGAGGATGTAGCAGATGTTAAAACTAGGGCTGTCAAACAATTAATTTTTTTAGAGATTAATCGCAGAATTTCCATAGTTAATCACGATTAATCACGTTTTGAATTGCATGTTTATAATCCTGTTATTTTACATTTGAAGGCAGTTTTTAAGCCCATAATGTAAAGCATTTCTTACCAGAGTGTCTTAACTGGGAATCAATCACGGCTCTGCTGCGACCTCCCACACTCCAAAATGGTCCTTTGGTGGAGCTGAGGCTGGCTTGGCTGCACCTGGGTGTTTAGCGTGGAGGTGCTAACTCAAACTCCACGTACTACCGGTGATAGTTAAACTCCGTTTGACACAGGTTGCATTTTACTTTTTGACTTGTCAACTGAAGCGTCTGGAAGTGTTTTAAAGTTAAACAAGCCGTTCAAAAGTCCAGTAGCTCTCTTACTTTCCATCAGCGCGGTAGGTTTACTGCAGGAGGCCCGCTTCAAAGCATAGCGCTACAGCTAGAGGAGCCGTCTACGGGGGGAGTAGAAGGGACAAAAAGGCTTGCAACATTAAAATGCCATTAAAAAAAATAACGTGTTACGGATTGCATTAATCTAATCGTGATTAACGCGTTAACACTGACAGCCCTAATATAATGTGATGTGTATTTGTGCCTGAAGCTGCACAGAAACACTAAATAAAAGAAAATGGGTCTATTCTTCCTTCCTTCCTTCCTTCCTTCCTTCCTTCCTTCCATCTTTTTAATGATCCGGCCCACGTGAGATTAAATTGATCTGTATGTGGCCCTTGAATGAAAGTAAACCCAAAATATAATGTTCCCATATGACACAGAGTCTCAGCAGGTTAATCACCTGGTTATGATCAGTTATGACGTTCCTGTCATTACACAGCTTTTGCTTTTTCCCTTTTCTCTTTGTTTAATATAAAATGTTGTTTATCAGACATTGATGCTGAGGTGCTTCACAGAACAAAGAATTCAATTCAACTTTCATTTCAGTTTTATTTATTATAGTTTCAACAAAAGAACATGAGCAGCAAAAAACACTCTTAACAGGACCAGAGAGAGAGAGAGAGAGAGGGAGAGAGGGAGAGAGGGAGAGAGAGAGAGGAGAGGGAGAGAGAAAGGGAGAGAGAGAGAGAGAGAGAGGGAGAGAGAAGGGGAGAGAGAGAGAGAGAGGGAGGGAGGGAGGGAGAGAGAGAGAGAGAGAGAGAGAGAGAGAGAAGGGGGAGAGAGAAGGGACATAGGGACAGAGAGAGATGGAGAGAGGGAGATGGAGAGAGAGAGGGAGAAAGAGGAGGGAGAGAGAGAGAGAGAAAGAGAGAGAGAGGGACATAGGGACAGAGAGAGGGAGAAAGAGATGGAGAGAGAAAGAGAGAGAGGGAGAGAGAGAGAGATGGAGAGAGAGAGGGAGAGAGAGAGAGAGGGAGAGAGAGAGAAAGAGAGGGAGAGAGAGAGGGACATAGGGACAGAGAGAGGGAGAAAGAGATGGAGAGAGAGAAGAGAGAGAGGGAGAGAGAGTGGAGAGAGAGAGAGAGGGAGAGAGAGAGAGAGAGGGGGAGAGAGAAGGGGGAGAGAGAAGGACATAGGGACAGAGAGAGATGGAGAGAGAGAGAGGGGAGAGAGAGAGAGAGAGAGAGAGAAAGAGAGGGAGAGAGAGAGGGACAATAGGGACAGAGAGAGGGAGAGAGAGAGAGAGAGAAAGAGAGGGAGAGAGAGAGGGACATAGGGACAGAGAGAGGGAGAAAGAGATGGAGAGAGAAAGAGAGAGAGACAGAGAGAGAGGGAGAAAGAGAGGGAGAGAGAGGGAGACGGAGAGAGAGGGAGACGGACGACCAGAAATGTGAGTGATATAATAAAAGCAGCAGCAGGTGAGGAGTGGAGTCAACCTGTGAGATGAGAGAGAACAAAACCTCCAGAGAAGAAGTTAATAACATTTCTATATTACAGCACAATGAATGTTTTCTATTAAAAATAAAATAAAAGTACAAAAAAAACTATTATTTTAAATATTATTTTATTTATTTATTATTAAACTATATATACAGATATTTACAGATATATAGTTTTTATTATAGGATACATGATTATTTATAAAAATATATGATTTACTATAAAATATGATTTAATATAAAAATATATAATTTACTATAAAATATATGATTTACTATAAATACATAATTACTATAAAAAAAGTATTATTTTTAGTATTTACATTATTTTATATTTACATTCTTATTTGATGTATTTACAGGATTATTTACATTATATTTATAATTTTTCATAGTTTTTTTTCTTTTTTTGGCTTTTTTCCAAATTAATTATATAATAAATAATATTTGGTTAATCTGTTGTGTGTGTGTGTGTGTGTGTGTGTGTGTGTGTGTGTGTGTGTGTGTGTGTGTGTGTGTGTGTGTGTGTGTGTTTTGTGTGATGGAGAGATGACAGAAGTCTCTTTAGTTACTCTTTCTGTCCTTCTCTTTTTTCTCTCCATCTTTCCTCTCCTTATTTTCTTTCTTTAACCTTTCCTTCTCTTTCTTATCATGTTCTTTCTGCTCTTTCTGCTCTTTCTTTTCTTTTTTGTCCCTCTCCTCCCTCTCTTTCTTTTCTCTCTTCAGTCTCTTCTTCTCCTCTTTCTCCTTCTCTTTTATCTCTTTCTTTAGTCTTTCCTCTGTTTCCTTCTGCTCTTTCTTTTCTCTCTTCAGTCTCTTCTTCTCCTCTTTCTCCTTCTCTTTTATCTCTTTCTTTAGTCTTTCCTCTGTTTCCTTCTGCTCTTTCTTTTCTCTCTTCAGTCTCTTCTTCTCCTCTTTCTCCTTCTCTTTTATCTCTTTCTTTAGTCTTTCCTCTGTTTCCTTCTGGGCTTTCTTTTCTCTCTTCAGTCTCTTCTTCTCCTCTTTCTCCTTCTCTTTTATCTCTTTCTTTAGTCTTTCCTCTGTTTCCTTCTGGGCTTTCTTTTCTCTCTTTCTCATTTTGATCTTTTCTTTGTCCGTTAGTTGAGCCAGCTCCTGAAACAAACCAACAAACATCAATGAATCTTTATTTTCTGTGTTTAAAAGTGAAACTCTGAAATAAATAAAGCTTATTAATCACATGTGAATGTTCCTACCTGTAGTTTAGTGTTTTGCTGTTCCAGGAGCTCCAGACATGCTTCCTCCTCTGAGAGACGTTTCTCCAGAGCTTCATATTCAGCTTCCTTCTGGCTGATGATCGCCGTCATGTCGGCCTTCTCCTGGCTGACCTGCTGCAGCTTCCTCTCCAGGTCAGCAGCAGCCTCCTTCTCTTTAAGAAGCTTGCTGTTTAGTTCAGTGACTTCCTGTTGGAGAGGTTGAACTGTCTGGAGTCGCTCATCTTCTGCTTTCAGATGCAGCTCCTTTGCTTTCTCCACTCTGGACTTTCTCTCTGCTTCCTCATCAGAGAGACGTTTCTCCAGAGCTTCATGTTTAGTTTTGTGTTGGCTCAGTTCAGCCAAACTGTCCATCAGCTCCTTCTCTTTCTGGCTGATGATCGCCGTCATGTCGGCCTTCTCCTGGCTGACCTGCTGCAGCTTCCTCTCCAGGTCAGCAGCAGCCTCCTTCTCTTTAAGAAGCTTGCTTTGCCATTCAGAGTTTATTTTAGTGACTTGTTGGAGGGATTGCTTCTGCGATTGAACAACTTCTCTCTTTTGTTTGAGTCTTTTGTTCATCTCCCAGCGCAGGTCATAAAACTGCTTCTGAAGCTGCTTGGTGCCTCCCTCCATGTCACTGAACTTTTTATTGGCCCGAGACAGATTTGCAGCCAAAGTATCTTTTTCACTGAGCAGTTTGGTTCGTTCCTGCTCACTGCTCATCTCTCGGTCGGCCAGCTGCTGCTTTATTGCAGAGACTTCTGAGACCAGCTTCTTGTTTTCTGCTATCGAGTCCAGCAGCGCTTGACGCAGGGACTCCGCGATATTGCTATTATCGCGCTGCATTTGGCTAAATGCCTGAAAGACAGAAATGTACATGCAGGTAAAAATACTGTCCCATTCTCACTGTAGATACACACAGACACACAGGAAGTCCTTCATCTTTACACTTATTTATACAGCTGAATGATCTGCTGCCATTCAAACTAATTGTTTCATTCTCCTGAGAAAATATTTAAATAAAAATACATCTGAACAGGATGTGAGATACTTTTTTATCATCATTAATCATAATCATTATTTTCAAACAGTAACATTATGTACATGCACTGTCTTAAAGTCCATGTTTTATTATAAGCCTTAACAACTACAAGTAAATCATTTTCATGCAACAAGATACGATTGTTTCAGTCTGTCAAATATAGTTTCTGTATTTCTCTTAAATAAAGTCTCTTAAATACAGATGTTTAATATTTCAACACCCAACTGCAACATATCAAACTAACAATTTAAAATATTTCCCTTTCACACAATGATTTTTGGTTCAATCAAATAAGTAGATAAAAAAAATTGCCAAAAGAATTTCTGGTTAAAAATAATTCTTACTTGATGTCTTGAGATATTTCTTCTCGCCATTTGGGTTCAACACAGATTCTATCAGATCTATAGAGAGTTTGTGTGAAGTGGGTGAAAAGCTTTTTCCTAGTGGACGCTCTGAGTGTCACTGAGAAAATGATCCCTGCCTCGATGGTCTCTGACTTTAGAGTTTCTGAGTTAATGTGGCCCTATGACATCATCGAGCTGTATGACATCACCGGGGTTCCAGAGCCATAATGGAATGTGATGTCATAGCTTGGCCTCAGCTGGTTGTTGTTTTTTTTTAAATGCAAAAAAAAACAACCCAACTGCAGAAAACACTAACAGCCCATCATAGTATTGTGTATTATAATATAGACTCAGAGGATTAATGCCACAATCTGTGGAAAACATCTTCATATGATGAGATGCAGTCTGATTTCTACAAGATTAGATTATACAACATCGTTTGAAAGAAAACAGAGAAAAAAGTATTTTCAGTATGAGAATAAAATCCTTAAAGTTTTTACAGTTGCTCACTTATCTTCTTAATTCTTCAGTTTTTTTCCTCAAAATATAACAACTTATTCCTGTTAGATTGTGACTTTGCTCATTAAAGTAGAAGTCGACTGCTGATTGACTTGGCCAAATGCCTGCTAACTGTTTTATTTATTTTTATAATTACCTGGGTGTTTAGCGTGGAGGTGCTAACTCAAACTCCACGTACTCCGGTGGTAGTTAAACTCCGTTTGACACAGGTTGCATTTTACTTTTGACTTGTCAACTGAAGCGTCTGGAAGTGTTTTAAAGTTAAACAAGCCGTTCAAAAGTCCAGTAGCTCTCTTACTTTCCATCAGCGCGGTAGGTTTACTGCAGGAGGCCACTTCAAAGCATAGCGCTACAGCTAGAGGAGCCGTCTACGGGGGAGTAGAAGGGACAAAAAGGCTTGCAACATTAAAATGTGATTAAAAAAAATTAACGCGTTATGGATTGAATTAATCTAATCTTAGGGGTGCAACGATTAGTCGACGTTGTCGACAAAAATCGATGACAAAATTAGTCACCGACTAATTTAATTGTCGATAATTGTCGGTTACGTCATCAGGTGTGTTTTTCGTGCTTTGCGGAGCGATGAACTCCAGCAATAACAAACACAATACACACCGCAGCATTACACAACTTAACCCAACTCCGAGGTGAAGAAAATAACCCGGTGCTCGGTCTCTCTCACCTCAACAACGCTGCGTCCTCTCACTGTGTTTTACAGTGATGACTTTCCCGGAGCTAGCTGGACGCTGCTCTCCCTGCGGGAGACTGTGCACACCGCACACCACAAGTTCTCCACATTTTGTCACCTTTGTCTCAAATATAACAGTGGTGCTGTAGTAATTCATCCGATTCAGTGGCAATATGGGCAGCCGGCATCACACACACACACATAAAAAAAAGATCGCTTTTTTTCTATCGCTCATTTGCGTCAATGATATAATGTCAGCGTGTGGATCAGTTTACCTTGTTACAGTGCATGCCTTACTTCTAGTTTATGAACTAACCTTCTACCTGCTGAGATCTCAGTCATAAGTAGGAGAGGAGCAGCAGTAGGTTGACCTCAGGTCTCCACTGAGGAGTCTTTCTAGCGCACCTAATTTGTATGGTAGCCTAATGATGCAAAAGTTAAAATCAGTCACACCAAATAAACTACAGTTCATACTGTTGTATTTTTTCTGGGTTGTGAGTAAAATCATTAAGAATAATGTAAAATCAGTCTTGTGAACTGGTTTAGTCTTGACTCTTAGTTGACTCTGCTAGAGGATGGTAATATTGATGTGTGTGTAAATGTGTTGTTCTATTTGTGTGATATAGGATTAGTGCAGTTTACTTTTATTAGTGATATGTTATAATTTGTAATAATTAAAATAACTTACTTATTGTTTCTATTCCTTGTACTTTATTTTTTGTATTCATGATTGTATATCATTTTGGTATTTCTGGTTGTTATTTCTATCTATTGATCTATATATGGAGGGCGCTGAAGGGGAATTAATCCGGGCGCCTTACAAGATAGAACCACTGATCCGATTAGTCGATTAATCGTTTCAATAATCGATGACTAGTCGACTATCAAAATAGTCGTTAGTTGCAGCCCTTAACGCTGACAGCCCTAGTTAAAACCCTCTCAATCGCTTCTGATTCCTGAAATGACAACCCCCCCCCACACTCTTTAGTGCGCAGTAGGTTTACAAGACGGTGAGGTATTTTAAAATAGAAGACAGCATATGCAAATGATTACCGACATGAAAGCATTGTTTACCCAGCTTTTTATTTACCTCTACATCACTGACTGTGAAGGATTTTGAAATGCAGCCAGACAGTAGAGAGCTGCAGACACTAGATCCTCCACCGCCGCTACCGCTGCTGCTGCTGCTGCTGCTGCTGCTGTTCTTTCTGTTCCCTAGAAAGATTTTTAAGCTTTTTTAGGTTATACTCACACATTTGCATAAAAGTGACTAATTCTGAAGATGCTTAGATCACCTCAGCAAACCCAGCCTCCTCTGCTTCATGACTAAGGATTTAATCCATGGTCCATTTCCAAGCACACAGCAGCTATTTCTCACTGCAGGAATGTAAGACATAATAAAAAAGGTTGGATTTATGTTATATATATATCTGTTAACGGCTTCGGTATGCGGCTGCAGATGCAAACAAAGCTCCGATCTAATGCCCAGTATACACATTAAAGTTAAAATATGTGCATGAACAATAGCAGGGCCTCCGGAGGCTCACAGCTAGGTGCAATATAGCCTTTATTAATATTATTAATTGCACCTATGTTTCTGTCTGTTCCCTCATTTTAATTCAGTTTGTTCCGAGGAAGGTACAAATATTAAAAGATTAGTATGAATATGGTCAGCATGTTGCATTTCATAGCAAACATTCCTGTGTACAGGTTGTTGTCCAGGTTGCAAAGCTTCACATTCACAAATCCTCCAAATCTCTTATTGAACCTTTTTGTCTCTTCTCTTTCTCTTCAAGTAGCAAAGAGCAGAAAACATTTATTATTTAATTCTTTGGTGATTATCCATGTTGCTGTTGTTGAAATGACAGATGTGACAGCTGGCAGATTATATCAGTTGAAATAATGATTGTTTTCTCCACTAGATGATGAGTTGTTTGTTTTTAAAAATGTCAAGAAATGTTTTTTTTTTTCACTCTGTAGATAAATTATATAGCTGATCACGTCAAATCCATTTCATGAGGTTTAACTTTAACACCTATGATAGTTCAGTATTAGGATTTTCGGTATATGGATGTTATATTGAATCCAATATTTGGATTTGAATAATATGATGATATCTTTTTACTAAAGCATTTTGCTAAGTGTCTTTTATATGTTCTCTTTTAACCTATTTTTTTTATTTTCTGCACTTTGAGATTGTTGAAATGTAAAGTGCAATACAAATTAAATGTATTATTATTTATTATTAAGTAAAGTAATTCAGTGTATCCAATCCAGTTAATATTTAATATCAATATTTCATATATCTCTTACTGTCATCATTTTAGCTTCTATTTAAACTTGTACTGTTTCTGCTTTCTCACCCAAAAAAAGATGACAGACTTTGAGCTATTTATAACTTTAGCTTGAATATTTTCCAATAATTAAACCTCATAAGATTTGAGAAGAGATTCAAAAGGATTCATATTTGATTATTAGCATATTTGATGATGGATTCAGTTTTGATTAAATAATATTGAATTCTTACCGCATTAAGCAATATTCATAGATCCTCACATTTTATGCAAGCCAAGGCCACCTCTGACTATTTGGATGCAGCGGTGTCAAACATGCGGCCTGTGGGCCAGAACCGGCCCGCCGAGAGGTCCAATCCGGCCCAATTTCCTTCTTCCTCTTTTCCTTCCTTCCTTCCTGTGTTCTTTTCCTTCCTTCTTTCCTTCCATCTGTCCTTGCTTCCTTTTTGTCTTCTCTTCCCTTCCATCTCTCCTTCCTTCTTTCCTTCCTTGTCTTCTTGTCTTCTTTTCTCTTCCTTCCATCTGTCCTTCCTCCCTTTCTTCCTTCCTGTATTCTCTTCCTTCTCCTCCCTCTTTTCCTTCCTTCCTTCTTGTCTTGTCTTCTCTTCCTTCCATCTGTCCTTCCTCCCTTTCTTCCTTCCTGTATTCTCTTCCTTCTCCTACCTCTTTTCCTTCCTTCCTTCTTGTCTTCTCCTCTCTTTCTCCCATCTGTCCTTCCTCCCTTTCTTCCTTCCTGTATTCTCTTCCTTCTCCTACTTCTTTTCCTTCCTTCCTTCCTTCCTTTTAGTGATCAAGCCCACATCAGATCAAATTGTGCTGTATGTGGCCCTTGAATGAAGATGAGTTTGACATATTTTCTAGGTATCATGGATCTTACCCACATTTTATGCAGCTCTTTCTAGTAGGTTTAGCTCCAATAAGACAAGCCAAGACCACTTCTGACTATATGAATGCTGTGATAACATACTGTAAAGCATAAACTGCGTATCAAAGTCAACCCACGTCGTGCTCAACCTTTCCATTGTGTCCGTCCAGGTTGCTGATCCACTCTCTCTCTCTCTCTCTCTCTCTACCAGGAGTGCTTGCTGAGCTTGTCATCTGACCCTATTGACATCTTTGAGAACAAACCAATCGATAAGAGTCCCAGAGGTAAGAATCCACACAGTGCATCAGATCCAATTACTGTATGAAGAGGCATCAAAATGTTTTAATCAGAATGTACAGATTTTATGCTTTTTATGGACAAATACAGTGTGGTGAGCTGCCCTTTTTGTTAATAGAAGACTCAACAAGAACAAACTGGTGCAAAATTACATGGAGACAAAAAAACATCTGAATGAAATCAACCAGGCTGAATATAGAGACAATACATATGTGTGTGTGTGTGTGTGTGTGTGTGTGTGTGTGTGTGTGTGTGTGTGTGTGTGTGTGTGTGTGTGTGTGTGTGTGTGTGTGTGTGTGTGTGTGTGTGCAGCTGATAAAAGGTGACTTTACAATATTAAATGAAAGATCAACACAATAGATAAAAGCAGGGAAAGAAATAAAAATAAACAGTTACTATGATATGCATAAAATATATGATATGTAAAATAGGGTTGCAAAATTCCGGGAATTTTCAAACTTGGAAACTTTCCATGGGAATTAACGGGAATAAACAGGAATAAACTGGGAATTTACTAAACTGAAGTTATGTTCTTATTAGGGAACTTAAATATAGTTGAAAATCCTGACTAAAACCACCAGATATCATGCAGTACAGTTGAATATATGTTCATGGTTTTGTTCTGTTTGATTGTTCAACTTGATCATGTTCAACTTATGAATAAATCTTTCCACTAAATTACCCTCAATTGCCATAAATTCCCATTAATTCCCATAAATTCCAATAATTCCCATGGAAAGTTTCCAATTTGGAATATTTCCAAAATTCCCCAGCTTAACTTCCCATAGAAATTTACCAGTAATTTTCCACCCCTTTGCAACCCTATATGTAAATAAATCATTTAAGATTTGGAAATGAAAAGACACTGAAGGGAAATACTGCACAGATTTTTAAAAAATAAACAAAACATACTTTTAGTGCATTTGTGAAACGTAGAAATGATTATTGTGTGACTGTAATTTATGTAATATAATAATAATAAATATTATGTAAGGAGATGTTACATAAAGGTTTTTTTTCACAAATGAGGAAAAGATGTATTATACTGTAGCTTCACAGTAAGAGGAATGAGTTATGAATACCATCAGTAGTACAGTAGGTATGTTTGATGATACCGCCCTTGAGGTGACGTCACAGTAGGGCTGCTCGATTATGGAAAAAAATCATAATCACAATTTATTTGGGTCAAAATTTAAATAACGATTATTAAAATGTTTTTTTTTTTTTTTATTTAGAAACATGCTGCATTTATTAGACATTCGGTTTAATTCATTTTCTCTCCCAGCAGCAGCCTTTTATCTGCCGCTTAACGCAACACACAGCAGAAAATGTGCAGAGATATTAGAGCTGAGCTGGTTACCATGACGATAGTTACCACACATCACTTCCTGGTTTTTTATAATTAGTCAGTAAACTCAGCATCGTCTGACGCAGGCTGGAAACTCTGCACTTTTATTTACAGTTAAAACATTTCGCCGTGTGTTTCAGCTTCTGTCAAACTAACGGAGCTGCAGCGGCTTCCTGTCTAAGCTTTTCAAAATAAAGTGCATCGTCTGACGCAGGTTTGGAAACTCTGCACTTTTATTTACAGTTAAAACATTTCGCTGTGTGTTTCAGCTTCTATCAAACTAACGGAGCTGCAGCGGCTTCCTGTCTAAGCTTTTCAAAATAAAACCTTTGTTATTGTGCGCTATCTCATTATTATTATTATTATTATTAAAAATAGTTTCCCCTCGATTTTCTTAGTTTTTGAGATCGTTTGACCCCTAAATCGTAATCACGATCAAATTTCGATTAATTGAGCAGCCTTACATCACAGCCCAGAATAAAAAGGTAACATCTGGATGATCAGTTGCATAATATTATCCCCCAACAAAGGGTCCTAATGTACTGGTAAAGCATTTCACTTATAGTGCATATACAGATGTGTATAAGGCCCACAGCTACACATAATGTTTCTCCATTAAAGGACCTGAGCAGGTATCAAAAATGTCAAACTTCAAATGTTGGTGCAGGGAAAAACAAAACGAAACAAACATGTATAATTTTTTTTTTTTTTTCCATAATTGACACATTTCATCATTTCAACAGTTACCGACGATCTTCATTACCAAGATGCAATTTGTTCAACGTTGCAATAATAGTAGTCTTTTAAAATCCAAGTGAAGAAAAAAAATCCTCCTCTTCCTCGTCTTCCTCCGCTGCTGCTGAACTGAACGTCCTCTACAGTGCATTGATCTGGTTTAAGGTCCGCGTCGTTCCTTCCAGCAACGCGTCTGAGTGAATTTGTGAGTCGGGACATTCATTTCAGCTCAGATCATTTCAGCTCAATATCTTTCAGTGGAGCTCAAAGCTATTTAGTTTGGTTTTTAGTGGTGTAAAATAAGTGCTTGTCTTTGTCAATATGGCAAGAACACATGACAGATAGACAAGTGGAGCCCTGGAGACGCAGAGTGGAAGTAGGGAGGGGGGGGTTGGGGAGGGGGAGTTGGGGGTCTGTCAGCTCTCTTTGTAGTAAAAACACACATTTTCGTGCAACAACCTGCAGCAAAAAGTCCATTTTTTGTATATTTTTTTGTTTTCCTGGCTCATCAGGACCAACACATACACACAAGGGACACACAGAGCATATTGATGGAGAGGTTTTCCATCCGATCCAAAAGAGAGGAAAGGGGATCAAGTTCCATTTTTCCCCCCCAGTTTGGGTGATTCCTTACATCACCAGTCCCGTCCATGCCGATTTGAAAATCAAACATCATCCAAACTCTCCGATTTTTTGCAGGTTTTTGCTTTTTTTTGTTGTTTATAATGTTTCCCCTTAATTGGAACATCTCCAGTGCAATCGATGGGCATGTTGGCACCTCGTGGAGGGCGTCCGGTTCATACACAGGTCCCCTGGTGGTGCACGGTGTGTTTGCGGTGCTTCAGACCGAGGCCTCTTTCTTTGAAGTCCATCACTCGCTGCTGTGACGTGTCCACCAGAGCGCTGGCTATAGCAATACCTAAAAGTTACACGGAGAAGAGAAAAAGACGTTACAAGTTAAAAGAGGAAGATAGAAAATACTGTTCTGGATGTATTTATATGTAAAAATCTGCAATATGTGATAATTATATTACAGGTGTGGTGAGTTTAAATCAGAGGTGTCAAACTCATTTTCATTCAAGGGCCACATACAGCCCAATTTGATCTCATGTGGGCCGGACCATTAAAAAGAAGGAAGGACGGAAGGAAAAGAAGGAGGGGAAGGAAGGAAGGAAGGAAGGGAAGATCGGAAGAAAGGAATAAAAGATGTAAGGAAGGAAGGAAGGGAAGATCGGAAGGAAGGAAGGAAGGAAGAAAGGAAGGAAGGAAGGAAGGAAGGAAAAGAGGAAGAAGGGCTGGATCGGACCTGTCGGCGGGCCGGTTCTGGCCCACAGGCCGCATGTTTGACACCCCTGGTTTAAATGATGCCATAGCAACCAATTAAGCTGATATCTCTCCATTAAGACTAACCTGTTGACTATACATTAGATTATTCATTAAATATAATCTTAACATGTATTTGTCTGTAGTTTTCAGCATGTTTCTAAATTAGGTTTATCGTGGTCCCTTCTTTCATTTCTATTTCTATTAACATGCTTTGTATTGGCAAGATATAACTCTATTGTGTATGTGCAGGGGGAAAAAAGACAATATTAACATCTTAGTTACAATTTATAACTTTTTACCTTTATAATTTTTAAGGGGCAAAAGTTAAACATCACCAAACCTGATACAGCATACACATGAATTAGATTAAAGCTGATATGGCTTCATTAAGATTAACCAATCACTTTTTATTGACTATAAAATTTAGATTACTCCATTTAAATACAGTCTTTACATTTATTTTTCTGTAGTTTTCAGCATGTTTTCTAAATTATAGGAGTTCCACAAGGTTCTACTGTAGGCCCCCCTTTTTTCTATTAACATGTTTTGGTAAGATATCGCTCTGTTATGCATAAAAAGAAGAACATATTAATTTATTTTGTAACAACAGTGAGAAGAATCAACTCAATTGGGTAAGGGGGCAAAGTTAAATATCACCAAACCTGCTGCAACATACACAACATTACATTAAAGCACACTAATGCTAAACTTATTGTAGAAAATCAAATATATAGTTGTTAAAGAATGCATTTGTAAAACTTTTTAACAATTACGTATAAAGTGGAGTTCCTCAAGGCTCTGTTTTGGGTCCCCTGTCTTTTTCTTTTTCAGCAATAGTTTAGTTTAATTGGATCCCCATTAGCTGTTACCTAGGCAACAGCTACTCTTCCTGGGGTCCATGTTAAAATAAATACAACCAATTACAATATAACATAAATGCATACCTAAATAGAGTGCCCCCCCCCCTTAATAGCATCATATTTATTGTATTGCTGATGGCCAAATGTCTGTATCAGTTCACCTCTGATTAAAATGAGTTTCTCCTCATAATAGTCCAATATAAAGAAATTGTTTATAGACGTAAGATTGAAAAGTGACTTAAAAAAGGTCTTCTTTTATATTTATACCAACTGAACCATCAATGAAATTATATTTAATGTATTTCTGGAGTCTTTAGTTATTCCTCTGTGTGTGTAAAAACATGTTTTAACCCCAAAAATGTGGATTTCTTTTGTCTAATTGCCTGAAAATCACTTGGATGATTCCACACTTACATTGTTTGCAAGTAAAATTAATCATCACTACTTTCATTATATAACGGGTGTTGTATTAATATTTAAAGCATCTGTGGTCTTCATGGGTCAGGGGAGTTTAAAAAGTGCAACATAAATACATTAGTGTGCTGTTTTAGAGCCTCAGAAAGGGAGCGGCTGGCTGCAGAGAGGAGGATGAAGTGAGAATGTTGAGTAAAGTAAAAGCAAGTTGAAATCGCATGAAAAGCCATCAAAGTGAAAAGCCTCAGCTGGCGTGTGACAGGAGGAGACGCATCCTTCCACCGGCAGATACCTCATCACAACATCCAGACAACATTTTATCAACACCTCTCCGGCCAGCATTGTCTGGCTTCAGCGGGGAGACGAGGGGGCTAAAGCTAAAGTCACTGAAGCATATCTCCCCTCCATCCTGTCTCTTTCTTCTCTTTCTCTCACCGGCCAGCAGCAGGATGTCATACCTCTCTCTCTCTCCTTCTCTCTCTCTCTCTAAACCAACCTCTGTATCTGATGTGCGACTCGCCCTCTCCACAGCAGCAGCAGCAGGGCTTACACACAGAGAGCAGGCCGGATGCACCAAGGCATCAGATGCCTCGCAGCATTGTGTTACCTTGGCAGTCGCTACTGTTGTTAATGTGGATTTAGGAGTCATGGCAAGCTCTCGTTCTCGTCCTGCCTTTTCTCTCTCCCCTCCCAGACAACCGCCGTCCCTGACAATGCACGGTCATTACGACTGGAGCTCAATCTGCCGCTATGCAGGAGCCAAATAAACAAAACAGGCAAACAGTGAAGGGGAATCTGCTTTGCTCTTGATATGATTTGGATGCAGGATGTTTTCAGCATTTCACACTCAAGTGATTCTTGGGATTTTTTTTTTTTGGTGGGTGGAGAGAGGGAGAGGAAAGCTGATTACACAGTCGCTCAGTCAGTGTGTGTGTAGCCTACGTGACTGTACAGGTGTGTGTGTGTGTGTAAATAGCAGTGTGGACGCACCTGTACACATACATGATGTGTAAAGTTCACACACAGCAAACAAACATGGCTGCGAGCAGGTTATTTGCTGTCTTAATCCAAAAAAAAAAAAGAAAAGAGAAAAAGATGGAAGATGCAGGAGGGATGGAGGGATGGTGATTGGGCGAGCAGCACCTGGTCTGTTGGAATATGGTTCATTATGGCGGTGTGTTTCTCTTTGGCAATGTTGTATAGGTGTGTTTACTTTGGCTACCACAAAACAAAACCCCAGATTTGGCTTTATGGTGCTCGTTATAGTTAATTGGTGCTTTACTCCAAATGTTGGTTTGCTTGTTTCCAGGTCTAGGAGTAAAAAAAAAACACACCTCTAAAGTTTGTAGTTGCCATTTTCAGTCAATGCTAGAGCTGCAGTGTTCAGTCCAAGAGATCATTTTAAGGGAAAATACCAAATATATTATCTGGTTGTAGCTTCTGAAATGTGAAACTGAATCTCTTTGAATTATGGACTGTTGATGACACAGTTTGAAGATGTCACCTTGGGCTCTAATGACAGTCATTTTCACTATTTGGGCATTTGATAGAAGTGTCCATGTGGTTTATAGTCAAATTTAAAGGGTTAAAATGTGAAAATAAACGTATGAATAACTTGCACACATCCTTTTTTGTGGACTCAGCATCAAATTTCTGCTTTTAATCCATTTTGAGAGAATATATTAGAGGATTATGGTAAAAATGTCTAAGTGGTGTAACCATAAAAACAGTAAATAGTCAATAAAACACCATATCAACTAGTTTGGCATGATCTTACATTATAACTTTTATATTAAATAAAGGAAATGGAATACTATTGTTCTAAATATTACATTTAATCTGGGTAACCATGGAGACCAGGACACATTTACAGTCATTATTAGTATAAGTCCACTTAAATACACTGTAGGTGATAAAATATTTAATATTTATCATTCTTTTGTGGTTACACCATTTGACATTTTCAGGAGCATTCAGTCTTACTTTTGGTTAAAAAATGGTGCAAATGTCATTTCAAATGATATAAAACCAACAAAAATACTAAATATACATTTTAATAAACCTGATGCTGCTTTTAAACTATTTTTAAAGATATTTTTGAATTGCTCATCTTGCCAAACCTTATTATTTATCACTGACCCATGGAAAGGACAATTTGACTAATCAAGAAAATAATCATCAATTAATCAATAATGAAACTAATTGTTAGTTGCAGGACAATAAGGTCATTACCTTGGTAGTTCTTTTGTCTCTGAGGTAATTTTTTTAACCCTCCTGTTGTCCTCGAGTCAAGGAAGGAAGGGAGGAAGAAGGAAGGAAGGAAAGACAGAGGAAAGAATGAAGGAAGGAAGGTAGGTAGGAGGGAGAAAGGAAAAGAGGAAGAAGGACAGAGGAAAGAAGGAAGAGAGGAAGGTAGAGGGGAGGGAGGAAAAGAAGGAAGGAAGGGAGGAAAGAGAGAGGAAGGAAAGAAAGAGAGAAGGAGGAAGGACAGATGGATGGAAGGAAGGAAGGAAGGAAGGAAGGAAAGAAAGAGAAGGAGGAAGGACAGATGAATGGAAGGAAGGAAGGAAAGAAAGAGAAGGAGGAAGGACAGATGGATGGAAGGACAGATGGAAGGAAGGGAGGAAGGAACAGTCAAAACAGATGGGGTCAATTTGACCCGGGAGGACGACAGGAAGCTTAAAGACCTTATGAACAAATATAATATTTCAGGTGTTCTCTGGATAGGAAACAATAAAAGAGTTGGGGTTTGCTTCCACACTGAAAGCCGTCTCAGAAATGTCTGTTTTGTATTAAATTACACGGCTGAACACAAACACAGATGTTAGAGCACCGACGCTTTCTTTCTTCAGTGTAATAAATAAACACAGAGATTTATGAGATGTCTCTCCCAGCACCTGGTCTAGTGGAGGCTTCTCTCACTTCTGGGGGTTTGAACTCTTACATTGTTGCTACAAATGTTTCTTTATCCAGCAGTTTTTATCTCCTCTGCCTCTGCTGGCTGCATCGCTGTGTATCTATGGAAACCTTTAAAAAGCTTTAGTGGTGGATGGGACTACTGCTGCAGGAGTTCAGCATTACCTCCATTACAGTTCCTTCTGTCCTTCCTTTCCTTCCTCCATCCCCCTTTCTTCCTTCCTTCTGCCCTTCCTTCTTTCCTCCCTCTTACCTTACTTCCTTCTTCAGTTCCTTCTTTCCTCTGTCCTTCCCTCCTTCTTTCTTTCCGTCCTCCATCTCCCTTTCTTCCTTCCTTCTGTCCTTCCTCCCTTCCTCCCTTCCTTCTGTCCTCCCTTCCTTCCTTCCTTCCTCCATCCCCTTTCTTCCTTCCTTCTGCTCTTCCTCCCTTCCTCCTTCTTTCCTCCCTCCTTCCTTCCTTCCTTTCCTTCTTTCTTTCCTTCCTCCATCCCCCTTTCTTCCTTCCTTCTGTCCTTCCTCCCTTCCTCCTACCTTCCTTTCTCCCTTCCTTCTTTCCTTCCTTCTTCCTCCCTTCCTTCTTTCCTTCCTCCCTCCTCTCCTGCCTTCTTCCTCCCTCCCTTCCTTCCTTCTTCCTCCCTTGACTCGAGGACAACAGGAGGGTTAAACTTAAATTTTTTGTGTGTTTGGTCAAAATCTTGCTGCTGTTCACTTCATATTTTGCTTGTTGCTTGTTTAAGCCTAAATAAATAAATAAAAAGCCCATTTAATAAAACACTTCCCTTATGTTCATTTATTAAAGAGGGAAACTGTCTTATGATAAGTTTTAGTTGTCAGTTTGTGATTAAAGATTAAAAGTTGGATTTGTCAGCATCTTAACTTCTATATATATATATATATATATATATATATATATATATATATATATATATCATAAAACTTTGTAAAATAGAGGCAACTTAAACCCTCTTAATGAGAAAAAAAGGATGAAGTTTAGTAAATGATTGACAGATTACAAAGTGAGAGAAAATCTAAAAAGACAAGGAACAGATGAGGGAAGGAAAGGACGTCTCACTTTTCAGACATTAATTTAATCTGCTCTGATGTGACAGACAGCTGTCGGAAATTTGATTACGGAGGACAGGAGACCATGACAAAGGCAGCAGGAATGTCACATCTCTACAAACTAATAATCCATCTGTCTGAACCCAGTTTAAAGCCTTAATCATTTACACACACACACACACACACACACACACACACACACACACACACCTCAACAACATCTAATGAAGAGATGACACAAGACTGAAAAAGTAAAGAAAGATACTCGTTAATTTCCAGCGTGACATCTGAATATTCTTCCATCAAAAATAGCTTTCACCTCTTGACAAATTGCCGTCATAATTGTGTTGGTTTTTTCCCGGGTGAACGCACACATCTCCATTTGCAAAATTAAATTGGTCAAAAGTAATCAAATTATGCTGCAGGTGAGTGCAAGTGCTCATTTGCAGCTGTGGCGACCGGGCGCGTTAATGTGATTGTTTTGTCAGGTGAGTTGATGCATCATTAACCCCCTCCCCTTCCTTCTCCCCCCTCCTCCTCAACCCTGATAGACTAATGGTTTCATTAGCAAGAGACAAAAATTCCCTAGGAAACGCACATCGGCACAGGTCTGATGTGGAAAACTGGGAGCTTTGAAAACATCTGTGGAGGAGGAGCCAGTTCGCTAACGTCAGTCACTAACTTCTCTCCTCTCCTTTCCTTTCCTCTCTTTCTATCTGTCTGAACCACAGACTGTATAAAAGAAATGGACGTAACATCCGTGACGTCACCCATTGGTTTGTGGACTGCTGCTCGGAAGCCAATAGTTTCAAATCTAGGCAGCGCCATCTTGAAAATTTCAGGTGCATGCTGGGAAAAATGAAAACACTGATCCTACTTATATGGGCATAAGGCGGGGGCCATGGGCGGAGCGGGGAGGTTGCTATGGTTGCGAGGGCTGGATCTCGAGCACATTGGTCAATCGACCTGTCAATCAGGACGTAGCCACGCCCTAATGCATACCCTGCTTTATCGTCACATATAAAATCAGGGAGGCCAAAATGTCCCAAATGAACATCATACTGCATTGAAGAAGGCTTTAAACTAGCGATTGAGACCATAAACACATTTTGAAAACGTTTACTGAGGTTAGAAATCAAGTGAGAAGTTGGTGAATTCTCCATTGACTTGTATAGAGACGGTCGCCCCCTTGTGGCCTTTTGATAGAATGCAGTTCTAAGTTACTTCCGCGTTGGCCTCATTTCAGAGGATCAGAACTCCCCGCCTGGTCTGCACATCAAAAGCCAGGTTTGCTGCTCAGGATCCAGTATAATAGCAAACAGAAAAGAAGGACAAACGAAAGGAAATCAAAGCCAGTCAAACAATAACGCTTTGACATTCAAATATTTTTGCATCATTGCGAGGCACTGATCTGATTCAAAGTTGTCTTTTTTAAAAGAGACCAGAAAAACTACGACTTGCTTTGATGTACAGATGTTAGATTTCAGGTTTGATCCTAACTAACTCGGATGCCTTTCATTAATAGTACATGGCAGTGTTTGGTGGAGCCTTTTTTTGTTGTGCTTGTTCGAAAAAAAACATCCTTAAATTACCTCAAATTCATATTTAAATATCTGTAAAATATATCCGAGCAAACAAGAGTAAAGAAAAAGGAAGCTGGAGACTCCCAGAAAGTCGAAGAACATGCTTTGTAGTGGTAGAAAAAGTTTTAAAAGTATTGATTAGTATCAAGTGGAGGAAGTATAAAAGGTTCACATCAGGGTCTTCACCTTGCCTTTACCTTTCAGTGAGCCCTTGAGTCTTACTTAATCCTTATATATGTGTTTAAAATTGAATGCAGGGTGAAAAAACATCTCTTAATAACTTGAAATTCATATTTAAATAGCTATAAAATAAATCTGAGCAAACAAGGCTTAAAAAAAAAAGAAGCCAGAGATTCCCAGGAAGTTAAAAAATGTTTAGAAAGTCTTGATTTATGAGGCGATATCATTTAAAATAAACACATATAGAGATCCAAAGTCAGTAAGACCTTGAGTCCTACTAAACAAGACTAAAAGAAAGGAAGCTGGATATTCCTAAAACATTGAAAAAGTCTTGATTTATGTGGCTATATCATATAAAATAAAGTATAAAGATCCACATCAGGGTATTGACCTTTTTTTTAACATTTCTTTCCTGTTTTTATTTATTTATCTGATCCAGTTTGCAAAGTCAGTAAGACCTTGAGTCTCACTTAATCCTTATTTATATATATATATGTTTAAAATTGTCCCGTCAATCATTTTAATAGCAAAGCCAAAACAACAACAGTAAGGTAAGAACAGTGACTTAAAATGATCAAACCATCATGTCCATATAATAAATAGATGAGTTCCCTGACTGTAAATACCACAATAAGTCAACAAGCAGACAGATGAAGGAGTTTGGGGGGCGGGGGAGAGGGGGAGGGGGAGGGGGAGGGGGTGGGTGATAGAGAAGTCCATCGCAGTGGGGAGGATGGTTTCAAAGACTAGAGAGGATCAAAGTATCGGGGATCCATTCCGGGTCAATAGAGCCCAGTTTCCGAGCTCTGCCCTCCGATTCCTGTCAAGCAGCTGTCCAGTCAGACACCCAGAGGGACACAGTGGGACGGAGACGGTTGAGACAGAGACAGAAAGAGGGGTGGGGGGAGGGGGGGAGGGTAGTGCGACAGCAATGCTTACAAGGCCAGTGGCAACAGTCTGAGTGAGAGGAGAGGAAAATGTTTGACTTAAAAATAACTCAAAGCCAGCGTCTGAAATATGATTGAATGCCATAAAAATCAAAGTCAGTTGAGATTCAGATCAATCTTATATAGTTTCAAATGTTGAGGACATGTTTAGCCTAGCTTAGCACAAACACTGGAAACAGGGGGATACTGCTAGCCTAGCTTAGCACAAACACTGGAAACAGGGGGATACTGCTAGCCTAGCTTAGCACAAACACTGGAAGCAGGGGGAAACTGCTAGCCTAGCTTAGCACACACACTGGAAACGGGGGAAACTGCTAGCCTAGCTTAGGACAAACACTGGAAACGGGGGGAAACTGCTAGCTTAGCTTAGCACAAACACTGGAAACGGGGGGAAACTGCTAGCCTAGCTTAGCCTTAATGAAAACTAGAAGAATGTTATGGTGTTTTTAATTTGCAGGGTTGGGAAGGTTACTATGGAAACGTAATAGGTTACAGATTACTAGTTACTCTATTTAAAAAGTAATAAGTAATGTAGCCTAACTATTTCAATGACTTCATCAAAGTAATGTAACTTATTACATTTGATGACTTTTCTAAATTTCTAACCAATGTTTTCATCTGTTAGGGTAAATGTTCCCATTAAGCACCAAAATCTAAGCTCAGCTGTGTTGTCATGGATACTGACATGATTTATAAGGGAGATCATTTCTTATAAAGCAACATTTATCTCTCATTGTAAAATGTATTCATTAGTTCATGTAGATTTTAGAATATAAAATAAAGATATTTGATGAATAAAGTGAGTTTAATTGGTACTGTGACTCCATTTAAGCTCCACGTGTGCTCCTAATGGTAAATGGACTGTACTTATATAACACTTTTCTAGTCATTATGACCACTTTTACATTACGTCTCAAACACACATTCATACTCTGATAGTAGGGGGCTTCCACGCAGGGTGCCAACCTGCCCATCAGGAGGAAATTAACCATTCATACACATTCACACACTGTTGGCATGGCAACGGGAGAAATTTGGGGTTAAGGATGGCAATTGAACAGCTAATATTCTGATTTGTGGACGACCGCTCTACTTCCTGAGCCACAGCAGCCCCCAAATAAGCCCACGTCATGATTTATTTACTAAATATATTAAAGAATATTGATTTCAAAGAATTAAAAACAGCAATATATATATTCAGTAACAAGTTAAATATTAAAAAATGAGGAAAAAACCCTCCTGAGTAAAATCTTAAAGGTCTGACTTCAGATGTAACCTCCTTAGTAATCATCAACATTTAATAAGTAAGTATAATTTAATGACACATTTTTTCTCAGTAGTGGATTACAGTTACATTTATTTAGTAATTAAGTTAGTTAAAACCATTACAAGTAATTAGTTACTCCCTGAAACTGCTGATTTGTACTTATGATCTCTGTGTCCAGTCTAAAATCATCTTTGATTTATTTCTATACTGAGGTAACAACATTGATCAGTTTCTTCATTTTTCTCTCAGTGAGACTGAAAACAAGTGAAAAGGTTCAAATGTGTGTGAATATTCATATTCTTGCTTTAGTTTTGCAAAGTGATTCCACATTTTAATTAAATATTATACTTATTATATAAATGTCTCAAACAGGTTTATGAAGCAGCTGGATTCAAGAGATCATGCTAAAATCCATCTAGTCAGGTTTCAGGTTATTCAAGTTCACATCATCAGTGTCACAAATCCAGCTGCATCACAAGGTAAGAGCGATAGACCAGGGATGTCAAACATGCGGCCCGTGGGCCAGATACGGCCCGCCGAGGTGTCTAATCCGGCCTACTTTCTGTATTCCTCCCTTCCTTCCTTTCGGTCTTCTTTTTCTTCCTTCCTTCCTTCCTTCCTTCATTCCTTCCTTCTTTCATGTCTTCTTTTTCTCCCTTCCTTCCTGTCTTATTTTCCTTCCTTCCTTCCTTCCTTCCTTCCTTCCTTCCTTCCTTCCATCTTTTTAATGATCCGGCCCACGTGAGATTAAATTGGGCATTATGTGGCCCTTGAATGAAAACGAGTTTGACACCCATGCGATAGACACTGACGAGCAGATGGTTCAGTCAATCAGCTGCCAAGTAGTTTTTGGAAAGTACCAACCCTCTCCCAAGCAGTATCCTATAATGACACATAACCAAACTACCTTTCTAGTTCATGGTCTAACTGAGCAACCAAGCATAAGTTAGACTGATTCATTAATTAATTAGCGTATTTCATTTTGAGTGTTGTCTCATATCACTGTGTCATAATGACATCATAATGACATCATGCCTTTATTTCTCTCATGCAAATGACCAAAATCAATTTCCTTTCAGGCGATATTAAAAGTGACTTTTCCTTCTGCTTTAGGGAAGAGGGCCAAAGTGAGAATGATACAGCAAGAAAATAAAAAAAGACTCAAGATGCTTTGTCAGGACTGGAGAGAGAGGAAGGAGAGAAGGAAGGAAGGAAGGAGAGAGAAAGAAGAGAAGAAAGGGTAAAGCAGGTAAAGGAGAAAATGGAAACTCTGAGACAGATCTTGTTTCATTTGAAGGAAATTTGTGCCACATTAAGAAGAAGAAGCAGCAGCAGGAGATTTGAGAATAGAAATCTAACACACTGATAAAATAGAGAGATGTAGGAAGGAAGGAAAGGAAAAATAAGAGATGGAGGGATTATAGATTTTTCCACTTCTCCTCCTCAAGCTAGTTTATAGCAAACCAGGAGTGGATTTATCAAAGCGTAACCACACGACTTATCGTCTTCTGCTTCACTGCTACGATACGCTAATCTAGTTTGGTGGGTGAAGAGGGCATCGCCACCGACTCTCACTACCAACTGCACTCGTTTAACAACTCCCTCCATCACTCGTCTTTTGTTCCTTTCTGCTTTGTCTCCTGATTCATCTGTAACATTCTACCTTTTCTATCCTCGATGTTTCATTTCATTTTAAGGCCTCTCAGCTTTTTAATACCTCCTTTCTCTCGTGCTACTCTTTCTATTTTTACCCACAAAAGACTTTCAACATCTTACTGTACCTGTATTTTTTTTCCTCTTTTTCTCTCTCTCTCTCTCTCTCTCTCTCTCTCTCTCTCTCTCTCTCTCTCTCTCTCTCTGATATTCTTGGGTCTATCTCTGCTGCTGAATAGGCAGATTAGCGCAGGAAAAGGCGGCTGTGAATACTGCTGCGCCTCAATCTCTATTGACCCACTATCTAAGCCCGAGAGAGAGAGAGAGAGAGAGAGAGAGAGGAACATATAGCCTACAGTCTCCCTCTCTTCTTCTCCTCCTCAGCGACACCGTTGCACCGAACTGAGAATAAGTGCAGCCTGGTAAATCCATTAATACCGCGCTGATTGAGTCTCATTTCATATGAAACAATAAAAATGAAATGAATGAAACAAGTGCAGCTGCAGGAGGGAAAGCATTAGGACGTAAAACTTGACAAGAGAGAGAAATATGATGTTGAAATAGAGAGAGGGGGGCTGCACGGATGGAGGAAAAAAAAGTAGTGACTAGAGCCAAAAATAAGATCTCTATTCCCCTTCTCCTTTTTTTTTTTTTTTTTTTTTAACTTTCCATCCATTCCTCGCTCTGTCACCTGTCCTGTCCTAGCTGTCAGTCTTTCTCTCCATCTCTGTCCGTCATGTCAGGCCACTGTGACTTTGAATCAGTCAAACAGTCACTCAGTGGTCAAGCTGCTCCTGCTGTGGCGAGGCGGAGGCGCTGACGGAGGCGGAGGCGGGCACCATGTGCGAGTCGTCCACCGCAATTTTGGACGACAACGGCTGTCAGCCAGTCTAACGGCAGTAAGTCGGCTGAGCTCGCTGTCACTTTCAGAGCTCCTGGTTGAATTGTTGTGCGAGAAAACAAGGAAAGAAAGTTGTGTTTTTATTGCAGGGTTTGATTTGGGCTTCAAATAAAGTGGCCCCTGTGCTCTTGTGAATGTTTTTTTTTATTTTTTTATGTGAGTGTGTTTCTGACTCAGATCAGAGTAGAAGCAAAAAGCCATACACCAGCTTAGAGACCTCTTCTACTGCTGCAGCTTGTAATCTCATCACAAAGACTAGCCTGTGGAGAGACACACAGAGAGAGAGAGAGAGAGAGAGAGAGAGAGAAGAAAGCTGACTTTGAGACTCAGAGCTTAGCTAATACAAAAATGGTAAAAAATAAAAAAAGAAGTGCTTGCCGTCGTATGCTATTTCCAAAAGTGTCTCCAGTAAAAATAGCCTCTGTTCTTTAATATAAACTGTTGATTAGACACATTGAGGTTGAGGCGCTGGGCTGTGTCGTAAAGTGTGACCTGTGCTGCAAAATCCACAACTTGCACCCTAAAGTTGAAAATCTGAACTTCTAAAAATGAGAATACACTCCTCTCAACCAATAGGCTTCATATTTAACGACATCTATCATCAGCTTTCTTTTCCTCGTGTGCTTGAGCCTCGTTCCTCCATTCCCACTATGAGCTATAAATTGGAAAAATAAGAATGAAGACACGCCCTTAACCAGCCGTTCATATCAGTTTACCACCTGCTCTACCAGTCTGTACATCTGTCAGTGAAACAAACAGGAAAATATTTAGTGCTTGGTGTTTAGTTATTTAGTTACAGCCAAAACAGCTGTAATTACACACAACTGTGCAGCTCTTTATATTGTTCATGTCATTAATTCATTACATAGACCTATGACCATCATCAGCAGTGAGAAATCTCAGAAACGTAATCAAATAGTTTGTAGCGCTCAAATCTAAACTTTCCAAGGTATGACACAACTAAAGATAAAGTTAAAGGTGCAACTCCATTTGTGCTTTAAAGACAATAAAAACATGAAAACCAAATAAAAGCCAGAAGCACACAAAGCTAAAAAAGTTGAGATAGTAGGCTATTAAAAAAAAGTAAAAAGATGCAGCTATGATAGTGTAATGTGGAGAGTATTGCACTTAAATAAATACAATAAATAAAATAATAAATAGAAGCAGAGGATTATTGTTTGTTTACAGTTCCGGGGAAAATATGTTGACTCGTATGTAAATTAAAGAAATGATCAAAATGAATCACACAAAAGTATCTAATCAATGTTAAGTTAATAAATGAGCCTTTGATTAACATTTTACAGATCTCTGTGTAAATGCAAAAAAAATGATTAATCTCCATCTCATCACATCTCACTCAGATTGCTTCATGAAAATGGTCTTATAAATGTTGTTCATGCATGTGGCCCCTGCACCAGGTCACCATGGCAGCAGGCTAAGGTCTCCTCCTGCTCCTTTCTGGGGAATCTCATCTCTTTCCCAGGTTTTGCCCAGAGATGAAATCCCTCCATCACGATCTGGTTCTGCCCTGGGATCAACTCCCGATTGAAACACACCTGGAAAACCTCTTACAGGAGGCATTCAGACATTCAATTGGCTCCTTTCAACGTGAAGGAGCAGCGGTTCTAACTCTGAGCTCCTTCCTGATATCTGACCTCGTTGCTCTGACCCAAACACAAAGTCTGTCTGTCAATCTGGAGCTCCGTCTAAACTTTACTTCTGAAAGAGGGACGTGAAGCAAAACAAACATGTGTGAAAGCCTACAGACGCTCGGCCAGTCAGCAGGACTGATGATGATGGATAGCAGAACAAACGTCAGAACACAGCGGCGGTGTCACATGTACCGATAGATACACAGGTATGATAAATGTTTCAAATAAAGCAATGACTTCCTCTCTGACACAATGCAGCAGTGACACACATCGTAACACTGCTGCTATTATATTGGCTTACACACAAAAAACAAAAAGGCATGTCTTTGGTTTCTCCAGTTATGACCAAAAATAGTTTAAGCCTCCTTTTGATATGACATAAAATGCAATTTAATGCCTTTCTCACCGTCATACTGGTCAAAATTGATTTAATTATTATATAAAAGTGCATGAATTTAATGACATTTATATAGTAGACCTGAATAAGTGTCATTAACCCTTGTGTCGTCCTCCCGGGTCAAATTGACCACATCTCTTTTGACTGTTCCTTCCTTCCTTCCTTCCTTCCTTCCTCTTTCTTTAATTTTTCCTTCCTTTTTCCCCTCCTCCCCTCTTTCTTTGCCCCCTCCTCCTTCCATCTTTCCCTCCTTACTCCTTTCTTTCCTTCCTACTGTCCTTCCTTCCTTCCTTCCGTCCTCCCTCCTTACTCCGTTCCTTCCTTCTCGCCTACATTCCTTCCTCTTTTCGTCCTTACTCCTTTCCTACCTACCTACCTTCCTTCCTTCCTTCCTCCTAACTCCTTTTCTTCTCTCCTTACTTCCTTCCTCTTTTCCTCCTGTCCTTCCTTCTCTCCTTACTTCCTTCTTCTTTTCCTCCTTCTGTCCTTCCTTGACCTTCCTTGAACAGGAGGGTTAAATGCTAAAATCTACACTTGCCCAGTAGCATCAGTGTTTGCTACTAAAACCAACAGACTGAGAAACAGTTTCTCCTCCAGAGCTGTTGCCTCCATTTCTTTCTTCCTCACAGAAAAATGAAACATTTGACACTTTAAGACAGAGGAGTCGAACTCATTTTCATTCAAGGGCCACAAACTGCCCAATTTGATCTAATGTGGGCCGGACCATTAAAAAGATGGAAGGAAGGAAGGGAGGGAGAGAGGAAGGGAGGACAAAAGGAAGGAAGGAAGGAAAACAGAAAGGGAGGAAGGACAAATGGAAGGAAGGTGGGAAGGAAAGAAAAGGAGAAGGATGGAAGGACAGGTGGAAGGAAGGAAAGAATAAAAGTGAGGAAGGAAGAAAGAAAAGAGGTTGGAAAAGAGGACAGGAAGAAAAGATGAAAGGGAGGAAGGAAGGAACAAAAGACAGGAAGGAAAGTGGGCCGAATTGGACCCCTCAGTGGGCCGGTTCTGGGCCACCAGCCGCAAGTTTGACACCCCTGCTGCTACTTTACACAAGCCTCCTCTGATGGTGCAACATTACATGTCTTAGATTTCTAAAGTGCTGTTTGTCTATTGAGAGAAAGCCTTTAAAAAAACTTTATTGTACTGCTGATGTAAAGACAATAAAGTTCATTCATTCATGATGATGTCGACTGAAACCACTTCCTGCATCCTCACGCACCACTGTCTAAATAATCTCACTCGTAATTTAAATCTGACAGTCTGTAATCAGCTCTTTTATTCTTTCATTCATTTTCTTTACTGCTCATCCTCTGG
Source organism: Scomber colias (assembly GCA_021039105.1). Taxonomy (NCBI): domain Eukaryota; kingdom Metazoa; phylum Chordata; class Actinopteri; order Scombriformes; family Scombridae; genus Scomber; species Scomber colias. The sequence continues at coordinate 27,547 of JAJDFG010000947.1, read as the reverse complement.
GAGTGTCATTGTCCATTACATTTAAGATGTTTTAATACTTTATAAGACTTTTATTTTGTAGGAAATGGATTGAATGCTTTCTAAGGATTTACACGTATCAAATGCTGCCCCTATATGTTTCATCCTTTAGTCTTCCTAGTGATAATTCAGTCTTATCCTCAAGTTCTGAGAAACTCCACAGCGAGACATCCCTAATATAAAAATCAAAAGGAGCTTCTTCTTCTTTTTTTTTTTTTTTCTACTGTCGGGAGGATTTGGCGCCAAGAGTTGGCATCACTACTATGAAGGAGCAGAATGGCAAAAGACAAGCTCACATTTTATTCACAGAGTGACACATTCTTGGTCTGAAACCCACAAACGGCACAAGAAGAGACAGACAGACAGAAGAAGAAGAAAAAAAGAAAAAAGAAAGAGGATTACGGGTTGAGAAATTGGCAGCTGAAAGACTCTAACTTGTAATTCTTTTCTTCCTCTTTTCTTCTGGTAATGAACATGAGTATTTTCTCTGTCTTACATATAAAGGGTCAGTTAATGGTAACACCTCAGGGGAGCAGAGCAAAGGAGGACAGGAAGAAAAAGAAAAAAAAAAAAAACAAAGAGCAAAAGACGGTGCGAGGGGAGGTGAGCTAAAACAGGCTCGCTCATCGAGGATTCCTCTTGAAGTGTCTCCCCCAACGAGGCGAGGGGGCGGAGCTAGCCTGCAGTGACTTCACATTCATACATGCTCAACATCAATGGAGGACTGCTGTCTGACCCTGCGCCGAGAGTCTCTCTGGGGAGCAGGAGGGTGGGAGGAAGGAGCCGGGAATGGATGATGGGTGGGCGATTTCTTTTCATCTGCTTCTTGGTGGGGGTTTTTTGAAGTTTTATTGTGTTTACATGTTTTTTTCGTGTGTGTGTTTTCATGGAGAGTCGCACATACGAACGCGATCGAAGATGCTCATCTAGACAACCATTGACTTCAGGCTTCAAACACTGGCATTGATTTGATGAGAAAAACAACAGATCAGCCTGGACGTCCCCCCAGAGAGCTGCCTGACGAGAAGTGACGAGCTTCTCATTGGCACTAATTTCCTGAAAATGAGTCTGGTGCTGCAGTGATGAGCTCATGGGCAAAACATCAGGTAGTGGAAGGTGGTAAACAGAAAAACCTGCCAGTGGAATAACAGCACTATTACTCTGATAGTGATTTTTATGATTTTCTGTTATATTAAAGCTGTTATGATCTTTGATGTCTATGTTAAACATGGTCAAAGCTCCAAAACTTGAGATGAACGTATGTAAAATGCTCCTAACAAGTCAAAATTAGGGCTTCAAACTGCTTTAAAGGCATTGTTAAAGTTACCTCTGCCTATAAATGACCGTCTGTTCTTTGGCTTTTGTTGCAAAGGTTGTTCCACAATTTATTCACATTGTCCACAAACAGATTTCAGATCAGATTCAGACTCAAAAACATGTGTGAATTCATTGGAGAAGTGCACATTTAACCCTAATCCTAACCTCTATAATTGTCAAAAGTCTGCCCCCATGCAATCTGAATGTGGGCCTTAAAGAGACAAGAGCCGGCTAATAAACGTTAGCCCCGCTAGCCGGCTAATAAACGTTACCTCCACTAATAAACGTTAGCCCCGCCCCCAGTCCGCTGACGTAATCGGTTCTTGCTTTAGACCAGCAAAGAGTTGGTGCTTGCTCTGGCTCCTGTTCTGAGGCTCAGGGCTGGAGCTTTAGCGGTGGAAAAGCAAAGAACCGGTGCTTAGTCAGGCTCTGGCTCTGAACCAGCTCCAGCTCGGTGGAAAAGGGGTAAAAGATGCAGATTTGGATCTTTGTTTTAGGCCTGTGCAGAATTTTAATCCTCGTCACAGAGTTGAGCCAGTTTGTTTTTAATTCTGACACCTTTCTGCCTCTATTTTGGGTTTTACTTGCACTCTTATGTCCATTAGTGTGTGAATGGGCCTTGAATCAGCTGTCAGCTATCTGAGTCACAGAAACAGCCTTCAGTTCAATCGGAGGATGAATGGAGCTACGGTGAAACCTGTGCTGTCTCCTTTATGTAAGATACATTTCTACAGCCATTTAACTCACTATTGTTGTGTCGTGCATTTAAAGATTCATTGCAACAAATATAGCGTATAACTTAGAGCGCTCTTTATTACCGAGCCACACATATATAAAACTCCCGCTGTCACTAATAACATAATAGATAAACTACTTCCTGTGTCTAAACCGCAGCAACCTTTCAACACACTGCACTGCATTAGGAAATACCACAACCATAAAAGAGTAATGATTTCAGTGTTAGTAGTAGTGAGATTATATTACACCACCTACTGAGCATCTAACTAATGACACTGAGGCAGAAAACTATTGGTTATCTATCGTTTATTTGCAACGTCATGTTTTATTTTTATAATGTCACCATGTGGGTCGTTAACCTTGTTGCAGTGGCTGCTCTCTTCTACCTGCTGAGAAGATATCACAGTCAGAAACAAGGGATGAGGAGAGGAGCAGGGGGAGTTTGACCTCTCCTGCAAGATTACTAGAAAATACAGACACATTGGAAGGAAGGAGGGAAGAAATAAAGGAAGGATGGATGAATGGAAAGAAGGAACAAGAAGACAGGAAGGAAAAATGGAAGAAAGGGATGATGGAAAGATGGAAGGAAGGGCAGACAGAATGAAGGAAGGACGGGAGAAAGGAAGGAAGGAAGAAATAAAGAGAGAAGGAAAAGAAGGAACAAAAAGAAGACAGGAAGGACAAATGGAAGAAAGGGATGAAGGGCCGACAGAAGGAAGGAAGAAAGGGATGAAGGACCGATGGAAGGAGGGACAGAATGAAGGAAGAAAGGGATGAAGGAAAGGTGAAAGGAATGAGGGAAGAAAAGAAGACAGGAAGGAAAAATGGAAGGAAGGGATGAAGGAAAGATGGAAGGAAGGAAGGACGGACGGACAGAATGAAGGAAAGACGGGAGAAAGAAAAGATGGAAGAGAGAGAAGGAAGGAAGAAAGGGATGAAGGACCGATGGAAGGAAGGACAGAATGAAGGATGAAAGGGAGGAAGGAAAGATGGAAAGAAGGAGGGAAGAAAAGAGGAAAAGAAGACAGGAAGGAAAGTGAGCCAGATTGGACCCCATGGCGGGCCGCTTCTGGCCCACAGGCCGCATGTTTGTATAAAGCTCATCACCCTTCATTACATGTAAAAATGACATAAATATATAAAACATCAAAGTTGAACCAGATGTCCAGTTTCTCTATTTCCTGTTTCTTTTGCTTAGACTCAACTTATTAGGTAGACAAGCATTAACCCTCCTATTGTGTTTGAGTCAAGGAAGGAAGGGAGGAAGAATGAAGGAAGGAGGGAGTAAAGGAAAGAAGGCAGGGAGGAATGAAGGAAGGAAGGAGAGACAGGAAGGAACAACAGAAGGAAGAAAGGGGGATGGATGGAGGAAGGAAGGAAGGACAGGAAATAAGGAAGGGGGAAAGCAGTAAGTAAGGAAGTTAGGAGGGAGGGAGGAAAGAAGGAAGGGAGAAAGGGGGATGAAGGAAGGGAGGAAAGAAAAGAACAAAGAGAGGAAAGAAGGACAGAGGAAAGAAGTAAGTAAGTAAGTAAGGGAGGGAGGAAAGAGAGAAGAAGGAAAGAAAGAGAGAAGGACAGATGGAAAGAAGGAAGGAAGGAAGGAACAGTCAAAACAGACGGGTCAATTTGACCCAGGAGAACGACAGGAGGGTTAATGTGTTTTTGTGTGTGTGTGTGTGTGTGTGTGTGTGTGATTTAACTCGACATAAAGCAGACATTTGTTTTACTTTAGCCTCATTTCCACTCACTTTCTTGGACACTGAGCTGTTTACTGCTCCTCCATTTGCTCCTAATGCACTTGTTACCATTAACCTCTTCAGTTTCTTTCAGCAGCATAATTACCTCAGAGGGAAGCAAAAGCCTTTCATTTCGCTCGCTCGGTCTCTGACACTTTCTCTCTCTCTCTCTCTCTCTCTCTCGCCTCTCTGGTATTAAACTGCAGCAACCGTTGCCGTGTTTTAAGGGCTTCGACACGAACCACCGTCTAGATGAGAAAAATGCTTTCTTGCAAAGTGCTTCATTTTCCGTCTGCTCTGCTCGTTTCTCTGTCGGGGCACTCGTGGCGTTGAAGGCTTCGCTTCCTGCCTGGAGGAACAGAGGCTTCTCACACCTGCTCCAGTTACATACAGTTCATTTTTTATAAAAGATTGAAACTACCGAAAGGAAAACTGACAGCAGTCCCGCACACACACACCAAAAAAAAAAAAAAAAAAAAAAGTGCTGCAGGGGGAGAGGAAAATATAAAGAAGGGAAGGACTGTGAGACTAAATGTAAACGTGTTGAGCAAAGAGAAAGAGAGAGAGAGAGAGAGAGGAAGTGTGAGAGATCAACTGAGGTGGAAGATGAGCTGGAGAGAAAGAAGATTGGCCTGGTGCTGACGCTGCATAACGCTTCAGGCCTTGGACGGGTCTATGAGGAAGTGCTGCTGTCCTCTCAGTGATTTTTTACAGCCCTGCGGTGGTCGGCTGGAGCGACCGGGGGATATCACATGTCGTGCGTCTGTTGCGGCAACATGAGCTCAGACGGTGGGAAGTCAGGATGTCTCATTGAGGAGGAACAATTGATCCAATATTAAGTGTTGGAGGGAAAGCAGGCAGGTCTAACCGCATCAGACTTCAGAGCGATATGTTAAGAGATTATCTGAGTCATACATTATATAGCTGTGGAAAACACACTGATGCTAAAAGTAGGAAACTATGATTGATTTGAACCACATGCTATAAATTGTTGGTCTGCAGTATTTCGGTTTCATGGTCATACTTTTTGTTTTTCTCTTGCTTGTGCTCGACCACACTGTTACAGAGAAGTGTTGTTGTCTCTGCTGAGGTACAAACTACTTATTACACTTGTATAGCAGACAAAAAAGTTGTGTTTAGGAGCTTTTTCTCTGCAACACTATGCACTATAAAAGTCATATGTGCTATATGAACTTTGGGGTAATTTTATGATCTCCATTGCAGGAACCTCCCCCACAGGGCCATTGACAGGAGCTTTTCAGGGCCGAACGGAGTACCTACCCTGGAATAGCTACTCCATTCGGCCCTGAAAAGCACCTGGGTGGGGCTTGAGGTTAACCTGGCACTAACTGGCTAAACCTAGAGCAGGCTCTGACAGGGATCATCCCTATGTTCCCCGGGTCCTATGTTCCCCGCTTTGTATGTGACCAGGGAACGTAGGACCCGGGGAACATAGGTACGCTCCCCTCTGACGCCATCAGAAAGCACCAAAACAACCGGCATTTTTCAAATCCAGCAGAAGGGGAGCATTAGCCTCGCAGACACCGCTGTAAACAACAAGACAACAGCAAGAAGGTGTACGACAAATGGACCGACGATGAGGTGCAGGCACTGATTGCCGTCTACGGCACCGAAGAGATTCAGAGGGGGTTTGAGTCATCGCGGCAAAATGAAAAAAATCTATCAGGACATATCAGCGCACAACGATGACGTGGTGATAGAAACTCATGATGTCACCGAGAGGGCCGAGTGAGAGAACGGTTCCTGTAGAAGTTCCTACCCCCCCCCTCTCCTTTTACCAGGAACTCCTGCAGTGGGAACGCGGCTAATGTCTCAATGTGACATCAGCCATCAGACACTCACAGACTCATTGATTTACAGGTTCAAACACATTAAATCTGTGTTAAATTTAGTTTAAGATCATGTTGTTGGATTCTTAAGTTACATATATATCAATTAGGGCTGGGCGATTACGGCAAAATTTAACTTTTAACCTTGATTACGATTAATTAACGATTATCTCCACCCTTGATGAACAATGATGTATTTTCACAGTTTCTTTAGTTTAGTATTTTACACTGCTACCCTCACACATGGAAGGAAGGAAGGAGGGAAGGAAAGAAGGAGGGAGGACAGAAGGAAGGGAGGAAAGAGAAGAAGGGAGGAAGGAAGGAAAGGAGGAAGAAGGAAGGAGGGAGGGAGAAAGGAAAAGAGGAAGGAAGGAAAGAAGGACAGGAAAGGAAGGGAGGGAGGGAGGAAGAAGGAATGTAGGAGGGAGGAAGAAAGGAAAAGAGGAAGGAAGAACAGAGGAAAGGGAGGGAGGAAGAAGGAAGGTAGGAGGGAGGGAGAAAGGAAAAGAGGAAGGAAGAACAGAGGAAAGGGAGGGAGGAAGGAGGGAGGAAAGAGAGAGGAAGGAACGAAAGAGAGAAGGAGGGAGGAAGAAGGAAGGAAAGGAGGGAGAAAGAAGGAAGGAAGCTGTGGTTAATGTCTAGTTGACTTGATTAGAACTATGTAAAGATCATGGTTTGGGTTAAAATCATCACTGGAGACAAGTTTTCAAATTCCTTTAAAGATATGCAACCTTTGCTGTCATGGCAACAGTGAACACCACGATGAATTGACATGAGCAAGATTAAGTCGATTAGAGTTTCTAAATGTCGGTTTCTATTATTTTTGGATGAATTGCCCAACCCTAGTATCAATTCCTTCAACAGCATTTAAGTGACAATGTTTCATTTTACTGCCTCACATTGAAAGTGTCATTTAAACCTTTAATAACTGATATAATGTATGTTTCACATTCGGCCCAAGTGGAAAAGTTTCCCAGAGATACTGTTAATCCAAAGAGAAGAGAGTCCTCATCCTTGAAGTGAAACACTTTCATTAAAGCAGAACATAAATCCAACACTGAGTGTCTTTTCTATCCGTCACACACTCACACTCTCTCTCTCTCTCTCTCTCTCCTGCTCGGCTCTCGGAGGCAGTCAAATTTATTTTCTTCGGCAGTTAGCGTTTTTTTTTTTTTTTCCCTAAGTGTCTGTTTTAGGTGCTCATCATCTGTAACAGCAGTCATTTTTGGCTGTGTGACAGATGATTCAGACCCTGGTCAATTTCTGCTGTACAGACTTTGCATGAATTTATTTCCTCAGTAGCAGAAACATCACGTAACACAAACCTTCAGACGCTGCTGCAAGTTACACTGAGCTAATGAAACACTTTAAGGGGCGACTGACTCTAAAAGACTCACTATAATACTTAACCCTTAAACAGGCCTTACTAGTCATGTCATTTGCACCTAAAGTAAGGAAGGAAGGAAGGAAGGAAAGGAGGAAGGAAGGAGGGAAGAAGGAAGGAAAGGAGGAAGGAAGGGAAGCAAGGGAGGAAGGAAGGAAGGTAGGAAGGAAAGGAGGGAAGAAGGAAGGAAGGGAGGAAGGAGAGAGGAAAGGGAGGAGGAAGGAAGGAAAGGAGGAAGGAGAGAGGAAAGGGAGGAGGAAGGAAGGAAGGAAGGAATAAAGAAAGGAAGGACAGATGAAGGAAGGAAGAAAGGAAGGACAGATGAAGGAAGGAAGAAAGGACAGAAGGAGGGAACATTTACCCTAACAGCTAAACTTAGAGACTGAGGAAGGAAGGAAGGAAGGAGGGAGGAAGGAAGGAAGGACAGATGAAGGAAGGAAGGACAGAGGAAGGAAGGACCCAGGAGGACAACAGGAAGGTTAAAGAGTCTGTATCTCCTGGTGCACGTCGTCTGTTTAAGGGTTAAATACTGTGTCTAGCGTAGCAACATTACAGCTACAAACAACCTATAGTACAACATCTCAAACATAAACAAACCTGACTGCAATTTCAAGAATAAGAAAATTAATAATGGCTCCATGGCCATGGGCTTCAGCACCGCCTGCAGTCACACTTAACCCTTACACACTATACCAGGGGTGTCAAACATGCGGCCCGTGGGACAGAACCGGCCCGCCGAGGGGTCCAATCCAACCCACTTTCCTTCCTGTCTTCTTTCCTTCCTCCCTTCTCTCTCTTCCATCTTTCCTTTCTCCCGTTCTTCCTTCTGTCCTTCCTTCCTTCCTTCATTCTGTCTTTCCTCCCTTTCTTCCTTCTGTCCTTCATCCCTTTCTTGCTTCCTTCATTCTCTCTGTCCCTCCTTCTGTCCTTCCTCCCTTCCTTCATTCTGTCCTTCCTCCCTTTCTTCCATCTGTCCTTCATCCCTTTCTTCCATCTGTCCTTCATCCCTTTCTTGCTTCCTTCATTCTCTCTGTCCCTCCTTCTGTCCTTCCTCCTTTCCTTCATTCTGTCCTTCCTCCCTTCCTCCCTTCCTTCATTCTCTCCGTCCTTCCTTCTGTCCTTCCTTCCTTCATTCTGTCTGTCTTTCCTTTCTTCCTTCCATCATTCCTTCATCCCTTTCTTCCATTTTTCCTTCCTGTCTTCTTTTCGTTCTTTCTTTCAATTCATCCATCCTTCCTTTATTTCTTCCCTCCTTCCTTCCTTCCTTCTTTTTAACCCTTAAACAGACAACGTGCACCAGGAGATACAGACTCTTTAACCTTCGTGTTGTCCTCCCGGGTCCTTCCTCTGTCCTTCCTTCCTTCCTTCCTTCCTCAGATCTAAGTTCAGCTGTTAGGGTAAATGTTCCCTCCTTCTGTCCTTCCTTCCTTCCTCCCTCCCTCCCTTCCTCCTCCCTCCCCTTCCTGCTTCCTCCCTTCCTTCCCTTCTTCCTCCCTTCCTTCCCTTCTTCCCTCCTTTCCTTCCTACCTTCCTTCCTTCCTCCCTCCTTTCCTTCCTTCTTCCCTCCTTTCCTCCCTCCTTTCCTTCCTTCTTCCCTCCCTTCCTTCCTTCTTCCCTCCCTTCCTTCTTCCCTCCTTTCCTTCCTTCTTCCTTCCTTCTTCCCTCCCTTCCTTCTTCCTTCCTTCTTCCCTCCCTTCCTTCTTCCTTTAGGTGCAAATGACATAACTAGTAAGGCCTGTTTAAGGGTTAATGGTCCGGCCCACATGAGGTCAAACTGGGCTGTATGTGGGCCTTGATTGAAAATGGTCTGTACATAATAGAGCAGAGAGAGTGTAACAACCTACAGTGCAACATCTCAAACATAAACAAACCTGACTGCAATTTCAAGAATAAGAAAATTAGTAATATTCAATTTGTATGAATAAATAAGAAAACTCTTCACTTCCAACAGATGTGTTTTGTTCTGCAAATCACCAAATGAATGGTTACTCCTGTAGGCTTCAATGCACAGTCTTCACATTTGTCTATCTCTCCAGCACTAACACACTGCTCTTAAACAGAACAAATGAATTCAAACACCAAACATGAACTCAACTGACTGTATGACTCAATAAACTTAACATGATATCCTGATTACTATCTACAGTGCCCCTTAGACACATTTTAAAAATTGAGCCCCTCGCTCCAGATTGACATAGACAAACGAAATTTGGTACACATATGTATCATGTCAAGACGCACAAAAAAGTCTCTTAGAGCACTACCCTGACTCCAACACAAAGTCGGCCATTTTGAATTGAATTTTCGATTTTGGTGCCATTTCCACCCATCATACTTTAACAGACGACTCCTACAGATTTAATCCGACTGACTTCAAATTAGCTCTGTATAATTTCAGGATGTTGACGATGAAAATTTATCAAAATCTTTTGCCTCCGTTATTCCTGATGGTCGCGGCGTTGCAGAGGTTGCTATGGTTGCGAGGGCTGGATCTCGAGGACATTGGTCAATCAACCTGTCAATCAGGACGTAGCCACGCCCTAATGCATACCCTGCTTTATCGTCACATATAAAATCAGGGAGGCCAAAATGTCCCAAATGAACATCATACTGCATTGAAGAAGGCTTTAAACTAGCGATTGAGACCATAAACACATTTTGAAAACGTTTACTGAGGTTAGAAATCAAGTGAGAAGTTGGTGAATTCTCCATTGACTTGTATAGAGACGGTCGCCCCCTGGTGGCCTTTTGCTAGAATGCAGCTCTAAGTTACTTTAGCGTTGGCCTCATTTCAGAGGACCGGAACTCCCTGACTGGATTGTAGAGAGAAAACATGAATACTGGATGCAGACATGCAATCCCTAAAGACAATTACCATAAAAGCCTTTTTGGGCTTTACATTTTAGGAGTTAAACTGATACTCAGAGGTTCAAATAAAGTCTTTCGTCTGCCGTTATTGAAGATATGACCTGCAGGGATTGAACGTGTAATCTTTGGGCTATGAAACAAACCTCCTGCACTATTAAACTGTACGATCCCTCTGCTGTGTGTCTACAAAGTGTTATAATGATGACAGAGCCGGGAAACATCAACACATTTTCATGATGCCTCAGATACCATCAAATTTTAAAGTGTTGTTTTTTTTCTTTTTTTTCTTTAACTCTGCTTTTAAGCTGCTGTTTAAGCTGCAGACGCTTGTTTTTACATGAAAGCTGAAGGGAAGCCGCCACGAGGCACACGAGAAGCACCGCTCACAACATCTGGAGTCCTTTTAGACGCTACTGAGCTACTGTGAAAATGGTTCAACTTGTAAAAGGGATTGCTAATGGTGTCATGTGTGTGTGTTTGTGATCTTTCAGATTTAGAGACAGCTGACGGTTTACAACAACAGAAACTATTAAATGAAAATGGAAATATCACCTGTAGGACAGTTAACATGTGTTACACGTAATCATAATGTTTTTTTTTATGTGTCTCTAACATGTTGGGTATAAATAGTTGCTGATCATTGAACTACTACTGCAGCTGCTCATTATGCACAAGCCGCTTTTTCAAATGCATTAGCACAAAATGTGGTTGAGAAAGCATTTTTTTAAAAAATCATATAAATATAAGTATCATTTCGTGCACCACTTTACTGGATAGTGTTTGAAAAAGCATGCAAAGAAACCATAAAGATGCTAACTTCAAATTAATTGATAATCATGCTAAAAAAACATGAGCATTGCCAAAGAAATCTGCAGCTGCTCATCTTGCACAATCTGCTTTTTCAAAACTTATTAGCACAACATGTGGTTTAATACAGCATTTTCTTTCCTAATAACAGTCAGTCTCATGTTGTGCACCACCTTACTGGACAGTGTTTGAAAAAGCAGGCAAAGAAACCATAAAGAGGCTAACTTCAAATTGGTTGATAATCATGCACAAAAAGTCATTAACAATGCTGCAGAAATCTATGGGGCGAGACAGGAAGGAGGAAATGTCTCCAAATAAATCCATACGTATACTGATGGAAACAAAAAGGATCATCATCAAATCATAGACTGTGTAAAAGAAATGGACGTAACATCCGTGACGTCATCCATTGGTTTGTGGACTGCTGCTCGGAAGCCAATAGTTTCCGATCTGGGCAGCGCCATCTTGAAAATTTCAGGTGCATGCTGGGAAAAATAAAAACACAGATTCTACTTATATGGGCATGAGGCGGGGCCATGGGCGGAGCGGGGGAGGTTTCTATGGTTGCGAGGGCTGGATCTCGAGGACATTGGTCAATCAACCTGTCAATCAGGACGTAGCCACGCCCTAATGCATACCCTGCTTTATCGTCACATATAAAATCAGGGAGGTCAAAATGTCCCAAATGAACATCATACTGCATTGAAGAAGGCTTTAAACTAGCGATTGAGACCATAAACACATTTTGAAAACGTTTACTGAGGTTAGAAATCAAGTGAGAAGTTGGTGAATTCTCCATTGACTTGTATAGAGACGGTCGCCCCCTGGTGGCCTTTTGATAGAATGCAGCTCTAAGTTACTTCCTGGTTGGCTTCATTTCAGAGGACCAGATCTCCCCACCTGGCATCAACACAGCATCTCCATGTATCTGTAGCTATCCTCGTAGCCTCTGCTGCTTCAGCCCTTATCAGTTTGAGTGTGTTGGTGTGAGTCTACGTACCAGACTGTCCCGGTGGAGGCGTTCCAGACGGGACTCTGGGCAGATACAGCAACACGGTCAGAACACCTGCTCTGCTCCCCCAGCACGGCTCCATGGCTATCGGCTTCGGCACCGCCTGCAGACACACAAAAGATACACACTTAACACTTAACCCTTACACACTGCTCATATTCTGGCATTTCACAATATCCCTTCATATCTCTATAACAGGGGTGTCAAACATGCGGCCCGTGGGCCAGAACCGGCCCACCGAGGGGTCCAATCCGGCCCACTTTCCTTCCTGTGTTCTTTCAATTTTTCCTTCCTTCCTTTCTTCATTCTGTCCTTCCTTCCTTTCTTCATTCTGTCCTTCGTCCCTTTCTTCCATCAGTCCTTCTTCCCTTTCTTCCTTCTGTCCTTCATCCCTTTCTTGCTTCCTTCATTCTCTCTGTCCCTCATTCTGTCCTTCCTCCCTTCCATCATTCTGTCCTTCCTCCCTTTCTTCTACCTGTCCTTCATCCCTTTCTTGCTTCCTTCATTCTCTCTGTCCCTCCTTCTGTCCTTCCTCCCTTCCTTCATTCTGTCCTTCCTCCCTTCCTTCCTTTCTTCCGTCCTTCATTCTCTCCGTCCTTCCTTCTGTCCTTCCTCCCTTCCTTCCTTCTGTCCTTTCTGTCCTTTCTCCCTTCCTTCCTTCCTTCATTCTGTCCTTCCTCCTTTTCTTCCATCTGTCCTTCATCCCTTTCTTGCTTCCTTCATTCTCTCCGTCTCTCCGTCTCTCCTTCTGTCCTTCCTCCTTTCCTTCATTCTGTCCTTCCTCTCTTTCTTCCATCTGTCCTTCATCCCTTTCTTCCTTCCTTCATTCTCTCCGTCCTTCCTTCTGTCCTTCCTCCCTTCCTTCCTTCTGTCCTTTCTGTCCTTCCTCCCTTCCTTCATTCTGTCCTTCCTTCCTTCCACCTTTCCTTCATCCCTTTCTTCCATTTTTCATTCCTTCTTTCCATTCATCCTCCTTCCTTTATTTCTTCCTTCCTTCCTTCCATCTTCTTAATGATCCGGCCCACATAAGATCAAATTGGGCTGTATGTGGCCCTTGATTGAAGATGAGTTTGACACCCCTGGTGCTTTTGTTGATGGAGAAAAAGCATTTACAATCACATTATATATTGATCCAACGTTACATAACATCAATTAATTATATTAAATGTGTATAAACTGTATTTTCTAATGGTTTTTGAATTTTTTGAATAAAATTGGGTCCAACACTCAACAAAAATGCAAATCAGTTGCAAAAAAATGTTGAAATAATTATTATTTTTTGTATATTCTGGGTCATAAAAAGGAAAAGTCATCAAATTCCTGCCTAAAAAAAAGTTTATAGCTCATGTTTTCTTCTCTCAAATGTAAAAATTAGACCCTGAACAGTATGTTAACCCTTTATAGGACACTCAATGAAAGGAAGGGTGGAAGGAAGGGAGGATGGAAGGATGGAAGGATGGAAGGAAGGAAGGATGGAGGAAGGAAAGGAAGGAAGGACGGAGGAAAGAAGGAAGGAAAGAAGGTACGGGGGAGGAAAGAAAGAGAGAAGGAGGGAGGGAGGAAGGGAAGGAAGAAGAAAGGGGGATGGAGGAAGGAAAGAAGGAAGGGAGGAGGGAGGGAGGAAGAACAGATGGAAGTAAGGAAGGACGGAGGAAATAAGGAACGAGGGAGGGAGAAAGGAAAAGAGGAAGGGAAGAAAGAAGGCAGGGAGGAAGGAAAGGAAGGAAGGAAGGAAGAAAGGAAGGAAGGGAAGGAAAGAGGGAGGGAGGAAGGAAAGGAAGGAAGGACGGAGGAAAGAAGGAAGGAAGGAAGGATGGAGGAAAGAAGGAAGGAAGGAAGTGACAGAGACTGTATGTGTGCTTGTGAAAGAGTCCAACCAGTCTATCAGGAGGATACAGCAGAGCTCCACCAGTAACACCCCCCCCCCCCCCCCCCAGGATCAAAGCTCCCAGCTGGGGAGAGCAGCACGACTGGCGGCCTGCGGAGCTCCACCTGCTGAGCAGTCGATGTAGACAGGAGACCAGGTAAATGTGCACAGAGACACGTTTGGGAAGTCAGTTGTCATGGATGTTCAACTTTTAGTGTTATTTGAGAGAATCACAGCATGCAAGTAAAAGGTTCTGCCGTTTATATACACATATTTTCTGCATTTGCCTTCTTCCTGCTGTTAGTGCTCCATTCATCCATCGTGTTAGTGCTCCCCAAAAAAGCCAGAGTCGTTGTCGATCACACAGAATCCAATTTTTTCACTTTCACTGAAATATCAATTATCAGTAGAATGAAGCCAAAACCTCTAGTGTGGGTCTGTTTTGACTGTTCCTTCCTTCCTTCCTTCCTTCCTTCCTTCCTTCCTTCTTTCCTTCTTTCCTCTGTCCTTCTTTCCTCCCTCCCTCCTACCTTCATTCCTTACTTACTTCTTTCCTCTGTCCTTCCTTCCTCTTACCTTCCTTCCTTCCTTCCTTCTTTCCTCCATCCTTCCTTCCTCCCTTACTTCTTTCCTCTATCCTTCTTTCCTTTCTTCCTCCCACTCTCCTACCTTCTTTCCTCTCTCCCTCCTACCTTCCTTCCTCCATTCCCCTTTCTTCCCTCTGTCGTTCCTTCCTCTCTCTCTCCTTCCTTCTTTCCTCCCTGCCTTCTTTCCTTTACTCCCTTCCTTCCCTCCTTCCTCCCTCCCTCCCTCCCTCCTTTCCTTCCTTCTTCCTCCCTTCTTTCCTTGACTCAAACACAACAGGAGGGTTATGTGTGTGAAATTCAACACATTATCTTATGGACATGGACAGCTTTAATATGAAATGAGGTAATATAAAATATGAAATTATAATTCTCTAACTCCTCTCTTTTTTGATGTATTTAATCAACAAAATAAAATGAATCATCTTCTATATGTTGAGTACCGTTGGGACTCGTTGTGTATAATGTGTCTTACTGTCTGTATAATAATATCTAACGGCTCGGATCGTGTTTCCTTATGTTAGAGTACACAACAAGAGGAAGAGTCATTGAGTTATTGATTAAGTTTGACCCTTCTACCACACCGTACCACAGCGGTCACAGAGACAGACCCAGTTTATTACTGTGGTGTGTGTGTGTGTGTGTGTGTGTTACAGCTCATAAAAAGATTAATTACATAAAAAAAGTGCATAGATTATAAAATAGATGTTCCTATTTTAACCTCGAGTCAAGGAAGGAAGGGATGAAGAAGGAAGGAAAGGAGGAAGGAAGGAAGGGTGGAAGGAGGAGGAAGGAAGGCAGGAAGAAGGAAGGAAAGGAGGAAGGCAGGAAGAAGGAAGGAAGGAAAGAAGGAAGGGAAGGAGAAAGGAAAGGAGAAAGTAGGAAGAAAAGGAGGAAGGAAGGGAGAAAGTAGGAAGGAAAGGAGGACGAAAGAAGGAAGGAAGGGAGGAAGAAGGAAGGAGGGAGGGAGGAAGAAGGAAGGAGGGAGGGAGGGAAGGAAGAAAGGAAGGGAGGAAGGAAAGAAGGAAGAAGAAAGGAGGGAGGGAAGGAAGGGTGGAAGGTAGGAAGGAAGGGTGGAAGGATCCTTCCAGGAAAGAAGGAAGGAAGAAAGGAGGAAGAAGGAGGAAAGAAGGGAGGAAGAAGGAAGGAAAGGAGGGAAGAAAGACAGCTTCTGCTTTACACACATTTGAACCATTTTTCCTGATTACTTCACTTCCTTTTTTGTCTCCTTATTCCTCTTATTCTATCTTTCTGATCCTGATCTCCTGACAAAGATCAAAGCCGTCAGTTCATGTTCTCACCGTCTGCCTCACACACCGCTCACTGCTCTGTGGAAAATCTCTCGTTGAGATGACAAATCCAAACAAAGCAGTTGGACAAACACTGGCGACAAAGCTGCTGTTTGACAGACGGCAGGGATTTACCAGCATATGAATACTAATCATTCATGTTAACCCTCCTGCTGTCCTCCAGGCAAGGAAGGAAGGGAGGAAAGAAGGATGGAAGGGAGGAAGAAGGATGGAAAGGAGGGAGGGAGGGAAGGAAAGAACGAAGGATGGGAGGAAAGGAAAGAAGGCAGGGAGGGAAGGAAGGACAGAGGAAAGAAGGAAGGAAGGAAGGTAGGAGGGAGGGAGGAAAGAAAGGAAGGGGGGAGGGAGAAATGAAAAGAGGAAGGAAGGTAGGAGGGAGGGAGGAACGGAAGGAAGAAAGAAAGGATGGAAGGAGGGAGGGAGGGAGAAAGGAAAAGATGAAGGGAGGAAAGAAGGACAGAGGAAAGAAGTTCCTTCCTCTCTCTTTCCTCCCTCCCTCCTTCTTTCCTTCCTTCCTGTCCTTCTTTCCTTCCTCTTTTCCTTTCTCCCTCCCTCCTACCTTCCTTCTTCCTCCCTTCCTTCCTCATTTCCTTCTTTCTTCCTTCTTCCTCCCTTCCTTCCTTGACTCGAGGACAACAGGAAGGTTAACTCAAATTCAATTCAAAATGCAACAGTATTAAATGTACAAGTATATCAAAAGAAAAGAAAAGCAGGAAGTCTGCATTTGAGAAGCTGGAGCCAACAAATATTGGTCTTTTTTTTGCAGTTCTATTAATAAATCACTTAAGTAATGATGATTATATGCTAACACTGGTTTAATGGTTTCCTTGCTGACCGCACATTGTTTCCTTCAAAATAAGAGCTCTTTATACACTCTAATGAAGCTTTTAGGCTCCACTCAGACCAAATCCAGCGGTGCGGTGCAGATGTTATTTGAGGTAATGGTCGGACAATGAAACACAATCCAGGAAGTCGAGTTACAGATGAATGAATTTAAGGATTTATAAGAAAAAGCAAAACACAGTGCAGCGGTTTCTAAAACTAACAGACGGAGGATTTTACAGTGTGTATGTGAGCGACTGGCCGGCACAGCGTGATGTCGGGTTGCATTTTGGCAGAAGTTCACTCCAGTTCGACGTCTTGACGGATGGCTGCTGCGGGTTTCTTTGCCGAGCCCTATGAGGCTTCGACTCCCACAGCGTGAAATACATCCATTAAAATGAATGTGAGGGCGAAGCTTTTCACACAGCGCTGGATATGAACGCAGATTTATCAGCAAGAAGGAAGGAAGGAAGGAAGGAAGGAGGGACAAAGGAGAGAAGGAAGGTAGGAAGGAAATGAGTAAGGAGGGAAACTAGTAAGGAGGGAGGGAGGAAGGAAGGAAAGAAAGGAGTAAGGAGGGAAGGGGGAAGGAAGTGAGGAAGGAAGGAAAGGAGTAAGAAGGGAAGGAGGGAGGAAGGAAGGAAAGGAGTAAGGAGGGAAGGAGAGAAGGAAGTGAGGAAGGAAGGAAAGGAGTAAGGAGGGAGGGATGGAGGAAGAAAGGAAGCAAAGGAGGAAGTAAGGAGTAAGGAGGGAAGGAGGAAGGAAGTAAAGAAAGAAGGAAGGAATTGAGTAAGGAGGGAGGGAGGAAGTAAGGAAAGAAAGGAGTAAGGAAGGAAGGAAGGGAGGGAGAGAGGATGGAGGGAAAGAATTATAGAAGGAGGGGAAGAACAAAGGAAAAATTAAAGAAAGAGGGGAGGAGGGAAAGAAGGAAGGAAAAATTAAAGAAAGAGGAAGGAAGGAAGGAAGGAAGGAAAGAAGGAACAGTCAAAAGCGATGGGGTCGATTTGACCCGGGAGGACGACAGCAGAGTTAACATGACTTTCTTTTTTTCTTTCTACTTGATTGCTCCATCTGTTTTTCCTAACGTCTGTCAGAGAAGCCGAACACAGAGAATGATATTGAGTCCAGTGTGGGCAGCTCAGAGCAGGACTGAGTCAACCTGCATGAATGTAAAGCAAAGACGACCATCTGTGTTTAATAAGAGTCAATAAAGCTTTAATACAACAGAATAGCCCAGGTGTCCAATCTGGCCCACTTGCTTTCCTTCCTCCCTTCCTTTCTTTCCTGCTTTCCTTCCTGTCTTCTTTTCTTTCCTTCCTTCCTTTCTTTTTTGTCCTTCCTTCCTTCCCTCCTTTGTGTCTTCTTTTCCTTCCTTCATTCCTTCCTTCCTTTCTCCTTTTTACCTTCCTTCCTTCCTTCCTGTCATCTTTCCTTCTTTTCTTTCCTTCCTTCCTTCTTTCCTTCCTTCCTTAATGTCTTCCTTTCTTCTTTTTTTCCTTCCTTCCTTTGTGTCTTCTTTCTTTCTTCCTTCCTTCTTTCCTTCCTTCCTGTCATCTGTCCTTCTTTTCCTTCCTTCCTTCCTTCCTTCCTTCCTTCCTTCCCTCCCTCTTTTAACAGGTTTGGCCCACATGAGATCAGATTGGTCTGTATGTGGCCCTTTAATGGAGATGAGTTTGACACCGCTGATATATATAAATATGATATATATATATATATATTATATATATATATTTTACCGATGCTCATAAAACCAACTGTCCCACTCTTTATAATTGAATATAGCAGGAAGTTAAGCACCCAGCAGGTATGTACGCAGAGTCATTAGTGGACTCATCAAAACAGTAGGCTGCTATTAAAAGTAGTTATCAACTTAACACAACACAATGCTCAGACCACACATAAGACACACACACACACACACACACACACACACACACACACACACACATAAACATCCTCCTCTGGTGCTAATAGGTTTAAGTGCTGGAGCGTACAGTGTAATTAGAGGCTTGAGGCTCCTCTGTTTGTTTAATGTTTCAGAGTGTCAGGAAATGATGAATTCCCTACTAACTAGAAACACACACACACACACACACACACACACACACACTGTTAGTCACTCACATACCCAAATTGGCACTATAACTAGAACTTCCTATTAGCAAGTATTATTGCTCCTGATGAGGAGAGGATGAGGAGAATTAAATAGAAAAGAGAGAAATGATGTAAAATGAACAACAGGTGTTTGCTACAGACGGAATTATAAACATGTGTCTCGGTTACTGTAAAACACACACGCAGACACACACACACACACACACACACACACACACACACACACACACACACACACACACAAATAAACAACTTATTTACTCACGTCATGGTGGCTTTAAATCGCCTGTATGGTTTCCAGAGCAACAGCGGCTCACTTTAGTTTGTGCCTGCCTGCCGGTGTGTGTGTGTGTGTGTGTGCCTGCCTGTGTGTGTGTGTATGTGTGTGTGTGTGTGTGTGTGTGTGCCTGCCGGTGTGTGTGTGTGTGTGTGTGTGTTTACAACCCACTAGCTCCTTTGATCAGAGACAAACACAATCCACAGAAAAAGGAGCACATACATTACATCATGTTTACGAGACACAGTTTCCTGCAGGAAGTTGCTGATTATTTGAGTTAATGGTCATTAAAATTCTCACTTCAGTAAACAGTGAAGATACCTGAAGAGCAATGAGTCACGTAAAGGCCACATACTGTAGATACATGTCGTTACGTCACCTCAAACTCACTTACCAAAATAAAAGCTTTAGTGGATTGTAAAATGAAATGTCTTTAAATTGACACTCAGGAATGTAAAGTACAGATAAACCCTGCTAAAAACAAAATGGTATAATTCAACTCTCCTTCCTTCCTCCCTTCCTTCTCTCCTTTATTTCATTCCTTCATTCCTTCCCTCCTTTCCTTCAAAACACTCTTCATGCTTAAAGAAAAATTGGAAGATTACGCTTCATGTCGTCCTCCAGGGTCAAATTGACCCCGTCTGTTTTGACTGTTCCTTCTTCCTCCCTTTCTTCCTTCTTTCCTTTCCTCCCTTCCTTCCTTCATTCCTCCCTCCTTTCTTTCCTTCTTCCTCCCTTCCTCCCTTCTTTCCTTTCCTCCCTTCCTTCCTTCCTTCCTTCGTTTCTTTCCTTTCCTTCCTTATTCCTCCCTCCCTTCCTTCCTCCCTCCTTCCCTTCCTCCTTCCTCCCTTCCTTCCTCCTTTCCTTCCTTCTTCCTTCCTTCCTTCCTTCCTTCCATTCCTCCCTCCTTTCCTTCCTTCTTCCTCCCTTCCATCCTTCCTCCCTCCTTTCCTTCCTTCGTCCCTTTCTCCTTCCCTTCCTTCTTCCTCCCTCCTTACCTTCCTTCCTTCCAGCTAGTCTACAGCTAACTGTGTGTGCTTGAGCAGGAAGTGTACAGTAGCTTTTTACAGCCCAAAATCACACTATGAACCAAAACAGTAAAGTTGCAGGCGGACAGCTAAACAATAAACTTAAACTTAACTATAAAGCTCCATAAAGCTGCGGAGTTGCTGATAATTCTTCATGGATTCATCATTTGATGCATTATTACAATAAAAATATCAATTAGAGCCACATTTAAACACATTTCCTATCACATAAACCATTTTCAGAGTCATTTAATGCTTTCTGACTCATTGCCCTGCAGTGAGTTTGGACTAGTGGCCACAAATGGAATTGCAGGTAAAACCCACTTAAAAGAAGTAAGGAGAGGAGGAAGGGAGAAAGGAAGGAAGGAAGGAAGGAAAGAGTAAGGAGGGAGGAAGGAAGGAAAGGAGTAAGGAGGGAGGAAGGAAGGAAAGGAGTAAGGAGGACAGAAGGAAGGAAGGACAGGAGGAAGAAGGGAGGAAGGAACCCCATAAAAACACATTTCCCTATTCACAGTCTTTATAAAATATACTGATAATTATCCATTTTCACAAACTCTATTATCAGATTTTGAGCCACAATGACAAAAAAACTAGTATTTTTTTTTACCTGGTGAGTTTAAACTAGTTATTTGTCACGGAAATGGACCGATTTGTCGATACCTTTTAACACACACACACACACACAGGTTGAAAAATGGATGTATATATGTGTGTGTGTACAGTTCCATTAGCAAGTCGACCCACCAACACATAACACACCACCGTTTGATCTCAATAGTTATTAACAGACCGCTTTAGCAAAATGACAAATCTAACAGCGGAGAACGTTTCCCTCATTCTCCGTGTGTATTATGTGTGTGTGTGTGTGTGTGTGTGTGTGTGCGTGTGCTAATGTAGACCGCGTCTGTGTGTGTGTGTGTGTGTGTGAGTAAATGATGAAGCAGCGCCAGGGTGATGTGATGACTATAAGAGCTTTCTCTGGCTCCTTTCCCAACTTAATCACAGTAAGTGAGAGAGAGAGAGAGAGAGAGAGAGAGAGAGAGAGAGAGAGAGAGAGAGAGAGAGAGAGAGAGACAGAGAGCGAGAGAGAGAGAGAGAGAGAGAGAGAGAGAGAGGAGGAGGGGGCGGAAAGGAGACAAAAGGTAAAAGTGACAATTAGGCGAGAGGGAAGATAGAGGTAGGATAGAGAAGAGAGGAGAGGAGGGGAGACAAAATTAAAAAAAAGAAAAGGTGAATAGAGGATTTTAAGGTTAGTAAAGGAGAGAGGGATGGGCGGAGTCCAGGTAGCCCATTTAAGACAATGGCACCAATCCTGCTGAGCTGTCTGTCCGGTGGAAAAGCTTTCTCAGCTGACGGCCGGTAAGCAGAGCTGAAGGAGAACAGAGGTTCTGACCCGGCAGCGAGAGAGAGAGAGAGAGAGAGATCAGGAGGGGGTCTCTACTTTTATTTATATTTTAAATACCAAGTGCCACTTAAGCCCAGACAACAGTTTTTGCTGAGCGAGTGCAAATCTAGAAATTGGCTGCTTGGCAATATTGCTTCGTTCTCTAAAGAATTATTGGAAATAATCCAAAGAGAGATTCTTATTATTGCATGCTGTGACGACCTGCCTCTCTCTGTTCATTGGTTGTGTGACTTCCCTGGGTGGAGGTGGGGACAGGTCGTCAGCCCAATTTGTCTCACCTGTGGTGTATGAGTACTGGGGATTTAAGGGCTGTCTGAATGTTAGTTCTCTCTCTTGCTACCTCCCGACGGGACTGGGGTTCAGGCTTCCACCTGCCATGTGGACCTAAGTATTTTTACTTCCTGCATTCAACACTTCACACACCTTACACTCATCCATACACTGCACACATGACTGACTTTTAAACATAACCTATTACACATCCTTTTGCTTTACTTTGATATAAGTTTATTGTATTTGTTTGGTATAATCTGATTTCCCATTTGATTAATTTACCTATTAGGTTAATTTGAAGTTAAAATGATTTATTAATAAATTCATTTTGATTGGTTATCATTTGTGTGGACTCCCTTTTTGCCACTAACTGACCCGGTTCGTGACAAAATGGGGGCTCGTCCATTTGTTTAAATTTAGTTAGTTTTGTAAGGGGTAATTTGTTGAAGTTTAGCTTGATTTGTTTGCTTGATTGGTTTATTGGTAACACTGAGTGAAACCAATTAGGGAGTTCCACAGATGATTTTTGTCTGTTGGATTTCAGTTTTGAGGAGGTATTTGGTCAGTGGAGTTTGGAAAGTAGCAGAGCATTTTTGTCATTAGGTTTGGTTTTTGATTTAAGGATTTGTAATGTTTGGTTGAGTAATTAAACGTTGGAACTTTGAGTTTGGTTTGGTTGGGGACAGTCTCATAAGGTGGTATGGAACCATGAATCCCCTGTGAGGCTAAGAAGGCTGGTTTCCATTAGGGGGACTGGTCTTGGGGGAATTTTAGTGTGGCTGCAAAAGTGGGTAGAGCAGTCGTCTCGGGAGCACATCCCTGGTGTAAGGGAGGGTCGCTGGAAACAGTTGCTTTCTCTTCCCAGTGGGCTACAGTGCATAAATACCCCCCATCAGTAGCGGCACGAAGACTAGGGATGGAGTAAGGTAGTTAGGGGGTCGCTAATATTAGTTAGTCAGGGCTGGGGAGGTTCCATTTTGGTTTGGCTGTCCTAGACTTTGTTAGTAGTTCCAGCTGATTTTTTTTTTTTTTTTTTTTTTTTTTTTTTTTTTCTTTTTTTCTATTCGGTCAGTAGGTGTAGGTATGGCATCTGTAGTGGATGAATTTGTTGGCTCACCGTCAGTAGCACTACTGGATCAATGTACGAAGGACCAGTTACTGCTAATTGCAGAGAATTATGGGATTGAGATAGTAGACAGAAAGTTAAAGGAGTCTGTTAAGGGCAGTTTGAAGGCAGGTTTGTTGGAAAAGAGAATTCTTCAACCTGTGGTGGGGTCTCAGTCTTCAGTTTCTGCAGGTACTGTTTTGAGTTTTGAGCAGCAAAAGGAACTTCTGTTGTTACAAATACAACTTGAAAAAATGAAACAGGAAAAGGATTTGGCTTTGGAAGAGATGAAGCAAAAGACTGAGATGGTTAGGTTAGAGGTGCAGAATAAGAAACTAAACTTAATTCAGCAGGGTATATTGCCAGGTTCGGCTGACAGTGAGAGCCCTATGTTTCAGTCTGGTACACCAATGGCATCTTTTGATATCTTCAGTAATTTGCGCCTGCTTCCAAAATTCAATGAAAAAGACCCTGATTCCTTCTTTTCCTTATTTGAGCGAATAGCAGAGTCCAGGAAATGGCCAGAGGGTGATCAGGTGCTAATGTTACAATGCGTCCTGACCGGGAGAGCCCAGGAAGCGTATGCAACTTTGGGCGCTGATGACTGTAGAGTGTACAAGCGAGTTAAGTCTGCAGTGCTTAAAGCATATGAGTTGGTGCCTGAGGCATACCGGCAGCGGTTCCGCAGTTGGAAAAAAGGAGATAAACAGTCTCATGTGGAATTTGTGCGGGATCTGACTACTCATTTTGGACGTTGGTGTGCAGCGTCAGAGGTTGACACGTTTGAGAAACTGTGTGATCTGGTAATCTTAGAACAACTTAAAAACTCTGTACCGAAAAATGTGGCTACTTACATGGTAGAGCATAAAGTAGGTAATCCAGGTCAGGCAGCGGTGTTGGCTGATGAGTATGTGTTAATTCACAAAAGCAATTTCAGTGCGTCAAGTTCAGAAAGTGTGCGCAGGGAGAATTATGTTAATCAGAAAGGTGCATCAGACTCTTATGCTAAGAGTGAACAGGGAATGAGAGAAAGGCAGTCAGAAGGTAGAACATGTAACTATTGCAGAGGCAGTGGGCATTGGAAGAGTGAGTGTCCAGTCCTCAAATTAAAAAGTA
This sequence comes from Scomber colias, assembly GCA_021039105.1. NCBI lineage: Eukaryota > Metazoa > Chordata > Actinopteri > Scombriformes > Scombridae > Scomber > Scomber colias. Next base: position 3,915 of record JAJDFG010000947.1, on the reverse strand, counting down.
AATTCTCCAGTGCACATGTAAGACCAGCTGCTCTGTCTAATTCACTCAGTCCAGGTACAGTGGATGCACAGCAAGTTGAACTCAGACAGCAGAAGAATATGCAGGATTTTGGACCATTCATTTCTGATGGTTTGGTGTCTTTGCCAGGTAGTGATGAACAGGTGCCAGTAAAGATACTGCGGGATACCGGTTCATTGGACTCATTTGTGCGCCAGTCTGTTCTACCCTTCTCATCTGTGACTGACACAGGAGACTTTGTGATGGTCAGAGGGATGGGGATGGTGGTGTTCCCGGCTCCTGTGCATAATCTGTGTCTTGTCTCAGGTTTGGTGAATGGAGTTGTGGGGATGGGTGTGCGCGCAGAGTTGCCAGTGGATGGGGTGGATATAATTCTGGGTAATGGTCTTGCTGGGGTGCGGGTGTGGGCCGATGGTCCTTCTCCCAGTATAGTCACTACAAGTATGCCTAGTCAAGGTCAGTCAGACAGCATATCTGAGGATGTTTTTGTGTATCCGGCCTGTGCTGTTACGCGTGCCATGACCAGTGTGCGTGACGCACAGAGTCTTACTATCAAGAAGTCAGAGTTGGAAGCCGAAATTTGTGTGACTTTGCCTGATCAGTTTAAGTCGATGTCACGATCTGAGTTGATTGCAGAGCAGGAAAGTGATGCCAGTTTGAAAGAACTGTATGACAAAGTGCTTCCGCTTGGTGAGATACTCAGTTCTGCTCACGGTTATTTTCTTCAAGAGGGCTTATTGTTTAGAAAATTTGTGCCTCATGGAGAAGCTTTTGTTGGGGAACCAGTTTTTCAGTTTGTAGTGCCGAGTAAGTTTCGGGACTTGGTGTTGCAAACTTGCCATGATAAGGTAGCTGGGCATCCGGGGGTAAAGAAGACTTATGACCGGGTGTTGCGGTATTGTTTTTGGCCCCGCCTGAAGCGTGATATCTCAGCATATATCAAAACATGTTGCATATGTCAGTTAACGGGCAAGCCAAACCAGTCAATTAGACCGGCTCCACTCTGTCCAATCCCTATGGTTAATGCTTCTGCGTGTACATCTGAAATTGCTCTGTGCTCATCTCCAGCAGTCAGCATAGAGGAGAGTGCGACTCCTGATGTTGTTTTGCAAGGGCGATTAAAAAATTCAGAGTCACTGAAAAATTTGCATGGCATGTTGGCAAATTTGGATAATGAAAAACGTGCAGAGTTGATTGCTCTTATTAAAAGCTATCCTGTCCTGTTTTCAGATGTACCTTCTCGCACGCATCTTATTGAACATGATGTGGATGTTGGTGATGCCGTACCAGTAAAACAACGTTTTTATCGGGTTTCATCAGAAAAGCGCAAGCTTTTAGACAAAGAGGTTCAATATATGTTGGACAATCGTATTGCTGAGCCATGTGTTTCAAGTTGGGCATCGCCATGTCTGTTGGTCAATAAGCCGGACACAACTTTTAGACCATGTACTGACTTTCGTAAAGTTAATAACGTTACAAAGCCAGATGTGTTTCCTCTTCCCCGCATGGAAGACTGTATAGATCAGGTGGGGTCTGCCATTTATGTGAGTAAGTTTGACCTCTTAAAAGGTTATTGGCAGGTTCCTCTGTCTAAGCGGGCACAGGAAATTTGTGCGTTTATTACACCGTCTGGTTTGTACAAGTACACTGTTATGCCATTTGGCCTGCGCAATGCGCCAGCAACATTTCAGCGCCTTATGAACCAGGTTGTGGCAGGGCTGGATGGCTGTGCAGTGTATCTTGATGACGTAGTAATATACAGTGATACATGGTCTGAACATATTCAGCGCAATTTTGTGCATTGTTTGACAGATTGGTTTGGGCAAGGTTGACTGTTAATTTGGCAAAATGTGAGTTTGCGAAGGCCACCGTCACCTACTTGGGCAAGGAGGTCGGTCAGGGCCGGGTGCGTATGTTGCAGGATAAGGTGGCTGCAATACTTGGATATCCCCCCTCCAACCACCAAGAAGGAGCTAATGCGCTTTTTAGGGATGGTGGGATATTATCGAAGTTTCTGTCGGAGTTTCTCTTCTGTTGTAGAGCCTCTGACGGCGCTTCTGAAAAAAGAGGCACACTTTGTGTGGTCAGACAGATGTAGACTGGCGTTTGAAAATGTCAAGGCACTTTTGTGTGCAGCGCCTGTGTTGGCTGCTCCCCGGTTGAATGAGGTGTTTTCCCTGCAGGTAGATGCGTCTAACGTGGGAGCAGGGGCTGTACTTTTGCAGGCAGGAGACTGCGGGGTTGAAAAACCTGTGGTTTTTTTCTCTAGGAAGTTTAACAAGTACCAGCTCAATTATTCAGTGATTGAGAAGGAGGCACTAGCGTTAATATGGGCATTGCAGCATTTTGACGTGTATTTGGGGTCTGGTCTAACTCCGTTGGTAGTTTATACAGATCATAACCCACTGACATTTTTACAATCACTCCAAAATCCAAATCAGAGGCTGATGCGATGGGCATTGTTTTTACAGCCGTACCATCTTAATATTCGTCATATCAAGGGGTCAGAAAATGTGATGGCGGATGCCCTTTCTAGGTTGCCCTAAATGTGATTGTGTTCTCACTGTTTGTTCTGCTCTTTTTCCAGGTCTGCCTTCTCACTACTCTCTTAATTTGCTCCTAGGATCCAGGTTGCTGAGAGTGGAAAATGGGGGGAGAGGTGGAGGAGTGGGGATACTGTGGTGGGACCACATTTCTTTAGGGGGGGGGTGTGACGACCTGCCTCTCTCTGTTCATTGGTTGTGTGACTTCCCTGGGTGGAGGTGGGGACAGGTCGTCAGCCCAATTTGTCTCACCTGTGGTGTATGTATATACTTTTTAATGCTTTTTACTTAACCCTCCTGTTGTGCTCCCGGGTCAAATTGACCCCATCTCTTTTGAATGTTCCTCACTTCCTTCCTTCTCTCCTTACTTCCTTCCTCTTTTCCTCCTTCCTTCCTTCCTTCCTCATTCTTTCTTTCCTCTCCTTACTTCCTTCCTCTTTTCCTCCTTCCTTCCTTCCTCATTTCCTTTTTTCTCACTTCCTTCCTTCCTCTTTCCTCACTTCCTTCCTTCCTTCATTACTTCCTTCCTTCCTCATTTCCTTCTTTCTCACTTCATTCTTTCCTCTTTCCTCCCTTCCTTCCTTCCTTCTTTCCTCCCTTCCTTCGTCCCTTCCTCATTCCCTCCCTTCCTTCCTTCCTTCCTCATTTCCTTCCTCCCTCTTTTCCTCCCTTCCTTCTTTCCTCCCTTCCTTCGTTCCTTCCTCATTTCCTTCCTTTGTTCCTTCCTTCCTTGACCTGAGCACAATAGGAGGGTTAACTTGCATTTAATGTTGACGTCTGATTTGCTTCTTAGTATTGTTTTTTTTCTTTCTTTGTTATCTGTCTTTTATCAATCTGGCATTACTCAAGTAACTCAGCTCAGTTCTTCTCTTTATTATTAAAGATCATTCCCTCAGGATGTATTCACAAAACATACTGAGGCTAAAAGTAGCTGATAGTTTAAAGCAGAGGTGTCAAACTCATTTTCATTCAAGGGCCACATACAGACCTATTGGATCTCATGTGGGCTGGATCATTAAAAAGATGGAGGGAAGGAAGGAAATAAGAAGGGACGGAAGAAAGGGAGGAAGGAAGGAGAATAAATAGAGAATATAGAGATTAAATAGTAAAAACTAAAAAGTTAAAGTGACCATAGTGCGTGCAATCCATCTTCAAATGGGTTAAAAAGGCTAAAAATCATCCGTTATTTAAAAGGCCAACGGCTGCTGGATCCACAGACTGTATAAAAGAAATGGACGTAACATCCGAGACGTCACCCATTGGTTTGTGGACTGCTGCTCGGAAGCCAATAGTTTAGAATCTAGGCAGCGCCATCTTGAAGATTTCAGGTGCATGCTGGGAAAAATAAAAACAT
>JAJDFG010000946.1:32500-60244 GCA_021039105.1 Scomber colias | reverse complement strand
CGACACAAACACAGAAACATCAGGGGTCAGAGGTCAGAGGTAGGTCAGGGGTCAGAGGTCAGAGGTAGGTCAGGGGTCAGGGGTCAGAGGTCTGCACTACCAAGCTGGACTTTCTCTTATCGAGGTAACTTCAGACTTCAGGGTTAACTCTACGACGCTGGTTCACTTCTTACCTGGTAAATCACCATGGTAACTGATGCTGAACGGCTCACCTGCTCCGGGGTAAATCACCATGGTAACTGATGGTACAAGGTACTAACCCTGATGGAGGAGCAGCAGGTACCAGGTACTATCCCTGATGGAGCAGCAGCAGGTACCAGGTACTATCCCTGATGGAGCAGCAGGTACCAGGTACTATCCCTGATGGTGGAGCAGCAGGTACTATCCCTGATGGAGCAGCAGGTACCAGGTACTATCCCTGATGGAGGAGCAGCAGGTACCAGGTACTATCCCTGATGGAGGAGCAGGTACCAGGTACTATCCCTGATGGAGGAGCAGGTACCAGGTACTATCCCTGATGGAGGAGCAGCAGGTACCAGGTACTATCCCTGATGGAGCAGCAGGTACCAGGTACTATCCCTGATGGAGGAGCAGGTACCAGGTACTATCCCTGATGGAGGAGGAGCAGGTACCAGGTACTATCCCTGATGGAGCAGCAGGTACCAGGTACTATCCCTGATGGAGGAGCAGCAGGTACCAGGTACTATCCCTGATGGAGCAGCAGGTACCAGGTACTATCCCTGATGGAGCAGCAGGTACCAGGTACTATCCCTGATGGAGCAGCAGGTACCAGGTACTATCCCTGATGGAGGAGCAGCAGGTACCAGGTACTATCCCTGATGGAGGAGCAGCAGGTACCAGGTACTATCCCTGATGGAGGAGCAGCAGGTACCAGGTACTATCCCTGATGGAGGAGCAGCAGGTACCAGGTACTATCCCTGATGGAGGAGCAGCAGGTACCAGGTACTATCCCTGATGGAGGAGCAGCAGGTACCAGGTACTATCCCTGATGGAGGAGCAGGTACCAGGTACTATCCCTGATGGAGCAGCAGCAGGTACCAGGTACTATCCCTGATGGAGCAGCAGCAGGTACCAGGTACTATCCCTGATGGAGGAGTACCAGGTACTATCCCTGATGGAGGAGCAGGTACTATCCCTGATGGAGGAGCAGGTACCAGGTACTATCCCTGATGGAGCAGCAGGTACCAGGTACTATCCCTGATGGAGGAGCAGCAGGTACCAGATACTATCCCTGATGGAGCAGCAGGTACCAGGTACTATCCCTGATGGAGGAGCAGGTACCAGGTACTATCCCTGATGGAGGAGCAGCAGCAGGTACTATCCCTGATGGAGGAGCAGCAGCAGGTACTATCCCTGAGGAGCAGCAGGTACCAGGTACTATCCCTGATGGAGCAGCAGGTACCAGGTACTATCCCTGATGGAGGAGCAGCAGGTACTATCCCTGATGGAGGAGCAGCAGGTACTATCCCTGATGGAGGAGCAGCAGGTACTATCCCTGATGGAGGAGCAGGTACCAGGTACTATCCCTGATGGAGCAGCAGGTACCAGGTACTATCCCTGATGGAGCAGCAGGTACCAGGTACTATCCCTGATGGAGGAGCAGCAGGTACCAGGTACTATCCCTGATGGAGGAGCAGGTACCAGGTACTATCCCTGATGGAGCAGCAGGTACCAGGTACTATCCCTGATGGAGGAGCAGGTACCAGGTACTATCCCTGATGGAGCAGCAGGTACCAGGTACTATCCCTGATGGAGGAGCAGCAGGTACCAGGTACTATCCCTGATGGAGGAGCAGCAGGTATCAGGTACTATCCCTGATGGAGGAGCAGGTACCAGGTACTATCCCTGATGGAGGAGCAGGTACCAGGTACTATCCCTGATGGAGCAGCAGGTACCAGGTACTATCCCTGATGGAGCAGCAGGTACCAGGTACTATCCCTGATGGAGCAGCAGGTACCAGGTACTATCCCTGATGGAGCAGCAGCAGGTACCAGGTACTATCCCTGATGGAGCAGCAGGTACCAGGTACTATCCCTGATGGAGCAGCAGCAGGTACCAGGTACTATCCCTGATGGAACTGTATAATGGAAAAGCTCCATACCTGAACCATCACAGACACCGGCTGCATGTTTCTGCTCTGTGAGAGAACCCAGAGAGAACCACACAGAGAACCACTTATAGGGCTTTCACACTGCAGGGCTCCGGCACGGTTCTGGTTCCCGAACGTAACTTTGAACCGGCCGGCGCGTTCAGACTGAAAAAAGAACTGGTTCGGTGCCTGAAAAGTCGGTTCGCAGTGGAACCAAAAATAGTTGGTTCGTCCTTGCGAACCGTGACATCATAAGTGGGCGTGTCGAGCGAGAGGAGGAAGTATAGTAGAAAACAAACAAACAAGCACGAGGAGGAAAGACAGCGGTGGTGATCATGGAAAAGAAAAATTCCCCGTGGTCAAAGACGGAAACCAAGTGTTTGGTGGCAATCTGGGCTTCACCTGAATTCCAGGAAAAACTTGAGAGCTCCACAAGGAAGGGAAAACTTTATAAGGAGCTGTCAGACGAGATGGCCAAGGCTGGGTTCACCTGTACGCCTGACCAAATCATAAATAAATTAAAAAAACTAAAGAAGGATTACAGGGACACGAGAAAAGACATGAATAAAAGTGGAGCTGGACGTGGCGACACAAATGATTGTTATTAGCTGCTGGATACGATAGCGGTAGGTTGACCACATATGAATATGAATATGAATATGAATCATTGCAGTTATACTAATTGTCGTGGAGAGTATTGCAGTATTGCACAGATGAAGACTTGGCAATAGAGGATACTGTCGAAATAATATAACAACATGCAGTGTGTCAAAAAGGCTAATCTGATTTAATATCACCTTCAGAATTATCTGACACCACCAACAGTGAGCCCTCCACCAGCAGACATGATGACGCCAGTGCTGCTTCTGAGGAAATCCCTGACCAGAGTCAAACAAATAAAAAAGGAAGTAGGTATTTGGGGCTAGATGTCAGTGATAATAATAATTATGATTTATAAAGATTGTCATGGATTTTAATGTAAAACACCCCTGGTTATATATGAAGTAACATATAGTTCTGGTGCATATTCAATCCGTCTTGTCGTCCTTACCTAGGCGCCCCCACGGAAAATGATTTCTGCATTGCTTAATACGCATCTTCTGTTACCCAGGAAAAAGGAAGAGAGAGGTCAACCAGGACATCCTTGGTTACCTGAAGGAGTCAGATGAGAGGGCGGAGGCGAGGGAGGAGAGGATGATGCAGCAGATGCAGCAGAGCACCACTTCTCTGTTGGGGTTGGTGGAAAGGATGGTGTCTGCCATAGAGGGTGTCAGCAACCCAAATCAGGAACAAGAGTGAAATTTACATTTGCACTTTACTTTCACTGTTCAGTTTGTAGCGATGTTTTTGTTTACATTTCCTTACTTGAAAGTTTACAGTTGACATTTAATAAAATGTACAAATAATGTACAGATTAATCATGATCATCTTTTCATTTCACATACTGTATATTGGTTACTTTTTTCTTGTGTTCAGGCTATGAAATCAAGAATGAAGTTATCTGCTAGGCAGTTTCAACTGTGACTCCTGTCTTCCTCAGAAGTGTCATTTGACACAGTTGCTGCATAGTTTTGTGTTGTATGCGAACAAACAGCTGCAGTAGCAACACAAACGCTCGTATATAGTCAACACGACCAGCCATCTTGCCGTTGCTAGGGCCGCTCTGGCCGTTGCTGTGTTTACTTCCGCCTGTGTGACGCGGAATGACGTCCTCCCACTTTGGTTCCACTTAAAAGACAAAAACTGGTGTGAAGGAGGGCTGGTTCGCCAGACAGCACCAAGGTTCGAACCAAACTAGTGCTAGAACCAGAACCGTGCCGGAGCCCTGCAGTGTGAAAGCCCTAACAGAGAACCACACAGAGAACCAAGAGAGAACCACACAGAGAACCACACAGAGAACCACACAGAGAACCAAGAGAGAACCACACAGAGAACCACACAGAGAACCAAGAGAGAACCACACAGAGAACCACACAGAGAACCACACAGAGAACCAAGAGAGAACCACACAGAGAACCACACAGAGAACCACACAGAGAACCACACATGGAGGGCCATGAGCCTCAGGTTGGGAACCCACGACGTTTATTGTTTAAAATGATATCTAACCCTACCTTTACTTTGAAAGGTAACTAGTTCCATTCCAGCAGTAATAGATTACTTTAAATATGATGACATCATCACACAGTCAAGTCTGAAGCATCATGTGTAAGTCTTTATACACACACACACACACACACACACTGACACACACACACACACACAAACACACACACACACACACACTGACACACACACACACACACTGACACAGAAACACACACACACACACTGACACACACACACACTGACACAGAAACATCTTCACTGAACTTTTCTGATTTTATTTAAACACAGATTAATATTCAGGTCACATGACCGATAACACACTTCAGATAATACACACAGTTACACACACACACACACACACACAATAACAGCTTCACTCATTGGTTCACACTGATGACGCTGACACATGTGAATGTCACATGACCTCGTCTCTCATGTTTCTACACGTTCACATCATGAACTACATTTCAGTTTGTGTCACAGAACTCAACACACGAGTTTCTAATCAATCATCAGAGAGATGAACAATCAGTTTAAACAAAGATATTAACATCAGTCTTCATCCACTGAGCCCCACGGTGCAGCTCCTCCACCAGGCTGGCTGCATCCACTGAGCCCCACGGTGCAGCTCCTCCATCAGGCTGGCTGCATCCACTGAGCCCCACGGTGCAGCTCCTCCACCAGGCTGGCTGCATCCACTGAGCCCCACGGTGCAGCTCCTCCACCAGGCTGGCTGCATCCACTGAGCCCCACGGTGCAGCTCCTCCACCAGGCTGGCTGCATCCACTGAGCCCCACGGTGCAGCTCCTCCATCAGGCTGTCTGCATCCACTGAGCCCCACGGTGCAGCTCCTCCATCAGGCTGTCGGGGCTGAATTCTTCGTCTACTGAGCTCTCAGAGGTGGAGCATGGAGACAGCGACCCCTGCAGGCTCTCAGCCCGCCCCTGAGGGCGCCTGAGGTCCTGGGGGCGCCTGAGGTCCTGGTCTGTCAGGAGCCGGTCCAGGAAGCGGATGTATCGGAGGGTGAGCTGCAGGACCTGGTTCTTGCTGAGCTTCCTGTCGGGGGGGTGCGTGGGGACGAGCTGCCGCAGCTCATTGAACGCTCCGTTCAGGTTCTGCTGACGCCAACGTTCCCGACTGTTAGTGAAGACCCTCTGGACCACAGGACCAGAACCTGGCCGCCGGACCACAGGACCAGAACCTGGCCGCCGGACCACAGGACCAGAACCTGGCGCAGAATGAATTAATGTGAATCAGAGTGATGACGTTGACGTTAAAGATCTAAAACTTTTGTTAAAAGCACAAAACAATAAAACAGAAATGTGAATTTATAATAATAATGATTTTTTTATTTCAGACACATCTAACCCTAACCCTCACGTGATCACGTGATTCAGACTGAATTAATTAATTAATTGATTATAATGAAACGTTTGTCCCTCCCCAGCCTCCGTACTCTCTGCAGCTGTTTTCTTACCTTCTCTGAAATCACTTCTGTTTTTCATTTCACCCAAAAACCTGCAGAAAGAGAAATCACCAGGAGGAGGGTTAGAAGGGTTAGGAGGGGTGGGGGGGGGGGTAGGAGGGTCAGGGTTAGGAGGGGTAGGGGGGTAGGAGGGTCAGAGTTAGAAGATCAAATAAAACCTCATGTTTTAAATTCAGTAGTAAAGTAAAAACTTAATTTGAATGTTTAATATTTTTATTTTAGCCGAAAATAAATAAATCAGATTTAATCTGAAAAACTTTTAATTATTTTTATTTCTCACCTTCAACGTCTCTGCAGGATCCTCCGGTGAGGCTCCGCGGGTCCGGCAGCAGAGAGAGGTCCGGGTCCGGTGTGTCTGGGTCCGGTGTGTGCGGGTCCAGTGTGTGCGCGTCCGGTGTGTCTGGGTCCGGTGTGTGCGGGTCCGGGTCCGGTGTGTCTGGGTCCGGTGTGTGCGGGTCCAGTGTGTGCGGGTCCGGTGTGTCTGGGTCCGGTGTGTCTGGGTCCGGTGTGTGCGGGTCCGGTGTGTCTGGGTCCGGTGTGTGCGGGTCCGGTGTGTGCGGGTCCTGGTCCGGTGTGTGCGGGTCCAGTGTGTGCGGGTCCTGGTCCGGTGTGTGCGGGTCTCGGGGCTTCAGGGTCTTTTATATCCGCCCCTGAGAGTCGTGACGCCTCGTTTCCATGGAGACGCCGTTAATTATGACCCTCATTAAGCAGACAGTCTGGGGGCCAGGAAGCAGCCCCCCAGGGACCTGCAAACCCCCCCCCCCCCCAACCTGACGCCCCCCCCCCCCCCCCCCCCCCCCCCCGCAGTCGTGTTTTCCTTCATCACGAAACTTTTTTTTTTTTTAAATTTATTTCACACAGTGGACATCGACAAACAAAGAGTGAGGGGGTTACATGCAAAAGTCAGATATCAAATTGATTGGAAAGTTACTTAAGACAACAAAAACATAGCGTGCAGGATTAAAAAACAGAATACATGTCTGATAGGCCACATTGATTCAAACACATGGAAACAAACAAAATACTTGTTGAGTTCTTAAGGCTTTTTTGTTTTCAGACTGGCTGATTGTATTAATGTATTGCTTGATTTCCCCTTCAAGACGGTAAATGCATGGTATTTGATTATTGAATTTCCTGTTATGGATGTGAGTTTTGGCTAGAAATAATATTAAATTAATGATGTAGTATTGGTCTGCCTGGGGTAGTGGGGTTAATGGAAAACCAAACAATACATTTTGATAATCCAGAACACAGTTTTTTTCAATATGTTGATGGATAAGAGTAGTGACATTTCTCCAAAAAATCTGCAGGTGGGTACATGACCAAAAGAGATGATGAAGATCCTCTGGAGCCTGTTTACAGAAGGAGCAGAGTTCACTGATGTCTTTTTTATATCTTTGCATGAATAAGTTAGTGGGATAGACTCTGTGTATGATTTTGAGGGATATTTCTTTCGTTTTATTTGTGAGGAAGGGACCAAATGTTTTTCCAAACCAGATTAGTGAAGGTATTGTTCCAGTATGAGACGGCATTAGGGTGCTGCTGGTGGAGGAGGTGCTGCTGGTGGAGGAGGTGCTACCTGTGCTGCTGGTGGTATGAGCCGGCATTAGGGATGCTGATTATTTCTTTTTGGAATAGAGATCGTACTGTTCGGTTATTGTTCCTTGTTCCTGAAAAGCAAAGTTGACCAACTTCTGTCTGTACAGGCTCCAGAGGAAAAGAGTCTGTTTCCTGTATCATGACATTTTTAAACAGCATAATTACACCAGAAGGTATTGCATCAAACACAATTGCGTATTCTTTTGGAGGTACAGGAAGTATGATAACAGTGTGCCGTTTGATCCAAAAAGCTGGCTGACTAAAGTTATGCCGTGGGTGAACCAGTTCTCTATGAAAAGTGATCTATATTTGTATAATATGTCCCTATTATTCCAAATGTAATATCTGTGGGGTGAGAAATTGTGTTTATACACCAAAGACCAGGAAAGAAGTATCTGTTTATGAAAGTTGGCTAAAGAGCAGAATAACAGAAATTTCAGGCCACCGATTTTAGAGAATATGTAATTGGGAATGAAGTTCCAGATTGATGTTGGGTCTCTAATAAATTGTCTGATCCAGTTGATTTTGAATGTGTTGTTCAGGGTGGAAAAATCAAGAAAGTTAAAACCTCCGTTTTCATAAGAGTTCAATAAAGTTGATTTTTTAATATAATGAATTTAGTTTTTCCATAAAAAGTTAAGAAGAGTTTTGTCAATAAGTGCAGTAGTCTGCTTGTTTACATCCAGAGATGTTGCTGCATAGGTGAGTCGGGATAAGCCCTCTGCTTTAGATAAAAGAATCCTGCCCTGTAGAGACAGATCTCTTTGGACCCTAACCCCCCCACCCTAACCCTCCCACCCTGACCCCCCCCCACCTGCCCTGTAGAGACAGATCTCTTTGGAGCCAGGAGTTGAATTTTTTCTGTGTTTTTTCTATGATATAATTAAAGTTCATAGCGCACCTGCTGTCTGTGTTTTTGTAGATGATGATTCCCAGATAAGTGACAGAATCTTTTACCGGTATATTGCAGATGGATGTACTGCTGCAGTCTTTGATTGGAAGCAGTTCGCATTTGTTCAGATTGAGATGAAGTCCAGATGCTCTGGAAAAAACTGAAATTCGATTGACAGCAATTGAGACCTGTGTTGCATTTTTTAGGAATAATGAAGTGTCATCTGCTAGTTGGCTGATGATGATTTCCCTGTCTGCTATGGAGATCCCTTTAAGGGGACTCTGTTTGATAAAATCAGAGAGCAGTTGGGCACATATTAAAAATAGATATGGAGACACAGGGCAACCTTGCCTGATTCCACAACCTAAATCAAAACGTGGAGAAGTGCCTGTATGCATTTTTATTGAACAGTTTGCCTTCTTATATATGGTTTCGATTGTTGAACAGAAGTACTTTCCAAGACCAAACTCCTGAAGAGCCTGAAACATAAATTTGTGTTCAATGGTATCAAATGCCTTACGAAAATCCAAAAACAAAATAAAGCTATCATCAGGGCAGTATTCAGCATAGTCAATGAGGTCCAGGACAAGTCTTATGTTATTTGATATATGTCTGCCCTTCATGAATCCTGTTTGAGTTTCATCAATAATGTCATCCAGTACTGCTTTGAGTCTTTTGGCTAAGATTCCAGCTAAGATTTTATAGTCGTTATTGAGGAGACAGATCGGTCTCCAGTTATCAATGAGAAGTGAGTCTTTGTTAGGTTTAGGGATGAGTGTTAAGAGCCCTTGATATAAGGTGGGAGGAAGAGTCTGCTTGTGGATGCTTTCAGAAATCATGCCATGGAGGAAGGGGGCGAGTTTATCGAGGATGTCAGGCCGTCAGTTCCAGGAGATTTGTTTAATTTAAGTTGCTGAATCACCAAATTGACTTCCTCTAAAGTTACTTGCTTGTCACAGAGGTCCCTTTGGGCACCACTAATAGGTTTTAGCTGAGGAAGCTGTTCAAAAAAGTGTTTTGTTGCATTTTCATCATACTGTGATTTATATAGGTTCCTATAAAACCTTAGGCAGTGGTTAGATACCATTTGAGGGTCATCTGTGACAGCTCCATCTATATTCAGTTTTTGGATGCAGTTCGTTCTGCTACGCGACTTTTCCAGCCTAAAAAAGTATGCTGTGTTTTTCTCCCCTTCTTCCAGCCATTGCTTCCTGGATCTCACATAAGCACCTTCTGCTTTGACTCTGTATATTTCATCTAGCTTGATTTGCTGCTCTGTTAGATATTTTTGTCATCCTCTGTTAAGTCTTCAGGCATGCGCTGGGTGAGAGTGGAAATTTTAGTAATCACTTCTGTTTCTTTTTCTTCATCCTTCATCACGAAACAGAAGACAGCTTTCAGTCAGTGTGACGTCATTTTTATTTCCTTTGTGCTAATTTAGTTTTTTATTCACAATGAAAACTGAAAGTTATTTAATATAAAGTTTGACCTAAAAAATATAAAAATATAAAAATATAAACATTATTAACCAACCCCAACCGGTCAAGCAGATGTTCTCCCACTCTGAGTCTGGTTCTGAGGGTTCTTCCTGTTAAAAGATGTTCTCCCACTCTGAGTCTGGTTCTGAGGGTTCTTCCTGTTAAAAGATGTTCTCCCACTCTGAGTCTGGTTCTGAGGGTTCTTCCTGTTAAAAGATGTTCTCCCACTCTGAGTCTGGTTCTGAGGGTTCTTCCTGTTAAAAGATGTTCTCCCACTCTGAGTCTGGTTCTGAGGGTTCTTCCTGTTAAAAGATGTTCTCCCACTCTGAGTCTGGTTCTGAGGGTTCTTCCTGTTAAAAGATGTTCTCCCACTCTGAGTCTGGTTCTGAGGGTTCTTCCTGTTAAAAGATGTTCTCCCACTCTGAGTCTGGTTCTGAGGGTTCTTCCTGTTAAAAGATGTTCTCCCACTCTGAGTCTGGTTCTGAGGGTTCTTCCTGTTAAAAGATGTTCTCCCACTCTGAGTCTGGTTCTGAGGGTTCTTCCTGTTAAAAGATGTTCTCCCACTCTGAGTCTGGTTCTGAGGGTTCTTCCTGTTAAAAGGGAGTTTTTTCTCGCCACTGTGTCTCATGTGGGAATGTTGGGTCTCTTTAAAGTTAAAACCTGAAGAGATCGGTTTAAAACCTGCTCTATGTGTAAAGTGCTTTGAGATAACTTTGTTGTGATTTGGCGCTTTATAAATAAAGATTGATTGATTGATTGATTGATTGATTGATTTATCTAGTTTTAAATGTTTGAGCTGCAGCACTGTGAGGACAGTTCATATATATAATATATAATATAGTTAATGTGTTGTAATTACTGCAAACCTCCAGCAGAGGGAGCGTAGAGCTGCACTATTTTACATAGTATATATGTAGATATACCCATATATATCTACACACATATATATGTGTATATATGTATATATATACATGTGTATATCATGTAAATATATTTCTGTAAAGAAAACAGAAAGAAAATATTCTTTATTTCTCTTTGGAGCCAAAACTAAAGATTAATTTTAATCATCAGTTATTTTCCGATTTTTGGTTTCAAAGATGTTCAGTTTATAATATTCACATTAAAAACTGAATCAGAACATTTGGATTTGTTTCTTCTTGAATCGATTGATTTCAGTAATCAATGATTGTTAACGTCTGAATGATGAAGAGAAATCACAAAATGAGTTTAAATATAAATTTAATGATTTGAACACAAACAGTTGAATGAATGAAAGCTGAAAATAATCAATAATCAATAATCTGACTGCAGATCAGCTGAAACTCTCCTCAATCATGTGACCTCTGATTAATCACGCTGTGACATCACTTCCTGTGTATAGTTTATAATAATAAATATAAATCTATAACATCCGCTGAAAGTTAAACTTCCTGTAGAATTATTGATTATTCACTCAGAAATGTGACATCATCATCTTCATCATCTTCATCTTCATCTTCATGCCGTTGACAGAGTGAAGTCACATGACCTCGCAGAGTCTCCGTCAGTCCTGAAGGCTGATGATGAAGAGTCAGACGGACTCTTCGTCATCAGCCTGTTTCAGTAGTTTCGGCACTTTTTAAACTTTTTAAACTTTTTAAAGAAGCTCAAAATAAAAAATAGAAAAATAAACAGGAGGTTTGAACACCTTACAAAATAAAAGTATCCTGCTCAGAGCAGCTTTGGCATTTCTATTAAACTTTGGTCCAACGATCAGTCCTCTCCCGATCAGCTGATGTCCGGCAGGTCTCCGTCCAGCGGCCACGAAACTTCAGCTGGACTCATCTGAGCAGAGACACAGAGAAGATCAATCAGCTGATCAGTACAGACACCATGTGATCAATACAGACACCATGTGATCAGTACAGACACCATGTGATCAGACACCATGTGACCAGTACAGACACCATGTGATCAGTACAGACACCATGTGATCAGTACAGACACCATGTGATCAGTACAGACACCATGTGATCAGTACAGACACCATGTGATCAGACACCATGTGACCAGTACAGACACCATGTGATCAGTACAGACACCATGTGATCAATACAGACACCATGTGACCAGTACAGACACCATGTGATCAGTACAGACACCATGTGATCAGACACCATGTGATCAGTACAGACACCATGTGATCAGTACAGACACCATGTGATCAGTACAGACACCATGTGATCAGTACAGACACCATGTGATCAGACACCATGTGATCAATACAGACACCATGTGATCAGTACAGACACCATGTGATCAGACACCATGTGATCAATACAGACACCATGTGATCAGTACAGACACCATGTGATCAATACACCATGTGATCAGTACAGACACCATGTGATCAGTACAGACACCATGTGATCAGTACAGACACCATGTGATCAGACACCATGTGATCAGTACAGACACCATGTGATCAGTACAGACACCATGTGATCAGTACAGACACCATGTGATCAGTACAGACACCATGTGATCAGTACAGACACCATGTGATCAGACACCATGTGATCAGACACCATGTGATCAGTACAGACACCATGTGATCAGACACCATGTGATCAGTACAGACACCATGTGATCAGACACCATGTGATCAGACACCATGTGATCAGTACAGACACCATGTGATCAGTACAGACACCATGTGATCAATACAGACACCATGTGATCAATACAGACACCATGTGATCAGACACCATGTGATCAGACACCATGTGATCAGTACAGACACCATGTGATCAGTACAGACACCATGTGATCAGTACAGACACCATGTGATCAGACACCATGTGATCAGTACAGACACCATGTGATCAGTACAGACACCATGTGATCAGTACAGACACCATGTGATCAGACACCATGTGATCAATACAGACACCATGTGATCAGTACAGACACCATGTGATCAGTACAGACACCATGTGATCAGTACAGACACCATGTGATCAGACACCATGTGATCAGTACAGACACCATGTGATCAATACAGACACCATGTGATCAGACACCATGTGACCAGTACAGACACCATGTGATCAGACACCATGTGATCAGACACCATGTGATCAGTACAGACACCATGTGACCAGTACAGACACCATGTGATCAGACACCATGTGATCAGACACCATGTGATCAGTACAGACACCATGTGATCAATACAGACACCATGTGATCAGACACCATGTGATCAGTACAGACACCATGTGATCAGACACCATGTGATCAGTACAGACACCATGTGATCAGACACCATGTGATCAGTACAGACACCATGTGATCAGACACCATGTGACCAGTACAGACACCATGTGATCAGACACCATGTGATCAGACACCATGTGATCAATACAGACACCATGTGATCAATACAGACACCATGTGATCAGTACAGACACCATGTGATCAATACAGACACCATGTGATCAGTACAGACACCATGTGATCAGTACAGACACCATGTGATCAGTACAGACACCATGTGATCAGACACCATGTGATCAGTACAGACACCATGTGATCAGACACCATGTGATCAGTACAGACACCATGTGATCAGTACAGACACCATGTGATCAGTACAGACACCATGTGATCAGTACAGACACCATGTGATCAATACAGACACCATGTGATCAGTACAGACACCATGTGATCAGACACCATGTGATCAGACACCATGTGATCAGACACCATGTGATCAATACAGACACCATGTGATCAGACACCATGTGATCAGTACAGACACCATGTGATCAGACACCATGTGATCAGACACCATGTGATCAGTACAGACACCATGTGATCAGTACAGACACCATGTGATCAATACAGACACCATGTGATCAGACACCATGTGATCAGTACAGACACCATGTGATCAGTACAGACACCATGTGATCAGTACAGACACCATGTGATCAGTACAGACACCATGTGATCAGACACCATGTGATCAGTACAGACACCATGTGATCAATACAGACACCATGTGATCAGTACAGACATCATGTGATCAGACACCATGTGATCAGTACAGACACCATGTGATCAGTACAGACACCATGTGATCAGTACAGACACCATGTGATCCAGTCTGAACTGTTGAGTCTCAGTTAAACTAAGAACAGAATTATTTGATCAGATTTCTGAACTCTGACAAACATCAATAAACATCAGCCAGTGTGTGAAGGGTTGACCTCTGACCTCTGACCCCCTAACCCTGACCCCCGAGGGTCACATGACTCTAACCCCCGAGGGTCACATGACTCTAACCCCCGAGGGTCACATGACCCCCTAACCCCCGAGGAACTCCACATGTCAGAGCCACTCGATCAGATTCATAACTTCCAACGGTCACAAAACCAGTCTAGGACTGTTCCTCTGAGTCCTCCAAGTAGGACCTGAACCAGTCTAGGACTGTTCCACTGAGTCCTCCATGTAGGACCTGAACCAGTCTAGGACTGTTCCTCTGAGCCCTCCAAGTAGGACCTGAACCAGTCTAGGACTGTTCCTCTGAGTCCTCCATGTAGGACCTGAACCAGTCGAGGACTGTTCCTCTGAGTCCTCCAAGTAGGACCTGAACCAGTCTAGGACTGTTCCTCTGAGTCCTCCAAGTAGGACCTGAACCAGTCTAGGACTGTTCCACTGAGTCCTCCAAGTAGGACCTGAACCAGTCTAGGACTGTTCCACTGAGTCCTCCAAGTAGGACCTGAACCAGTCTAGGACTGTTCCACTGAGTCCTCCAAGTAGGACCTGAACCAGTCTAGGACTGTTCCACTGAGTCCTCCAAGTAGGACCTGAACCAGTCTAGGACTGTTCCACTGAGTCCTCCAAGTAGGACCTGAACCAGTCTAGGACTGTTCCTCTGAGTCCTCCAAGTAGGACCTGAACCAGTCTAGGACTGTTCCTCTGAGTCCTCCATGTAGGACCTGAACCAGTCTAGGACTGTTCCTCTGAGTCCTCCAAGTAGGACCTGAACCAGTCTAGGACTGTTCCTCTGAGTCCTCCAAGTAGGACCTGAACCAGTCTAGGACTGTTCCTCTGAGTCCTCCAAGTAGGACCTGAACCAGTCTAGGACTGTTCCACTGAGTCCTCCAAGTAGGACCTGAACCAGTCTAGGACTGTTCCTCTGAGTCCTCCAAGTAGGACCTGAACCAGTCTAGGACTGTTCCTCTGAGTCCTCCATGTAGGACCTGAACCAGTCTAGGACTGTTCCTCTGAGTCCTCCAAGTAGGACCTGAACCAGGTCTAGGACTGTTCCTCTGAGTCCTCCAAGTAGGACCTGAACCAGTCTAGGACTGTTCCACTGAGTCCTCCAAGTAGGACCTGAACCAGTCTAGGACTGTTCCACTGAGTCCTCCAAGTAGGACCTGAACCAGTCTAGGACTGTTCCGCTGAGTCCTCCAAGTAGGACCTGAACCAGTCTAGGACTGTTCCTCTGAGTCCTCCATGTAGGACCTGAACCAGTCGAGGACTGTTCCACTGAGTCCTCCAAGTAGGACCTGAACCAGTCTAGGACTGTTCCTCTGAGTCCTCCATGTAGGACCTGAACCAGTCGAGGACTGTTCCACTGAGTCCTCCATGTAGGACCTGAACCAGTCTAGGACTGTTCCTCTGAGTCCTCCATGTAGGACCTGAACCAGTCGAGGACTGTTCCACTGAGTCCTCCATGTAGGACCTGAACCAGTCTAGGACTGTTCCTCTGAGTCCTCCATGTAGGACCCGAACCAGTCGAGGACTGTTCCACTGAGTCCTCCATGTAGGACCTGAACCAGTCTAGGACTGTTCCTCTGAGTCCTCCATGTAGGACCTGAACCAGTCTAGGACTGTTCCACTGAGTCCTCCATGTAGGACCCGAACCAGTCTAGGACTGTTCCTCTGAGTCCT
Organism: Scomber colias; assembly: GCA_021039105.1. Classification (NCBI taxonomy): domain Eukaryota; kingdom Metazoa; phylum Chordata; class Actinopteri; order Scombriformes; family Scombridae; genus Scomber; species Scomber colias. Next base: position 44,627 of record JAJDFG010000946.1, on the reverse strand, counting down.
CCATGTAGGACCCGAACCAGTCGAGGACTGTTCCTCTGAGTCCTCCATGTAGGACCCGAACCAGTCTAGGACTGTTCCTCTGAGTCCTCCATGTAGGACCCGAACCAGTCTAGGACTGTTCCTCTGAGTCCTCCATGTAGGACCCGAACCAGTCTAGGACTGTTCCTCTGAGTCCTCCAAGTAGGACCCGAACCAGTCTAGGACTGTTCCTCTGAGTCCTCCATGTAGGACCCGAACCAGTCTAGGACTGTTCCTCTGAGTCCTCCATGTAGGACCTGAACCAGTCTAGGACTGTTCCTCTGAGTCCTCCATGTAGGACCTGAACCAGTCTAGGACTGTTCCTCTGAGTCCTCCATGTAGGACCTGAACCAGTCTAGGACTGTTCCACTGAGTCCTCCATGTAGGACCTGAACCAGTCTAGGACTGTTCCTCTGAGTCCTCCATGTAGGACCTGAACCAGTCTAGGACTGTTCCTCTGAGTCCTCCAAGTAGGACCTGAACCAGTCTAGGACTGTTCCACTGAGTCCTCCAAGTAGGACCTGAACCAGTCTAGGACTGTTCCTCTGAGTCCTCCATGTAGGACCTGAACCAGTCTAGGACTGTTCCACTGAGTCCTCCATGTAGGACCTGAACCAGTCTAGGACTGTTCCTCTGAGTCCTCCAAGTAGGACCTGAACCAGTCTCAATTACTGAGTTGATTAAAAACCACTTCCTCAACGATCTTGGCTATAAAAGGAAGATCTGAGGTCTGTAGTTGGTTAACATGGAAGCATCCAGCGTGGCTTAATGGCAGCTACTCTGACCTCTGACCCTAACCCTAACCCCCGAGGGTCACATGACTCGGTGTTGTTGACCTCTGACCCTAACCCTAACCCCCGAGGGTCTCATGACTCAGTGTTGTTGACCTCTGACCCTAACCCTAACCCCCGAGGGTCACATGACTCGGTGTTGTTGACCTCTGACCCTGACCCTAACCCTAACCCCCGAGGGTCACATGACTCGGTGTTGTTGACCTCTGACCTGCGGAGGCTGCGAGCTTCGTACAGCGTGTCGTCTTCATCGCTCTCCATCGTCTCCATCATCTCCACCGAGTCATCGTAGTCTGAGAGGAGACCGTACTTCTTCTTCTGCAGCGGCTTCTTCAACCTGAACACACACACACACACACACACACACACACACACACACACACACACACAGACACACAAAGAGAGACACACACACACACACACACACACACAAAGAGACACACACACACACACACACACACACAAAGAGAGACACACACACACACACACACACAGATACACACACACACACACACACACACACACACACACACACACACAGAGACACACACACACACACACACACACACACAAAGAGAGACACACACACACACACACACACACAGAGACACACACAGACAAACAGACACACACACACACACAAACACACACACAAAGAGACACACACACACACACACACACACACACACACAGAGACAGACACACACACACACACACACACAGTAGTGTAGGGTTATAATAATAACTGTGTTTATAAATCTACTGATGAAATGTTTCCTGAGTTCATTATAACCCTAAAACTCTCCTGTTAGTAGTCTAGTGTCTGTAGAATACATATTAAACTCTTTATAGTTATAATAGTATATATAGTATATAGTATATAGTATATAGTATATATATATATATAGTATATAGTATATAGTATAGTATATATAGTATAGTATATATATATAAATCTATATCTCACCGCACAGCCCGGAACAGGAAATAAAGGACTCCGATTATAGTGATCCCGATCAGCACGTAGAGGGCCCGCTGGATCATAGAGGAGTCCACACCGAGCAGCCCGGTGCCGGTACCGAGCAGCCCGGTGCCGGTACCGGTGGAGTTCAGCCGGCTGGAGTTGGTCTCTGCGGGTCGGGGCGCCGCGTTGCTTCCGGTCCCGTCTCCCGTTACCGAGACCAGAACCCAACAGATCGGTACCAGACCCGCCGCCACGAGACCGGAGAGAGTCATCCTACCTGCACGCACGAGACAGAACCGGAGAAGAACCGGAGAAGAACCGGAGAAGAACCGGAGAGGAACCGGGACTTTCAGACACGTCACGTCAGCTGATTGTTGACAAAAAGTAACAACGAGGAAGTTCACCAACTGATGACGTCACACACGGAGGCGTTTCCCTTTATGTGATTGGTCGGATTACTACCTGTGAGTTAAATCATTAACATCATATTATTATTATTTAGTTTAATATTAATAATATTATATTCATTCATTAATGCATCGTTAGTATCTAATCCACAACACTGATTTATTATAATAATTATAATAATTATAATATTAACGTTTATACAAACATAAAGCTCAGAGTCTCATAACTTCACACCAGCAGCAGACTGGTCTAAACCGGGACCTGCTGGCTGTCAGATACACCAAGTATCATCACATGGATATACTACAGTACAAGTACCTCAAACTGTACCACAGTACCTCAAACTGTACCACAGTACCTCAAACTGTACCACAGTACCTCAAACTGTACCACAGTACCTCAAACTGTACCATAGTACCTCAAACTGTACCACAGTACCTCAAACTGTACCATAGTACCTCAAACTGTACTACTGTACCTCAAACTGTACCATAGTACCTCAAACTGTACCACGGTACCTCAAACTGTACCATAGTACCTCAAACTGTACTACTGTACCTCAAACTGTACCACAGTACCTCAAACTGTACCATAGTACCTCAAACTGTACCATAGTACCTCAAACTGTACCACAGTACCTCAAACTGTACCATAGTACCTCAAACTGTACTACTGTACCTCAAACTGTACCATAGTACCTCAAACTGTACCATAGTACCTCAAACTGTACCACGGTACCTCAAACTGTACCATAGTACCTCAAACTGTACTACTGTACCTCAAACTGTACTACTGTACCTCAAACTGTACCACGGTACCTCAAACTGTACCACAGTACCTCAAACTGTACCATAGTACCTCAAACTGTACTACTGTACCTCAAACTGTACCATAGTACCTCAAACTGTACTACTGTACCTCAAACTGTACTACTGTACCTCAAACTGTACCACGGTACCTCAAACTGTACCACGGTACCTCAAACTGTACCATAGTACCTCAAACTGTACCATAGTACCTCAAACTGTACTACTGTACCTCAAACTGTACTACTGTACCTCAAACTGTACCACGGTACCTCAAACTGTACCACGGTACCTCAAACTGTACCATAGTACCTCAAACTGTACTACTGTACCTCAAACTGTACTACTGTACCTCAAACTGTACCACGGTACCTCAAACTGTACCACAGTACCTCAAACTGTACCATAGTACCTCAAACTGTACTACTGTACCTCAAACTGTACCACGGTACCTCAAACTGTACCATAGTACCTCAAACTGTACCACAGTACCTCAAACTGTACCATAGTACCTCAAACTGTACCATAGTACCTCAAACTGTACCATGGTACCTCAAACTGTACCATAGTACCTCAAACTGTACCACAGTACCTCAAACTGTACCACAGTACCTCAAACTGTACCATAGTACCTCAAACTGTACCATAGTACCTCAAACTGTACCATAGTACCTCAAACTGTACCATAGTATCTCAATCTGTACTACTGTACCACAGTGGTTCTGGGTCAGTGTGGTTCTGGATCACAGTGGTTCTGGATCACAGTGGTTCTGGATCACAGTGGTTCTGGGTCAGTGTGGTTCTGGGTCAGTGTGGTTCTGGATCACAGTGGTTCTGGGTCAGTGTGGTTCTAAAATGAATCTGCGGGCAGAATATAAAGTGAACAGTTTATTGAGCTCTGTCAGTACTGCTGCTGTCCACTGAGGGGCGCTGTGTGTGTGTGAGAGACAGAGACAGGAAGTATCAGTGTGTGTATGAGACAGAGACAGAGACAGGAAGTATCAGTGTGTGTATGAGACAGAGACAGAGACAGGAAGTATCTGTGGCTGTGTCCCAATTTGGCCCAAATTGCGAGGCTGCATCCTCGAAGTGCGCATTTCGAGGCCGATTACGTCACAACGCCGCGCGAAGGCTGTCCCAATTCGAAGAGTCCTTCAAATGCAGCCTTGAAATGCGGCCTTCTTTTCCCTCTTTTTCGAGGATGCATCGCTACTATCCTTCGCGGCCTCCCATATCCCAAGATCCTTTGCGCGGCGCTGTTCAGTGCCGCGAAAACACAACAATGGCGACACCAACAGGTGAAGACTTTTCATTCAAGTGTAAGTATTGGTTTGTTTTATTTGATTATTTGTACTTATTACTACTTATACTTTTATACTTTTACTAATTACTTATATTTTATTACTTGACTTATTTTTTTATATGTGTATATATATATATATATATATATATATATATATATCTATATATATATATATGTGTATATATATATATATATATATATATATATATATAGACTAAGATGAACAAATTTAGATTTTAATTAAGAGCTACGTTTGGGATTGTCACTATTATATGTTATACTTACATATATCCCCTACATAGCATCCCTGTGTTTACCTTTTCTCTTGCTTCCCTCTGTGTTTAGAACAATACTGGAAAAGATGGGCCTGGAGGGGAAGGTCCAGCCCCACCAGGCGAAAAAGAAGTGGTGATTTTATGTTAATGTTATAAAATAAAAAATATTGTCAATTGTTACACGTTGTCTATTCCATTTAGTATTTACAACTTAAGTACAATTTATAACAGGGTTAACAAACGGCATAAAGTGCTACTGTTCAGGAAGAACAAGGGATTAAATATTTTCTTTTATTATCAAGTGATGAAACATTTCACTATTTACAAAAATTACATCAGAAATAACTATTTACAGATTATTATTATTTTATTATTCTTTCTCTTGTGTGTTTTCCTTCTTTCTTTCTTTCTTGTGTGTCTTCCTTCTTTCTTTCTTGTGTGTTTTCCTTCTTTCTTCTCCTTTCCTTTATTCTTCTCCTTTCTTCTCTCTTATAATTTTGTCAGCTTTTTCACCGTCTTTTCGGTCGTGGCGTCTTTCTCGTCTTATGGGAGGGAACAGCTGGTGACGCAACCAGGAAATGCCTCGAAGGCTAGACCGTCTCATTTAACAACGGTTGATGCATCCTTCGGAGGTTCCTCAAGGCTGCATCCTTCGAAGGCCGCAAAGGCCGCGTCCTTCGAGGATGCAGCCTCGCAGTTGGGTCCAAATTGGGACACAGCCAGTGTGTGTGTGTGAGACAGAGACAGGAAGTATCAGTGTGTGTATGAGACAGAGACAGGAAGTATCAGTGTGTGTATGAGACAGAGACAGGAAGTATCAGTGTGTGTATGAGACAGAGACAGAGACAGGAAGTATCAGTGTGTGTATGAGACAGAGACAGGAAGTATCAGTGTGTGTATGAGACAGAGACAGGAAGTATCAGTGTGTGTGATGTTCAGTAATAATCTGATAATAATCCCACAGAGGTTTATAATCTCACATGTGGAGGATTTGTGCTCTGAAGATATATAAAATATATGTGTCACACACACACACACACACACACACACACACACACACACACACACACACACACACACACACACACACACACACACACACACACACACACAGACACAGGAGCACTCTGGTGGTTGGGTTAGGGTTAGAGCATGCCACCTAATCGCAGCGTTCCTGGTTTGAATCTGTCCAGTGACCAATGCTGCAGGTCATTCCTCTCTCTCTCTCTCTCTCTCTGTCTCTGTTCCTCTGATCCTGTTTGTGATCTTCATGGACAGAGTCTCAAGGTGCAGCCGGGGGGAGGAGAGAGTCCAGTTTGGGGACCTCAGAATCACCTCTCTGCTTTATGTGGTTGATGTTGTTCTGCTGGACTCTACAGGTGAAGTGGTCAGATGGAGTCGAACCCTGAGAGCTGGGTTCACTGTCTCTGCAGTAAGTCAGACCTGGTCTCAGTGGGTGTTGGGCTCCATCAGGGCTGTCCCTGGTCTCTGATCCTGTTTGTGATCTTCATGGACAGAGTCTCAAGGTGCAGCTGGGGGGAGCAGAGAGTCCAGTATCTCCTCTCTGCTTTATGTGGTTGATGTAGTTCTGCTGGACTCTACAGGTGAAGAACAACCGGTAGGTCTAAACAGTTTCTCCACTTTAACTGTTTTTACACATTAATGTTAATGAATGTATGAAGTGTAATGAACACATCAGTAAATCTGTCTGACTTTAAATGTTTTACTGTTAAAACAAACAAACAGTTTTATTAAGTCATAATGATGTAAAATACAAAAAATAATAAATAAATTGACATTTTATGATTCTATATATTAACAAACCTCTGTGGTTATTTCTGATATAATGTATTTTACAGACTTTTGTTCTTTAATGGTTGCTAGGCTCCTGTTGGGCATGGTTGCTAAGGAGTTGGGAGGTTATTGTCAAGGCGTTGTCAGGTGTGAATAATTCCACCAATAGAAATGTGGGTGAGCAAGATGAGGCAGTAAATATCATTTTTAATAGTTTCTTAAATTATATTTATTGACACACACACACACACACACACACACACACACACACACACACACACACACACACACACACACATATATATATATACTTTTCCCCCATCATTATGCAGAAATGTGAAGTTTTAAAGAGATTGAGCAGAGTTATGTAACTGTGAGATGATAAAAAACTCATTAAATAGGTTTAATTGATGAAAACATGATGACGTGTCTCTGTGCGGGTTGCGGGTTTGATTCCCGCAGGATCAGACCTGCAGCTGTCAGCTGATGCACATTTATGTATTGAGGTTATTTCTGTATTTAGGTTGCTGATCACTGATTTACAGGCTGACTGACCAATGGGAAAGCGGCTTGGCTGCTATGCAGGGCTGTGATTGGTGGGATTGGTGACAGGGGGCGGGACTGTGAGATTACAGCAGCGGATCCAACGGACATCTGGAGCATCCCTTCCCCGGGAATCAGACCTCCACACACCGACATCCTGCACCGGGCCTGGCCGGGAATCAGACCTCCACACACCGACATCCTGCACCGGGCCTGGCCGGGAATCAGACCTCCACACACCGACATCCTGCACCGAGCCTGGCCGGGAATCAGACCTCCACACACCGACATCCTGCACCGAGCCTGGCCGGGAATCAGACCTCCACACACCGACATCCTGCACCGGGCCTGGCCGGGAATCAGACCTCCACACACCGACATCCTGCACCGGGCCTGGCCGGGTTCCGTGCCTGCTTCCCGGTGACGCTCCTTCGGGAGGCTACCGCTCTGCGGAAGGGGAGGGGGTAAAACCAGCTGATGGACTAAACTGAGAGGCACGTCTGGACCTGGTACCGCTGCAGTCTGGATTATATTTCTCCGATCCTGGTCCTGGTGCAGAGTCTGGGGGGGGGGGGGGCAGGCGGTTTGGATTAAAGCTCATCAGGATCAAGAACACCCCCACCCACCCCCCGCTTCTCTAATCTGGGTTTAACTGATCTGGATTACTCTGCTCCTGGTTCCGGTCACATCTGACCCGGTGTGAAGCGGCCTTGATCCCGGTTCTGTCAGACCTGGTGACGTCATGCCGACGTCCCGGCCCGGGTCTGAGCCGGTGGAGTTCTGGGTGGACGGGTCCAGGAGGGACGGGACCGTGGAGGAGGTCTACAATCTGAGCACCGAGCTGGGCAGGTCTGGACCACATGACCAGTTAATGTAGACCCTCATCATAATAATAATAATAATAATGAATCTTTATTCATTATTATTATTATTATAAATCTTTATTTATAAAGCTCCAAATCACAACGGAGTCATCTCAAGGCTCTTTCACACACAGAGCCCTCTAGCTTCCACTAGAACTCTTCAGGTTTTAATTTAAAGAGACACAACATTCCTGTAATAATAGTAATAATGGTAATAATGGTAATAATGGTTATAATGGCAATAATGGTAATAATGGTAATAATGGTAATAATGGTTATAATGGTAATAATGGTAATAATGGTAATAATGGTAATAATAGTAATAATGGTAATATATAGTATAATATATATTCAGTTATATAATAATATAAGGATGTTCATCTTGGAGCTCTGCTGTCAGTGTGCTGATCAGATTATTAATGCTCTCAGATATTTATTGAACCCTAACCCTTTTTTAGGGGGAGGGGGGGTCTGTATGTGTGTGTGTGTGTGTGTGTGTGTGTGTGTGTGTGTGTGTGTGTGTGTGTGTGTGTGTTGTGAGTGTGTATGTGTGTGTGTGTGTGTGTGTGTGTGTGTGTGATGTGGTCTGGACTTCTTGTGTTGTTTCAGCTTCACAAACATGCTCGGTTACCATGGAGACCAGCCAGGACTCTGTGTGTTTAGATGGATCCTCCATCTGTCACACACACACACACACACACACACACACACACACTCACAAACACACACACACACACACACACACACACACACACACACACACACACACTGACATGCAAAGTTTCAGAACGGCCCTCAGCTAGTCGGCATAGCTGCACTTTGACCAGCTACGTGCATACCTGAGGGTTCTACATGCATACCTGAGGGTTCTACGTGCATACCTGAGGGTTCTACGTGTATACCTGAGGGTTCTACGTGTATACCTGAGGGTTCTACGTGTATACCTGAGGGTTCTACGTGCATACCAGAGGGTTCTACGTGCATACCAGAGGGTTCTACGTGTATACCTGAGGGTTCTACGTGTATACCTGAGGGTTCTACGTGTATACCTGAGGGTTCTACGTGCATACCAGAGGGTTCTACGTGTATACCTGAGGGTTCTACGTGCATACCAGAGGGTTCTACGTGCATACCAGAGGGTTCTGCGTGCATACCAGAGGGTTCTGCGTGCATATCAGAGGGTTCTGCGTGTATACCAGAAGGTTCTGCATGCATATCAGAGGGTTCTGCGTCCATACCAGAGGGTTCCGCGTCCATACCAGAGGGTTCTGCGTGCATACCAGAGGGTTCTACGTGCATACCAGAGGGTCGCTCTCAGCGATGGCTTTCTCGTCTCTTCACAGATGACACTGAGCCTTTTTTAAACGCAGTTCGTCACTTACGTTTGAACCATTTCAAAATTTTCATCGGACTTCAACAAATACAAATATTCTCCCCAAAGTTATAAAGTTTATATATTATATATATTATAACCCTAACCCATATATATTATAATATTATATATTCTGTGTATGTTTGTCTTTAGAGGAGCGACGTCCATCGTTTATCGCTGTGAGGAGAAAAACACCCAGAAACTGTTCGCTGTTAAAGTCCTGAAGAAAACGGTCAGTGCTGCCGTCAGAGGTCAGAGGTCAGAGGTCAGGGGTCAGGGGTCAGAGGTCAGGGGTAAAAGGGCATGGGGTCAGAGGGCATGGGGTCAGAGGGCAGGGGTTAGGGGTCAGAGGGAAGAGGGCAGAGGGCAGGCGTTAGGGGTCAGAGGTCAGGGGTCAAAGGGCAGGGGTTAGGGGTCAGAGGGAAGGGGTTAGGGGTCAGGCATTAGGGGTCAGAGGGCAGGGGTTAGGGGTCAGAGGGAAGGGGTTAGGGGTCAGGCATTAGGGGTCAGAGGGAAGAGGTCAGGGGTCAGAGGTCACGGGTCAGAAAGGGATCAGGTCTCACAGCTCTGACTCAACAGGGTTCTGTTCCTCCTCAGATCGATAAGAAGATCGTCCGGACGGAGATCGGAGTCCTGCTGCGTCTGTCGCACCCCAACATCGTGAGTCTGAGTCTAGTACTGAACCAGGACCAGAACCAGGACCAGAACCAGGACCCACTGAACCAGGACCAGAACCAGGACCAGAACCAGGACCCACTGCACCAGGACCAGAACCAGGACCCACTGCACCAGAACCAGAACCAGGACCCACTGCACCAGGACCAGAACCAGGACCAGAACCAGGACCCACTGCACCAGGACCAGAGCCAGGACCAGGACCAGGACCCACTGCTCCAGGACCCACTGCACCAGGACCAGAACCAGGACCAGAACCAGGACCCACTGCACCAGGACCAGAGCCAGGACCAGGACCAGGACCCACTGCTCCAGGACCCACTGCACTAGGACCAGAACCAGGACCAGGACCCACTGCACCAGAACCAGGACCCACTGCATCAGGAACAGGACCCACTGCACTAGGACCAGAACCAGGACCAGGACCCACTGCACCAGGACCAGGGCCCACTGCACCAGGATCAGGACCCACTGCACCAGAACCAGGACCAGGACCCACTACACCAAGACCAGGACCCACTGCACCAGGACCAGAACCAGGACCCACTGCACCGGGACCCACTCTCCTGGTTCTCCTGGTGGAACGGCCGCTCTCCTGGTGGAACGGCCGCTCTCCTGGTTCTCCTGGTGGAACGGCCGTTCTCCTGGTTCTCCTGGTGGAACGGCCGCTCTCCTGGTTCTCCTGGTGGAACGGCCGCTCTCCTGGTGGAACGGCCGTTCTCCTGGTTCTCCTGGTGGAACGGCCGTTCTCCTGGTTCTCCTGGTGGAACGGCCGCTCTCCTGGTTCTCCTGGTGGAATGGCCCCTCTCCTGGTTCTCCTGGTTCTCCTGGTGGAACGGCCACTCTCCTGGTTCTCCTGGTGGAATGGCCGCTCTCCTGGCTCTCCTGGTGGAATGGCCCCTCTCCTGGTTCTCCTGGTTCTCCTGGTGGAACGGCCACTCTCCTGGTTCTCCTGGTGGAACGGCCACTCTCCTGGTTCTCCTGGCGGAATGGCCCCTCTCCTGGTTCTCCTGGTTCTCCTGGTGGAACGGCCACTCTCCTGGTTCTCCTGGTGGAACGGCCACTCTCCTGGTTCTCCTGGTGGAATGGCCGCTCTCCTGGCTCTCCTGGTGGAACGGCAGTTCTCCTGTTTCTCCTGGTTCTCCTGGTTCTCCTGGTTCTCCAGGTGGAACGGCCGTTCTCCTGGTGGAACGACCGCTCTCCTGGTGGAACGGCCGCTCTCCTGTTTCTCCTGGTTCTCCTGGTTCTCCTGGTTCTCCAGGTGGAACGGCCGTTCTCCTGGTGGAACGACCGCTCTCCTGGTGGAACGGCCGCTCTCCTGGTTCTCCTGGTGGAACGGCCGTTCTCCTGGTGGAACGGCCGCTCTCCTGGTTCTCCTGGTGGAACGGCCACTCTCCTGGTTCTCCTGGTGGAATGGCCGCTCTCCTGGTTCTCCTGGTGGAATGGCCGTTCTCCTGGTGGAGCGCCGCTCTCCTGGTGGAACGGCCACTCTCCTGGTTCTCCTGGTGGAATGGCCGCTCTCCTGGTTCTCCTGGTGGAACGGCCACTCTCCTGGTTCTCCTGGTGGAATGGCCGCTCTCCTGGTTCTCCTGGTGGAATGGCCGCTCTCCTGGCTCTCCTGGTGGAACGGTAGTTCTCCTGGTGGAATGGCCGCTCTCCTGGTTCTCCTGGTTCTCCTGGTTCTCCAGGTGGAACGGCCGTTCTCCTGGTGGAACGGCCGCTCTCCTGGTTCTCCTGGTGGAACGGCCACTCTCCTGGTTCTCCTGGTGGAACGGCCACTCTCCTGGTTCTCCTGGTGGAATGGCCGTTCTCCTGGTTCTCCTGGTGGAACGGCAGTTCTCCTGGTGGAATGGCCGCTCTCCTGGTTCTCCTGGTGGAACGGCAGTTCTCCTGGTGGAACGGCCGCTCTCCTGGTTCTCCTGGTGGAACGGCCACTCTCCTGGTTCTCCTGGTGGAACGGCCGTTCTCCTGGTGGAATGGCCGCTCTCCTGGTTCTCCTGGTGGAACGGCCACTCTCCTGGCTCTCCTGGTGGAACGGCCACTCTCCTGGTTCTCCTGGTGGAACGGCCGTTCTCCTGGTGGAATGGCCGCTCTCCTGGTTCTCCTGGTGGAACGGCCACTCTCCTGGTTCTCCTGGTGGAACGGCCGTTCTCCTGTTGGAACGGCCGCTCTCCTGGCTCTCCTGGTGGAACGGCCGTTCTCCTGGCTCTCCTGGTGGAACGGCCGCTATCCTTGTTCTCCTGGTGGAACGGCCGCTCTCCTGACTCTCCTGGTGGAACGGCTGCTCTCCTGGTGGAACGGCCGTTCTCCTGGCT
>JAJDFG010000946.1:7500-12500 GCA_021039105.1 Scomber colias | reverse complement strand
TTACTGGTGTTACTGGTGTTACTGGTGATACTGGTGTTACTGGTGTTACTGGTGTTACTGGTGTTCCTGGTGTTACTGGTGTTACTGGTGTTATTGGTGTTACTGGTGTTACTGGTGTTATTGGTGTTACTGGTGTTACTGGTGTTATTGGTGTTACTGGTGTTACTGGTGTTATTGGTGTTACTGGTGTTATTGGTGTTACTGGTGTTATTGGTGTTATTGGTGTTATTGGTGTTACTGGTGTTACTGGTGTTACTGGTGTTATTGGTGTTACTGGTGTTATTGGTGTTATTGGTGTTCCTGGTGTTCCTGGTGTTACTGGTGTTACTGGTGTTATTGGTGTTACTGGTGTTACTGGTGTTATTGGTGTTACTGGTGTTACTGGTGTTATTGGTGTTACTGGTGTTATTGGTGTTACTGGTGTTACTGGTGTTACTGGTGTTACTGGTGTTCCTGGTGTTACTGGTGTTATTGGTGTTACTGGTGTTACTGGTGTTCCTGGTGTTACTGGTGTTACTGGTGTTATTGGTGTTATTGGTGTTACTGGTGTTACTGGTGTTACTGGTGTTATTGGTGTTATTGGTGTTATTGGTGTTATTGGTGTTACTGGTGTTACTGGTGTTACTGGTGTTACTGGTGTTATTGGTGTTACTGGTGTTACTGGTGTTATTGGTGTTATTGGTGTTACTGGTGTTACTGGTGTTACTGGTGTTATTGGTGTTACTGGTGTTATTGGTGTTATTGGTGTTCCTGGTGTTCCTGGTGTTACTGGTGTTACTGGTGTTATTGGTGTTACTGGTGTTACTGGTGTTATTGGTGTTACTGGTGTTACTGGTGTTATTGGTGTTACTGGTGTTATTGGTGTTACTGGTGTTACTGGTGTTACTGGTGTTACTGGTGTTCCTGGTGTTACTGGTGTTACTGGTGTTATTGGTGTTACTGGTGTTACTGGTGTTATTGGTGTTACTGGTGTTACTGGTGTTATTGGTGTTACTGGTGTTATTGGTGTTACTGGTGTTACTGGTGTTCCTGGTGTTACTGGTGTTCCTGGTGTTACTGGTGTTACTGGTGTTACTGGTGTTACTGGTGTTATTGGTGTTACTGGTGTTATTGGTGTTATTGGTGTTATTGGTGTTACTGGTGTTACTGGTGTTACTGGTGTTATTGGTGTTACTGGTGTTACTGGTGTTATTGGTGTTACTGGTGTTATTGGTGTTACTGGTGTTATTGGTGTTACTGGTGTTACTGGTGTTATTGGTGTTACTGGTGTTATTGGTGTTATTGGTGTTATTGGTGTTACTGGTGTTACTGGTGTTACTGGTGTTATTGGTGTTACTGGTGTTATTGGTGTTACTGGTGTTACTGGTGTTACTGGTGTTATTGGTGTTATTGGTGTTACTGGTGTCACTGGTGTCATTGGTGTTACTGGTGTCACTGGTGTCATTGGTGTTATTGGTGTTACTGGTGTTACTGGTGTTATTGGTGTTACTGGTGTTATTGGTGTTATTGGTGTTATTGGTGTTATTGGTGTTATTGGTGTTACTGGTGTTACTGGTGTTATTGGTGTTATTGGTGTTACTGGTGTCACTGGTGTTATTGGTGTTATTGGTGTTACTGGTGTTACTGGTGTTACTGGTGTTATTGGTGTTATTGGTGTTACTGGTGTTACTGGTGTTATTGGTGTTACTGGTGTTACTGGTGTTATTGGTGTTACTGGTGTTATTGGTGTTACTGGTGTTACTGGTGTTACTGGTGTTATTGGTGTTATTGGTGTTACTGGTGTCACTGGTGTCATTGGTGTTATTGGTGTTACTGGTGTTACTGGTGTTATTGGTGTTACTGGTGTTACTGGTGTTATTGGTGTTACTGGTGTTATTGGTGTTACTGGTGTTACTGGTGTTATTGGTGTTATTGGTGTTACTGGTGTCAGTGGTGTTATTGGTGTTACTGGTGTTACTGGTGTTACTGGTGTTACTGGTGTTCCTGGTGTTATTGGTGTTACTGGTGTTATTGGTGTTACTGGTGTTATTGGTGTTATTGGTGTTACTGGTGTTATTGGTGTTACTGGTGTTACTGGTGTTACTGGTGTTATTGGTGTTATTGGTGTTACTGGTGTCACTGGTGTCACTGGTGTTATTGGTGTTACTGGTGTTACTGGTGTTATTGGTGTTACTGGTGTTACTGGTGTTATTGGTGTTACTGGTGTTACTGGTGTTATTGGTGTTACTGGTGTTACTGGTGTTATTGGTGTTACTGGTGTTATTGGTGTTACTGGTGATACTGGTGTTACTGGTGTTATTGGTGTTACTGGTGTTACTGGTGTTATTGGTGTTCCTGGTGTTATTGGTGTTACTGGTGTTATTGGTGTTACTGGTGTTATTGGTGTTACTGGTGTTACTGGTGTTATTGGTGTTACTGGTGTTACTGGTGTTATTGGTGTTACTGGTGTTATTGGTGTTACTGGTGTTACTGGTGTTACTGGTGTTACTGGTGATACTGGTGTTACTGGTGTTACTGGTGTTACTGGTGTTACTGGGTGTTATTGGTGTTCCTGGTGTTATTGGTGTTACTGGTGTTATTGGTGTTACTGGTGTTATTGGTGTTACTGGTGTTACTGGTGTTATTGGTGTTACTGGTGTTACTGGTGTTATTGGTGTTACTGGTGTTATTGGTGTTACTGGTGTTACTGGTGTTACTGGTGTTACTGGTGATACTGGTGTTACTGGTGTTATTGGTGTTACTGGTGTTACTGGTGTTATTGGTGTTATTGGTGTTACTGGTGTTACTGGTGTTATTGGTGTTATTGGTGTTATTGGTGTTACTGGTGTTATTGGTGTTATTGGTGTTACTGGTGTTATTGGTGTTACTGGTGTTACTGGTGTTATTGGTGTTACTGGTGTTACTGGTGTTACTGGTGTTATTGGTGTTACTGGTGTTACTGGTGTTATTGGTGTTACTGGTGTTACTGGTGTTACTGGTGTTATTGGTGTTATTGGTGTTACTGGTGTTATTGGTGTTATTGGTGTTACTGGTGTTATTGGTGTTATTGGTGTTACTGGTGTTATTGGTGTTACTGGTGTTACTGGTGTTATTGGTGTTACTGGTGTTACTGGTGTTACTGGTGTTATTGGTGTTACTGGGTGTTATGGTGTTACTGGTGTTACTGGTGTTATTGGTGTTACTGGTGTTATTGGTGTTACTGGTGTTACTGGTGTTATGTGTTACTGGTGTTATTGGTGTTACTGGTGTTATTGGTGTTACTGGTGTTATTGGTGTTATTGGTGTTACTGGTGTTATTGGTGTTACTGGTGTTATTGGTGTTACTGGTGTTATTGGTTGTTACTGGTGTTATTGGTGTTACTGGTGTTACTGGTGTTACTGGTGTTACTGGTGTTATTGGTGTTACTGGTGTTACTGGTGTTACTGGTGTTACTGGTGTTACTGGTGTTACTGGTGTTACTGGTGTTACTGGTGTTACTGGTGTTATTGGTGTTATTGGTGTTACTGGTGTTATTTGGTGTTACTGGTGTTACTGGTGTTATTGGTGTTACTGGTGTTATTGGTGTTACTGGTGTTACTGGTGTTATTGGTGTTACTGGTGTTATTGGTGTTACTGGTGTTACTGGTGTTATTGGTGTTATTGGTGTTACTGGTGTTATTGGTGTTACTGGTGTTACTGGTGTTATTGGTGTTACTGGTGTTACTGGTGTTACTGGTGTTATTGGTGTTACTGGTGTTACTGGTGTTATTGGTGTTACTGGTGTTATTGGTGTTACTGGTGTTACTGGTGTTACTGGTGTTACTGGTGTTATTGGTGTTATTGGTGTTACTGGTGTTACTGGTGTTATTGGTGTTACTGGTGTTACTGGTGTTACTGGTGTTATTGGTGTTACTGGTGTTACTGGTGTTACTGGTCATGATCAAAGTCAGACTCCTGAGCTCTACCAACCGTTCTGGTTTTCATCCTTCAGCTCAGAGACACTTCAAATGAACTACAGGTTACCGACCCCTAACCCCTGTCCTCCAGCAGGTTCTGAGGTTGCTGCCTCCTCATGCTGACCGCCCCCCCCCCCCCCAACCAAGACTACCCCCCCCCCCCCCCCCCCCCCCCCCCCCAGGATGCAGGTGAAGTTCCTAGAGGGTCGAAGGTCTGGTGGACGGGGGCCAGACGTTCCCAGTTCAGTGGATCCTGGTCCTCAGGTGTTCTGGTAGCAGGTTCTGACCCTCCTGATGCTGGATCCTGGTCCTCAGGTGTTCTGGTAGCAGGTTCTGACCCTCCTGATGCTGGATCCTGGTCCTCAGGTGTTCTGGTAGCAGGTTCCGACCCTCCTGATGCTGGATCCTGGTCCTCAGGTGTTCTGGTAGCAGGTTTCTGACCCTCCTGATGCTGGATCCTGGTCCTCAGGTGTTCTGGTAGCAGGTTCTGACCCTCCTGATGCTGGATCCTGGTCCTCAGGTGTTCTGGGTAGCAGGTTCTGACCCTCATGATGCTGGATCCTGGTCCTCAGGTGTTCTGGTAGCAGGTTCCGACCCTCACTGATGCTGGATCCTGGTCCTCAGGTGTTCTGGTAGCAGGTTCTGACCCTCCTGATGCTGGATCCTGGTCCTCAGGTGTTCTGGTAGCAGGTTCTGACCCTCCTGATGCTGGATCCTGGTCCTCAGGTGTTCTGGTAGCAGGTTCTGACCCTCCTGATGCTGGATCCTGGTCCTCAGGTGTTCTGGTAGCAGGTTCTGACCCTCCTGATGCTGGATCCTGGTCCTCAGGTGTTCTGGTAGCAGGTTCTGACCCTCCTGATGCTGGATCCTGGTCCTCAGGTGTTCTGGTAGCAGGTTCTGACCCTCCCGATGCTGGATCCTGGTCCTCAGGTGTTCTGGTAGCAGGTTCTGACCCTCCCGATGCTGGATCCTGGTCCTCAGGTGTTCTGGTAGCAGGTTCTGACCCTCCCGATGCTGGGTCCTGGTCCTCAGGTGTTCTGGTAGCAGGTTCTGACCCTCCTGAT
>JAJDFG010000945.1:17500-60425 GCA_021039105.1 Scomber colias | reverse complement strand
CACATTTCAGACTGAACACGATGAATGGATGTATAAGGATGTGAGAGGTTTTACATTTTTGAGTAAACAGCGAGATAAAAAAAAGAAGCTAAGTCTGATTACAAACTGTATGTTCAAGTAACGTAGGCAGCCGGCTGAAGTCTGCTGAGAGGCAGATTCCAGAGACTAGCCAATCAGAGCACAGCGGGCTCATGGAGATTGGGCCTTTAAAGGACAGGAGCTGTTT
This sequence comes from Scomber colias, assembly GCA_021039105.1. Taxonomy (NCBI): domain Eukaryota; kingdom Metazoa; phylum Chordata; class Actinopteri; order Scombriformes; family Scombridae; genus Scomber; species Scomber colias. Next base: position 60,199 of record JAJDFG010000945.1, on the reverse strand, counting down.
CTGAAAGAAGCTGAACTGAGAGAGCTTCATAAAGTATAGCCAGTATAAGTTAAATGAGGAGGTTTTGAACTGTAAATCATGAAAATATGTTCCAGCAGAGCCCCAGAATAGAAACCTAGTCCTAGAAATATGCATGATGTTTCCCCTTTGAACTCATCTTTGACAATAAGTGGATATTATGTACATTCTGTTGCACATTGTGTGTATTACACTGTAGGGTCATTGCCAAAAATTGTTTCAGGACATCACATGGTTGATTGAACTGTTCAAGAGTACGATGTGATTAGCAAATGTAAACATTTCTCTCTTCTGCACTCACTTCCTTTCATTTTCCATCTCTCTCTTCATTACAGCTAACTCTCTCTAAATCTGGACTGATATTTCTATCTCCCTGTTTCCATCTGTCTCTCTTCCTGCCGTTGTGTGTTTCATGGTGCATGAAAATCTCACACACACCCGTACTCACTAGGATGACTAGGTTAAATACAATGCATGCTAAGCCTCTGCATCAGTATGTGGCAGATGGAAGGAGAGTGAGAGAGAGAGAGAGAGAGAGAGAGAGAGAGAGAGAGAGAGAGAGAGAGAGAGAGAGAGGGGGGTGAGAGACATAGCGAGACAAATGCAGGTATTTTTCATGGATGATCTGAGAGGCCTTAATTGTGTCTGAGCACATAAACGTCTGCGTGTGAATGAAAAAATGCATTGTGTGTCCATGTTTACATCTGTGTTCTTTGGTGCATTTATTCTGAGTATGTATGCATGTGTGTGAGTATATATGTGCGTATGTGTGTATGTGTGTGTGTGTATGTGTGTTTCATCCATATACACCTGAAAATGTCTATGTGAAGCTGTATGTCTTTAAATATATATTTTTTTGTGTGTGTGCAAGTGTGAATGCCCGGCTTGGTTTTGGACATTGTTGACCAATCTGGGTTGATCGACATACGATTGATTTACTACATAATGTTATGTGAGCAAACATGACGTAACATGTGGAAGGCGGGAGGAGGAAAGCTGTGAATGGAGTGGTAATGTGTGTGTTTATGTGTATGTCTGTGCATGTGTGTGTGTGTGTGTCTGTGTGTGTGTGTGAGTCAGTTGACAGATGTGACTGTGCAGTCTAATCATTATGTTGAATGTAAACATTACACTGCCTGGCAGAGGGAAATGCCATAATCTTTAACAGAGAGGATGAGTCCTGCGGAGTTAAGAGTGTGCTGTGTTTTTTTAGTTCACTGGCTACACACCAAGTGTCCAGCTGTCACGCACATTTTAATGTAAAGACTGAAACCCCTGTAGCACTTATAGTATAATGTTTTTTCTAATGTATTTTCTATTTAACACAAAATCTCTTTAAAAAGACAGATTTGGCAAAAAATGGAGGCATCAAATAGTCAAAATTATATTTTAGGACAGTTTTGGACAGTCTTAGATTTAGATAACAATCCATCATCTCTGCCTTTATCTGAAAATCTTAACTACCATTAATCAAACATCTAAACTAAAGGAGAAGGGAAAAGTGCAAATGTAGAATAGTCAGCATCAACTGCAGGGTCTGAAAAGGCTTCGGAGCTAAGATGCCATGTTGACATCGTGTGTAGACAGACGCTGATTTACAGCACCGAGCTCAGTGTTAATCCATTTGCATTAAACAGAGCTTCTGGCCTTCAAACAGAGCCTTGGGTTAGAATATTGCCACTGACATGTTTATTTATTTATTTTGTTCCTTCATATTTATCAGTCATAAATCTCACGTTTCTCCTAAACTGAACAGATAGATATAAATATTCAGAGAAGGCAAAGATACAGAGGAACACACTGTATGTGCATATAACAGAAGAATAATCAAATCATAACCTGACTCATACTTCTACCTTGAGCTGGATCTTCCATTATATCCAACTAGTGAATAAGCCAATATGTTCACCAAGGTTACTGTGGGAAATCACAATACTTTAAAAAACAATGGAAACAATGAAATAAAACAGCAACGAGTGTTAAAATAAAAAATGCATGACGATTTCTGCACATGATAAAATAATGGGCCTGTGTTGGGTAGACGCCTGTATGGTGAGGGGGATATCCTTCCTTTAACCGATGCTCATCTCCAAATAGAGGCTTACGGTAGGTTCAAAGACCACTACTGACAGCTGCTTCTCTTGACCCAGTTACACATTTGACTGCAGTGGCTGCTTTTAGGACAACATTGGATGCCCTTGCTTAACTTTGAGGAGCTTTTTTATCATCCCTAAACAAATTTATGTACAATACATTTCTGTACTCCATAAACGTAACACTTAAATCCAGCTTAAAGCCACCTCGAGCATCAACTGACTTGAGTATGGGCTTGGTTTCTTAAACACATCCTCCAGGCATGTTTTAAGATATTTTATACAAAAAAAGTTTGATTATCAGGCTAAAAATTCTCCTCCTTGTCTCTCACAGATAATTTAGACTATCTTAATCTACTCAGTCCTCATCAGACTTGTGAAAGCTGCATACTGGTCCACAACTGGTTCCACAGCAGTTGCAATGTCATAAATCATGCTCATGCCCTAGACTCAGATTTTAGGTCAACTCAGAGAAACTTTCACCCTTCGGCATATGGCTGTGAAAATATCATTCTTGTGTCAAACTCCACAAACATCATTCTGCACACGGACGTCAACCATCCGAGTGAAGGAACAAGAAGAAAAACAACATTCTTGACTGAAGACGGAAGTTTTGGACTTAGTTTGGCCAAGTTAAGGTCAGCAGGATATCATTTGCAACCTATCATTTGTGCCCAGACTTAAAAGACTAAATCCCATCTTCAAGATATTTTTACATTTCGCTGTATTTTGCACATCTGTTATTTATGCTTCATTTGCTGTTTATCAACCTAGACATACCCTGCACATCTGTGTCTCTGCCAATGGCTGTCAGTGCTGCCACACTGGAAACACTCTTTGTCTCTGAGGATGTTTATGATGTGTTTGGGTTCAGTCTCTAATCATCTGGCTCCTACCTTGTGCACTTAACAGTCAGTGGAAGTATGTTATGCTCATTATTAAACTATACTTTGAAAGTACAGATGAAGGTTGCCTGACAGTCAGGATGGCTGAGCAGCCTAAAGCACCACACTCAGACCTTCCAGAAGTCCTGACATGACAAATATTTTGTGTGAAATGAAAATGTAATCGTCAATACTACCATCAGCATTTATTTAACCCAAATACAATATAGATCAGGCAACTCCACAAGTCTCCTGATGAAGGCATTGGAATTGGTTCAAATCTCATTTCCACATCAGAAATGCTGATTATGTTGCTCATGTAGGAAAAGACCAAGAAGTCCTGTATAGCCTAATGGTCTAAGTCAGAGGTTTTGGGATTTTTCCTTTACAAATGATGATTTTTTTTCCTCCCAATGAATACGAGTGTTCATATCACACCTTCACAGATGCATTAGTTAAAACAATCGTTACAGAGTACTGAATAAAGATACATGCTTGGCAGATTTCTTCATGCTCACGATACTATTTCGAAGACAAGACAAAACCAGACAAGCAGTGCCAGTCAGGATGGCCGAGTGGTCTAAGGCGCCAGACTCAAGGTTAATCCTTCCTAAGCAATGGGACTTCTGGTCTCCTAATGGAGGCGTGGGTTCAAATCCCACTCCTGACAAGGCAAAGTCTTTAGTGAAAAGAAGGAGTACTCTTCAAAGCTATCTTCACTTTCTAATAAATGCAATTATAATATACTGCAGTCCCCTGGTGAAAGAATGAGTTCAAATCCCACTCCAGTGTCAGAAGTGCTTGATGATATTGCTAATTTGTCCTCTATACTTGAAAGAGAAACATTTTTGGTAGACTAAGCAGACGACTGACAAGCAGTCAGATTTCCTAAAGGTCTAAGTTACCAGTTTTAGGAGAAGTCTGTCCCAAACAATCTGAATTTTTGGTCTCCCAATGGAGTTGTCTGTTCATATCCCCTATAGAGAGGCTTTAATGAAGATTGTGTTTATAATAAAGACACATTGCTAACCCTAACCCTTGGTAGATTTATTTGCTCATGCTGTCCTTGATAAAAACACAATATGAAAGACAACAATAAACAGGCATGAGTGGTCAGGATGGCCGAGTGGTCGAAGGCGCCAGACTCAAGGTTAATCCTTCCTAAGCAATGGGACTTCTGGTCTCCTAATGGAGGCGTGGGTTCAAATCCCACTCCTGACATGGCAAAGGCTTTAGTGAAAAGAAGAGGCTATCTTCACTTTGTACAGAATGCAATTACAATACACAGCAGTCCCCTGGTGAAGGAATGAGTTCAAATCCCACTCCGATGCTGATGTGTACTCTTACTTGAAAGAGAAGCATTTTTGGCAGACTAAGCAGAAGAAAGACAAGCAGTCAGGATTGCTTAACAGTCGAAGTTACCAGTTTTAAGATTAGTCGGTCCCAAACAATCAGAATTTGTGTTTACAACGTACTGAATAAAGCCACATGATTGGTAAAATCTCTTTCCGATTTAGCAGGCGAGACTAAACCAGCAAAACTGTCAGGGTGGCCGAGTGGTCTAAGGCGCCAGACTCAAGGTAAAACCTTCCTAAGTAATGGGACTTCTGGTCTCCTGATGGAGGCGTGGGTTCAAATCCCACTCCTGACAGGTGACATGTTTTGTCTTTGGTACTTTGCAAAGCTATTCTCATCCTCTATCATCATCGTACTGATGAAGAGTACGATGTTAATTGGGTGATGTCAAGCAGAGAAGTCATAATGTTGAGTGACAGATGGTCTAATGTCCAAGTAATGATCCATATTAAACAATATAAATATGTCATCCTTCCTCATCTGTTCAGCAATCAAATGTCTTTGTAGTTGAACGGCTACTTAAGTCAATCAGACTCAAGGTCAGTACTGACAAATGGTACTTCTTGTTTCCAAATGTAGGTTCAAATCCTGCTGCTGATGTGAGAAATGATACTGAAGAGAAAATACTGCCTAACATCTCAGGTCCACTGGAATAGAAAGAAAGTTGGTAGAGTAAGCTGGGAAAGCAAAGCTGTCAGGATGGCCGAGCGGTCTAAGGCGCCAGACTCAAGGTTCATCCTTCCTGAGAAATGGGACTTCTGGTCTCCTAATGGAGGCGTGGGTTCAAATCCCACTCCTGACAGTCCTATAATTTCTATTGAATAGAAGTACATTATAGAGAGGGCAATGTCAACTTGAGAAGTAAAAAATGGCCAAGTGGTCATGGTGAGGAAATGCTCAAAGTGAAGCTGCATGATGTCTTCTCTGGCCTCGTCCAAAATCAGATGTGTTTATAGTTGTTGGCCGAAGTCAAAGCAGGAGAGAAAAGTCCACCATTATAGAGATGGAAGAATTATGATAGTGTCCCACAGAAATTAGGTTGGTAGACTAGACACTAATGGAGAAGCTGTCAGGAAGGACGAGTGGTCTAAGGTGCCAGACTCAAGTTTCATCCTTCCTGAATAAAGGGATTTCTAGTCTCCTAATGGAGGTGTGCGTTCAAGTCCCACTCTTGATACTGCTGACAAGCTTTTTATTCAGTCAGTATTTCAATCACAAAGTAACATCTGTCAGGGTTGTTGATAGCTCTAAGACACCAGACTCAAGGTAAATCCTTCTTTAATAATCGGCCAGCTTAACCCTCACATACTGTTCATATTCTGTCTGTGCCCCAATTCCCTCAAACATTACTTATTGGTTAAATAATCCTCAATAAAGAGTGTATTTTGTTTATTTATGGAAAAAATATATTCACAATAACTATTTTATGGTCCAGGAGAACATTTATTGAACATAGAGAATACAGTAACATGTTTGTTGTAATAAATACAGGTCAAATTTGGACATTTGCTTATATAAAAATGTGTATCAGCTCCTAAAACATCCCATCATACCATCTATTTTTAGTGGAGATAAATATTGACATATAATATCAACAAATATTGCAAGTGCACTGATAAATATGTGATGTCAAATCAGGCAGAAGATTTCTAGTTTAATGAGTAAACACCAGACAAGGGACAATTTAGCAAAATAAACTGTACAGTAGAATAAAGGCTTGATCTATAAGAAACTGGAGCAAAACCTTTACATTGAAGATCTGTAAGATGTGAGAGTGAGAGATTTCTCCAAATAAATATAACGTTATTTTTGCACACATTTTTATTCTCGCTGCATAAGATTTAGTAATCATTATGCAGGCTGATGGTGCTGACAGACAACTCTCTCTCTTCCTCTCTCTCTCTCTCTCTGTCTCTCTCTCATGTTTAGATCTAGAGGTGGAAGAATGCACTCATGTGTCCTAGTTTTCACAGAAAAACACTTTTGCTTAATCTCAATGGAAAAAAGGCAACAAGGTTATGGGAATCATGTCGTTTTTTAGGCTGGCTTTTACAGCAGCACCTTTTTCTAGGAGAGTTGTTCTGCAGACAGCTTTTATCTCCCAGGTCGCTGAGAATAAGATAGTCAGGGAGGCGTGCCTGGTGATCCAAGGTCTGCAATTCTGCTCATAGAGGCTTGAAAAAAGCTGGCCAAAGGATAGAGAGTATGCCAGAATAAATAGAGTCAGTGGGGTGTTTCATAGTTGACGGTGCATGACAACCTAACACCCAGTTATGATCATTTTTAATGTTTTGCACTTGAATTGAAGGACACTCAACTGAATCAGATTTGTGACACCGGCACAGTCACAAGCCATTGTAGAGGCTCCACACTGTACTGAGTTTTGTGATGTTACATCGGTCAGTCGAGATGTGACAAATGAAATTTAAAATATGAATGTTCCTGTGGGAATGTGGGTGAAATGGCTTAGGGATGCGTGACTATTGAAACCAAAGTTTGTCACATCTTGTGTGCCAGTTATGGCCATAATTCAAAACAAATGATTTTAGAGACTCCCTATCCAATCCATTTCAAACCAAGTGGTAACTACTGTGGCTTAAAGCTGAAGTGCAATGCCTTTATAAATACTGAGTCAACCAGTCATTATGGTCTCAAATGCTAAATTCAGGCCCTTCAATAAGTATGCTGGGGGTCACTTTGAAAATGATTACTCCCGTTAATAAGATTTGATTACTTACAATAGCTTTGATGTTTGCTGTGTAGGTATTAATTGACAGCTGTAATTGACAGTTGGCTCACCTGCTGCTCTCCCTTGATCCAGGACTCACACTGTGTCAGATTTCACTGAGTTTAATGCTGAATATGATACCTGCCCTGTTAGCACAATTTAGGTGAAGTAGCTAATGTCAGCCCAAGTGTGCATGTTAGTTTGGGTCTAAGGTAGCTGGGTGTGTTTCCAGAGTGCATCCTTATTTGGAAGGTCCTGGCACCAAACATAAAAGATGGCAACCATAATAAGCAGCGACTCTGGGCTTCAAATTGGCTCCAGTGGAAATCAATGGGTGACGTCACCCCTTGCCAAGTCCATCTTTATAAAGAGTCTATCTAATCTCTTTTAAAAACCTGTTTTCTCATTCAGGCCTTAATTGCAGCACCTTTTGAACTTTGGAACTTTTCTTTCTTCCTTTAACTGTATTATGAATGTAACAGGAGCAGAGAGCTGAATTGATGAAATGGTAGAAGACGAGGTGATTAGAAAGAGGAGTTTGCTGTGGAAGTTGTTGAATTTGCAGATACCGTGAAGGAACGGAGAAGCTCTACTTTCTCCTGTTCTTTATCAGGAATTAGAACGGCTTCAGTGAGACAGCATATAAATGAGGATATTTGAATACGCTGCACGTTTGCACCTCAGTTTGTCACCTGCGTGTGTGGGTGTGTGAAACACAGAGAGATATAATAACGTATATGACGATGATGGTAATGATGATATGGGGAGAGGGAGGATGGAGTGAGGTGCAGTAAGAGAAAGGAGAAGCAAGAGCAGAAGAATGAGGAAGGGAAATGTTGCATGAGAAAGAAAAAAAAAGAGGAAAATGAGGTTGTGATGGAGGACGTTATAGGAGGAAAGGGTGAATATAGTGAAGAGAGGAAATGGAGGTAGTAAAGGAGAGATGTTAATGAAGGATGAGAGCAAGGTAGACTGGAAAAAGAAGGAGTATATAACGGAGAATATAAACGAGGAGAAGGTAAAGGTGATGAGAAGGAGGATAAAAGGGTGAAGACAAGAAGTGAACGGAGGAGGAAATATTAAGTTGTTGACAAGGGGAGAAAGTGAAGAGGGATAGAAGTTAAAAAAGAAACAAAATGATAGCAAAGGAAGTTGGTGGATGAGAGGAAAAATGGAGAAGAAGATGAAAGATGAGAAAAAATATGAGGTGGGAGGAGGAGATGACGGAGGTGGTTAGTAGGTGTGAAAATCAAAGAGGAGGAAGAGTCTGAATTGATACACACACACACACACACACACACACACACACACACACACACACACAGTTTATATTGTATTTAAGAGAGCCCCCATTGATATAATGTACTCCTAATCCATCTAAATAGTCTTTGCAGGATGATGTGTTTCCTTATTTGGACCTAAAGCTAAACTCTAATCTTAACTGGAAAAACAAGTCTTAACCCTCTAAAAGCCCTTTTAAGAAGTGAGGTCCAGACAAAATGTCGTCACTCGCCAGGTTTAAAATTGCCTTCACAAAAATAGAAGCTCGAGAACACACACACGCAGACTCACACATTTCAGACAGGGATAGAAGAGGAAGAATCTCCCTCATTACATCCCCATTGATTTAGAAGGAGACACACATACACACACACACACACACACACACACACACACACACACACACACACACTTCTTAAAGTATCTGTCAACCTCTTCTTGCACATAAATCTGTTGTTTGTCTGAAGTGGAGATGGTTGATTTACTCTCTGACAAACCCCCCCCTTCCTTCAAAATGTGGATACATAAAGTGATGTCTGCACTACAAATTAATCAATAAGACACGAGGGAGGACCCAAAAATTCCCGGAAGCAATCGATAGCACGGGAATAGGGTGTAGCAATCGGATTTGCCGCTAGGTAGCGTTTGCCCCACAGTTTGGTGAAGCTAAAATTGGGACTTAAAGGGAGAAGATATTGCCACAGTGGAACAAATCCAGGAAAAATCACTAGAGGCTTTGCACATGTTTACAAAATGCTGGGACAAGTTTATTGCATCTCAAGGAGAGTACTTTCAAGGGGATTAGAAAGGTACCACTGAAAGACTTATAATGACAGCTTTATTTAATAATTCTGGGAAGTTTTGAATTGGTTGACAAATATATTAAAACTAATGCTAATTTAAACAAGAGATATTTAAGAACATAGCCTGATTCAAGACATGGTTAAATATCGCACACTTAGCCGAGATGTTCTTGATTGTCGATGCTGTTTCATATATGATTTGCCTTATCTATTGCCATTATTTCTTTGTGTATATTACTTTGGACTGTGTTTGCAGTATATCTCATATTGACTTCTGGTGAACTTTGATATCCAAATTAGTGCTGGTCACCAATTGCAAACTGTCTCAGCTTACTTTTGAAGGAACCAGGAGAGCAGACTATCATATTCATTTTTTTTTCTGTATTTGTATAGCGCCAAATCACAACAGAGTTATCTCAAGGCACTTTACACATAGAGCAGGTTCTAAACTGAACTCTTCAGGTTTTAATTTTAAAGAGACCCAACATTCCCACATGAGCAACAGTGGCAAGAAAAAAACTCCCTTTTAACAGGAAGAAACCTCAGAACCAGACTCAGAGTGGGAGAACATCTGCCTTGACCGGTTGGGGTTGAGAAGAGAGAAAGGAAGGATAGAGGAGAGAAGCACAATGAAAATCAACAATGAAGCTAGAAGGTCCGGGACTGGAATCTGTCATCCGGACGTCTACAGGCCCAGATTACCTGTGAGACCAGAAAGCACAGACAACTCTGTGGAAGAAGTTTAGCTTATTGAATGCATTAGTAGTACATGAATATTAATGGATATAGATGGATAGAGAGCGAGAGGGAGAGAGGGAGAGAGGGAGGAGGAGAGAGGAGCTCAGTGTATCATGGGTGTCCCCCGGCAGTCAAAGCCTATAGCAGCATAAGCTAAGAGCTCTAAGAGCCCTAACTATAAGCTTTACTATGCTGGAGCGCAAACTTCATCAAAAAAGTAATGTCATATGTTTTATGTACTGTAGAGAGTGCTAGTCACAAACAAGTTTTTTGGTGTGAACCAGCACTAAGGAGGTAATGACGTCATACTGACGTGCGGTGATTGCAGGCATTTGTGATCAGATCTGCAAATGTGAGCAGAAAACACACGACCCCACTGACAAAAACATTCCTATCGACGAGAAAAAAAACACATGAAAAGTTCAAAGCTTAGTTGGATGCTACAACGCAGTGTGTGAGTTTTATTGATCACATGCTTTTGACAGAGCTAGGGGTTGAACGTGACCCCCCCCCCACTCCCTCCCTCCCCGCTGATCGATGAGCACATGACCCGTCTATAAAATAGGCCACGGCACTGATTGATAACTACAAACAAGACATGGCTTTCAATACACATCGATAGAGGATGTTGTCTGTCTGCGCCGCTGTGTGTGTAACCCTGTGTAATGTCGCTGGACAGCTTTATGAGATGTTAATATCGAGGCTGATATCGGCCTTTTAATAAAGCTCGATTGATCCGATTTTTGTCGCAGGATTGATCAATAGCACGCTGGTTGTTTATGGGAGGCTCTTAACCCGTAATAATACTAATGCAACATTAGATTCCACATGCTTTATGTAAACATGACGGAGATCTATTATGAAGGATTTCTGTGGACAGTTTTAGTGTCCCATGATGTCTGGATAATATGTTATTAATGACAAGTATTAAATCATGGGACAAACATTAATATATTTATATGTATAAACATTATCCTACCGTTTCCAGGTCGTAATTAATTTATTTTAATGGTTCATTTTAACTTTTAACTGTTCTAACTGAGAGATTTGGTGCTTCCCATAAAAAAAAATCAGACATCACATCGATACCGTACTTGACATTTTCTGTGCCTTTTGGAGATGCACGTGCAAAATACCTTCTGTCTCTATAATTTTCTGTCCTGATTAGCCGTAGCTGATTGTGTGATTGCTGCCTATTTGAGTCTCCAGAAGTAAATGTTCACTTTTTTTTGTCACGTCTTTCTACCTTCAGTGTACAGTGTATATGGAACGAGATCAATAAGGAGAGTACAACCAAGTGTTTGTGTGATGACAAAACCTTTTTAGTCATTCACAACTGAACTTTTAAGGGCCAAAATTGTCCTAATGATGTGATTGTCTTACTTAGAAGCTGTGTTTATTCATCAAAATTGTGTAACAGCATACAAAGACATATTACAGAACATTGTGTATATGTACTACTACTACTACTACTACTACTACTACTACTACTACTACTTGTATATATAAAAAAAGGGACAGTGTTGTTTTGTTCTACAACAATGACTATAACCTCTTCAAATGATCTAATGCATTTGTTTTATTGATTGATTTGGTTGACTCTCTTCTCTACATGAAGCTCAACAAAAAACTGTATCCCTTCACAGCTGATGTGTTGACCCAACATAAGCCTCCACGCCTCACTGTTTTTTGTGTAACTGTTCACGTGTTACACCAGTGAAGAATACGGACCTACCGGCTGTGTGAATGTGGAAAAACTGTATACACGTTAACTGTCAAGTCAGCACATGTAGATACCTCCCCGGGCTTTGTGTGCCTGTGTGGGTGTATTTATTCTACACATAAAGCACACCGTATATTACTTGTCATGTATGAATGCGCGGAGCCTTGGGCAGAGTGAGCTCATTCTCGGCCTTCCATTCACCTCTTATTAACCAATCAGGAGGAGAGGATATATATAAAATTAATTGGGCCATTTTTACTTTGTCTAAATCACAACAGTTTTTCCCAGAAAGCTCAACACATACCGCTGAAAAGAGACAAACCATACGTGTGAATCACTCAGGGCTCTCTGCACTACAGGCAAGTATGTGGAGAGAGGAGTGGCTGGTGAGGTGGGACTCAAGTGAAGGTCAGACCAGTGTTTCTCCTTTTAATTCTGCCTTCAAGTACTACAGAGAGCAGTTATTTATGGGTGTGTGGTTAAAATATGACTTACTGATTTGGTATTTTCTCATCCTCCACTTAGCAGCTATTAACCTAAGAACGGGTGGGGGAGGGGAGGGGGGCAGGGGGTTCCCTCTTTTGTTAGCCTTTCATATTATGATCCTCATCAGATGGAAATTGTAAAGATGTATTTGTCATTTAGTATTAGAAAAAAAAAATCACATATGTTTTATTTATTTAACAGCTTGACACTGCAGCACATGTAAATTCATATATACAAGGTTTCACAGACATTACTTTTTTATTACTGTTGACCATGCAAGTAAAATACAGGTTGTAGCTATAACCTCAACATTTTTCCCATACTGGTGTCAGCTCCTCTCTGCTTCATTGCAATCCTATTACCATTGTAAATTGTTATTTTCCTGTTTGTGTGTCACACTCCGCAGGGCTGTCCACGTGCACTCATCCACCAGTTATATTTACAACACTTGAAAGCAGCAGCACAGTCATCCGCTGCAAATATTTGTTGAAGGCAATGTCAGTTGTAGATTTTTCCATTTCAGTGTGATGCTTCAGCTTTGGACTATATTACTGTTTGCATGAGAGACAAAATGCTGTCGTGTCTTTACAGCACATGTTCAGTTAATGCATTGAAATCTGATTTTTATAGGATGTCATCACACACACACATATAAACGCATAATTCCTTCACACACGAAGACAATTATTTAAATGTTTCATCATCATCCAACCATGCCATGAGCTACATAATTAACCCAAGCTGATGAATCAAAGACACATTAACCTTTAGCCTGAGTATTCTTGAGTCCTGTTTTTAGACATGAACATTAACAGGGTGATATTGTATGCTGAGAGAAGCAACAAGGACAGGAGAGAGACAGGAAGAAGTTTTGACATTGGACACATTGAAATTAAAAAGCTGAAATTATTACAATTCATCCTGAGTGGGACATAAATATCTTTACTAAAGTTTACGGTAAATTTCATTCAAAACAACAAATGGGATTCTCATAGTGGTGCCAGAGAAAAACATTTTGTGGAATCACCAAAGCAATGAAGATATATCATCTGGGGACAATGAACATCTGTACTAAAGTTTCATCATATTGATCAGGTGCAGGTGAGCTCGACACGACAGAAACCGCTGTTGTTGCATTTAGTTAGCCCGCTAGTGGGTTTAGCATAAGCTAGCATGGCTAACGTTAAAGTTAGCATTTAGCCTGGGCTCAGTTTCTATTAATGTCATGACGAATCTCAGTTTTAGTTGGTGTGAGAACAATCTTTTAGTAATTTTACAACACCAACCAATTTATTAGTGAGAGAGAATTATGAGGAAGCACCAAAGCAATGAAGATATATCATCTGGGGACAATGAACATCTGTACTAAATTTCGTGCCAACACATTCAAAAGTTGTTGAGATATTTCATTGGATAATTGAAAAGTTGGTCATGTCGGTGGCACTAAATGAGAAGTTTGGGATCACCAAAAGTCAATAGGATTGATCGTCTGGGTACCACAAACATATTGAAGCAGTGTCCTATCACAGGCAGAAAGAGCCCATCTAACAAAGCAGCAACTGTTGCAGATTCAACCTGCAAATGAGGGGGGGGCGGGGGGTAGACCAATTAGTAAGAAGAGCTGCTGAAGTGTCTGGTTGGTGAAATGAAAACCTGTTTGCCATCCACACACTCTAATAGAATACATCTGGTGAACGCTGGCTCAATACGCCTCATCGCACATTTTGTTTTCGGTGTGTTTTTGTAGCAGGTGTCCGCTTGTGACACGTCATCTATCAGCATCAGTAACAACACACAGAGCTCCCTCAACATTTTAAATCACTGCAGCTGTAAAGAGTGTGGACACAGCACAGACAGGCAGACGTAAGGCACGCTGATATAAATGCCAAACATCAAAGGATGGGTTATTGATATAGCAACGGGCTATAGGTTACTATGTGAGGACATACTCGATGAAATCTATTTACAGTGTGTGTTCACATCCAGACCTTTCATAAGCATCTTAAGCTGTGATGTTACACCACACAGAACAAGAGCCTGGTTTCGACTCCAGATCATCTCATAAATTATAACATTAACCATACCATGGATGTACAAGAGGCAACATGAGAACCCTGCAAGCTGCTGCCAACAAGCCATGTTATACGCATCCTCTTCACTGTGGAGCCCGGAAAATATATCTGTGGCTTCAGATTAGTATAAAACAGATACCTCGAATGGTATTTTTTCCTTAAACACAGACGGACTTCAGAAGCAAAGTGCGACTAATTTTTCACATCTAGTAAATTCCAGGGATAGGTTCACAATTCTTCCAGTCTGGCTTAGAATAAATGTCAGGTCCCCTTTTTGTCTCGCTGTAATCATTACTTCTGTTCATACTGGCCATTAAAAGATAAATTCTCATTGTGCTTTCGGCGTCAGTGATCAGGGACTAAATCCACCGCTCTCGTTTTTGTGCGAAAAATGTATTAAAAAGTTTATCTGAAGCTAATATGAAACTTCAGCCATCCAGATTAGTCAAATCAAGTGGATATTTTCCTAAAGTTGGGGTCTTTTTAGTACATATTTCCATTTGTTACTGCTCTTCCACTGCAGCAACAAGGAAACATGAACAATTGGGAATTGGAGATATTAAAAATGAGGTATTTTTATTTTATAATATTGACATATGATATTCTTTTGAGATGATGACAGAATCCTTTTGTGACATTGAGAACATTGAAACCCATTTTCTTCACCAAAATGTTTCCGCCGTGATCATTAATTGATTGTTTTGTTATCTCATCACAGCAACAGCCATTTTTATAGATGTGAGCAGCATTACAATGAGCTTACACCGCGGGAAACACAGCTGGTTGTTTCAAACTCATTAAAATAATAATGATGTCAGATTATGAAAAAAACCCAAAATACAAAATATGAGAATAATGACTTATTAAACGTTTTCTGATTTAATATGATATAAATGATTCCTAGTACAATGAGCAAATAATGAGATAATTGGTGACAAGAACTATTCGCTGTTTGATTTTGGGAGAAAACATGAATATATACCATAAAACGTGTTAATTTCTCTGCTGTGATCAAAGAATATGTAACATAGCTATAATTGGATGCATCAGTATGTGAGCGGACACACACACACACAGTCACAGTATCGCCTCCTCCACTGTGGTAAGTAGTGCAAAGGTCAAGGTCAGCCTGCAGTCAGATCCTGAGGAAGTGAGCCAAAGAATGACTTGAGTGAAGAAGCAAGCAAGCGAGTGAGTGAGTAAGCAAATGAATGAACGAGCGTGAGCAAAAAGCGAACGACACACAGGATGAATTAATACCCGTGTCTCTCTCACAGATTCACTCCACACAGTATTTTTTTTCCCCCGCAGCCTTTAACCAGATTGGCCAACCAAGTAATGAAATTCCTCGGTTACATGTCAATGATCCGTGCTGCCTTGAATTAAATACTGCTATAAATCAGAGCACTCTTGATTCAGTAATGTCCTTCTCTGCAAGATTTCTTTTAAGGATGAGAAATGTAAATTGATTCATTTAGAGGATCCCAATCTCTAAATATAACACGGGGAGAGGGGCGGAGGTAGGTGGAGTCTGCGAGCTAATGTTGGTTTTTGCATCAATACTGTTTGAAATGGAAGTCGACAGCAGCCACGTAATCAGAAGAGGAAACTCCCTCTTTTTGCTCGATTTCCATCTTCAATTTGGATATCTGTCTAAACCGCCTCAAAATTTGCATGCCTGGATTCTATTTGCATTTCTGACTTTCCTCATAATGTCATTTACAGTTCACAGTATCAGTTACAGTTTATCTTCGTGTAATCAAAGCTTAATTACGGTGACAAAACCAGGATTGTACTTTTAGAATCGATGATTTATTACTGTTCCCTATAGTTTATTATGTCTTAATGGAAATATTTAATTCTATAAGTGGTACAGTGTTGCATACATCACATATTTTATTGGTCTATTTCACAGTAAAATGTATTTCACTGGCTCAGCTGTGAAACTGCTTTGCTGGTTCAGCAGCAGCTCGGCTGACTGTCTTAAGTGCATCTGGCTAGCTGACTCTGGCTTTCTGACAGACTGCTTCTCTGTCCGTCTATTTAAAGCCTAAAAGTACCTCATAGCTTCGATTTACGTAGCACTAACAGGGTGGCAAGAAGACAATTGAATAATATCTGCTTTTAAAATGTAATTGTGATCTAAAAGTAACATCAAAGTAAACAAGAACTGAACTTAAGTGTCAAAGTAAAATGCTTGGTTCTCGACAGCAGCTCTTCCTGTGTTAACTTCAGGCTAGCTGCTTCCAGTCTTTATGCTAAGCTAGGCTAATGGCTGCTGGCTCTTGATCTGTGTTTACCACATAGAAGTGAGAGTGGTATTGATCGTCTTCTTATCTAAAGAAAGACAGTGAGTAAGCGTATTAGGCTCATTTTAAGCCTAATTCTAATGTTATAGATAGTTAATGTACATATCCTGAATACCTTATCATTGTGTTGGCAACTGCTGGGCAAAGCATCATATTTTATGAGCTTGTTAGACGTCTTGACTGTGAAATTTTACACCGCACATAACTACAGTATTAACGGCAGCTGTCAGTTCAATGTAGCTCAGTAAATAAGAGACTATCCCTTCACCTGATGTCACATCCTGTGTGACGTTTCGCCCATTTAGATCTTGATTGTAACATGAAGCAGCAAGTCATTGATCCATGCACTTCAAAATGACGTAAAGAAGTGACTGTTACAAATCACTGGTGAATAATAAATATGTTTTATTATGTAACATCTTTGTTTGGGTTAAAATACTATATTGGAGCAATATTGTTAAGAGTAGGTTCCCATTTTTTTTGTATTGTGTATGCACGTAAGGACACATATAGTTGGCTGTAATAATGTGCCAGCATAAGTAGCAATGTTTTTATAAGTACTATAGCAATGTGCTAATTAAAGCAGGGATGAAGGAGACAGCTACTCAAAAACCAACAATGCACAGTCTCTTGTCTTTGCAAAGGTTTTCTGAGGAGAGAAATTAATTGAAGTTGTTTGTAGCCCTTAAGGACACACACAGTTCATTTTGGTGAGCGACACTGAATGTCAGCAACACTTTGTTGACAGGGAAACTCCAGTCTTGGTCAGTTCAGTCCTAAAGTTTGGCCTGGAGAAACTAGATTTATTTCTGCAGTTTGAACTTAGTGTCAGGCTGCGTGACTTCCTGGCTGACTGCCTCGTTGACTGACTGGCTAGCTGCCTGTCTAGATTAGTATGTACGAATGTGTTACCCTGTCCTGGGTGGTTATATTTGGAACATCCTTCTAACATGACTAGATTCCTCTCAGTCACTGACTGACTGTTTGATCTGGATCTTCCTGAGATGAGTCAACAAACAGTAAGTGATAAAAAAGTGCATTTCTGAACTGGTTTATTTTGACAGTTTGTGTTGTGACCCTTGAACCTCCAGACAACCCCATAATGACATGTTCACTGGATGCAAAACTCAGTGGCTCGTTGTGGCCTAAGGACGGCAATGTTGGACGTCTAGTATGCTCCACAATTATTGTTCAGGCAGACATAAAAGTTTCTATGGATGTCGCCGAGGCAAGGAGGAATGCTGCAGGATCCTTGCCTCCATGTGAGATGAGATGAGATATCCTTGTATTGGGGCAAGATTTTTTTTTCTGTCACTACAAATTCAAATAAAATGATTGGAGG
Organism: Scomber colias; assembly: GCA_021039105.1. NCBI lineage: Eukaryota > Metazoa > Chordata > Actinopteri > Scombriformes > Scombridae > Scomber > Scomber colias. The sequence continues at coordinate 42,366 of JAJDFG010000945.1, read as the reverse complement.
CTTCACAAGATTTTTCCAACATTTTGTAAAGTGTCCTATTAGGGTTTTTTTGTCTGTTTTTTATTTTTTATTTTGTATTGAACTGTTGTGGCAGAGATGTTTGGACCCTATTTTTTCCAGCATGTGCAAAATACAGAAGTTTAAATCTACTTTTCAATCAACAGTGGCACTTTAAAAGACTGCTATCATCATGAGTGGTGACTCAAGTGCTATGGCAGTGTAGTCCAGATGTATGGGATTATCACCTTGTGAAAAGATGTTCCCACTGCTATAGCTGAGGATATTCATGTTCCCAGAGTATGAATCCTTAAAAATAAAATGTTTTTTGGTGACCCACTGAACTGGCCTCGATCCATGTGGCCAAAATGTACCGAAACACCATGTGCCCTGACATTTCCTCTGGACATTCATGATCGTCTGAAGATGTACTCCTTCTATTTTGGACACTCTTAGTATCATGATCAACTTTCCACATAAGATACAGATTCTCATACATGAAAAAGGAAACATACTTAAAATGAAAAGTTCCTATGTAAATGTGTGTATGATGGACATGGTGTAATTGTGTGGACATGAATGCTAGTACCAAAAAATGCAAAAAATGTCAAAACCTTTTTGACCTAATAAGATTAAAAGTTTCTAAAACTATTCGTCTCCAGTGCGAAGGTGCAACCGCTGGAATATCCAATTATCTCTGAGGTTGTCTGAGGTCAGCATGACCATTACATGTCGGCTAAGTTCAGAAGCTCACTGTGTTTACAGCACTAAGTTATTTTTTGATGAGCAGATATGAATCATGGAGGTAATATAAGGACGTAACCTGAAATATTGTTGGAACGTCTACTAGATAAAATGCTGTCCATGCTTTTAATACCACCTGACACACACCAGCCCTACTAAGCAATGATCTGACCTTGTTTTTGGATGGGTGACCGCACCCTCAGGACTAAACGTTATTGAAATGTCAGCTTGGATGGTTCAGGATGCTTCTAGGACACATAGCATCTCAGTTTACAACCCAGAGAACTGAAATTGTTTTTAGTGGTTGTGGTGGTCTGCTGCAGCTCAGCGTGATATACCGAGGCACTAACGCTGCCTGAGTTTCTGGAGCTTATGCCCTGTTTGTCATCTTGAGTGGAGCTTTCTGTTTGGTTGAAGCATTTGCTTTGTAAGCTCCCGCAGCATTTCCTTGTCTCTACGGCACATTTTGTGTTTCTGCTTTTCTTCTCTTTTTTTGCTTTTATGGTTTTGCATACAGAGAAATCTTAATATTAAAAAAAAGCAGAAAGAGTTGTGTGTGGTTGGGAGATGTTTCCCCAAAGGAGTTAGCATTTTCAAAAGGGACAACTTAGTTTAGAGTTTACACAACAGAAATGAACTCCTCTTCTTGCTCTGTTTGCAGACACATCATTTCTGCCTTCCTCCTATATTCTATGATCCTTTACCCCAGCTCTCCTCTCTGATCCACAATCCTCCTCCTAAGGAATATATAATTGCACTTATCAAATGAACTCGTCTCACCTCTGACCATTGACCTCCAGGCGGCTATAGTTTCCTGTGATACTGATGACTTCGAAGCTGAAGGTTACTTTGGGCTTTGACCTCCTTGTGAGTCTCTCTGGATCAGAGGGCTGGCTGAAGGCCTAATATAAAATGTAATACTGTAACATAAGGAGCATTACTCGAAGGCCATCTTGGTTGGGAACGTGGTTTGTTGGCTTCTACTTCTGAGATTGACAAGACAACATGCAAACATAGCAGGTTGGTGAATTATGGGAAAATTATGATTACAATGGATTATTATGATTAATGTAACATGTAAGTAAAAACCCTCAGGACCCACTGTCAGTACATTTACTCAAGTACTGTATTAAGGTACAAATTCTAAGTACTTTACTTGAGTATTTCTATTGTGTGCTACTTGATACTACAATTCCACCATAATTCAGAGGGAAATGTTCCTTTTACTGAACTATATTTATGCAACAGCTTAAGATAATAGCTACCTTTCTGATTAATTTCCCCTTCCAGGTATCTGTGAGATGTCTCAGATGGTTTCTAATCAATAACTGTTGGAGGCCAAGTTGTCCATTTCCCAAATTATCAAAGTAGCCTTTACATTTTGACCAAATCTTGAGCTGTTGTCTTGTTGATTGGCGCTGTGCCAAATGTACTTATTTGCCTTTATTTATTCAGTATCACACTTACACTGGTGCATATTCTTTTTCTCTTTTTTTTGGTGTGCATAATCATAAATACAATATATATAACGGTTGTGTTTTCAGGAATGAGCGCTGGTTGGTTTCTGGGACTGGGCAAAATATAATCTGAATCTGCCATGTACACTATACTTGGCTGTACTTGGCAAGTGTATGTAGGTAAGGGTTCAAAACCTATTTTTGCACCAAAGCTAATCTCTCCAATGGTATTTACTTGTCTAAATATCACTTTATAGTCAAAGTATTTTTAAAACAATCTCCATTTCACTCTAGATGTTACTCTAAGCATCACACAAAAGCACATCTTAAACTAGAAATAACTTGTCAATAGATATTAAAATTGATTATTCATGTGGCATTTTTTTTTTTGCCTGTCTTGAAGGCACACTAAAAAGTGATATAGTAGGTAATGTAATGATTAAGAAATACAAGAGACAGCAGGTTTTTAAATAAACATGAAAGATGAGTAATGCATTGGATGTTTGTGCTGCTAGGTCTGCTAGAAGTGAAGTTTTTGTTGGATGTACAGTATGTGCTGTGGTTGCAAAACAGCATAGAAATAAGATGACTCCAACAGTTACACCAAACTACCTGTGAAGCGCGGTTTTTTCATCTCTTGTAGAAGTTGATCTATTTGCATCATCTATCATATATTTCTCTCTCTATGAGTTAGTCTTGACCAAAACATTTTTCATATCATTAAACTCAATCTGAGCATTATGTCATATTTGTCCTTAAAAGACGAGAAAACTAAATGGACCCAGAAATACCAAGTAGGTCCAAAGTTTTTGAAGGAGGGACTTTTCCTATGTTGCATATTTATATTTGATAAGGAGATCAAGCTGTGGTTAATGATGTTTTATGCACTTGAACAGGCTTGATTGAATCTGTGATATAACGAATGGTTATTTTATGTATCTTTTGATTGCATTACAGTACAGGCAAATTTGAGATCCACAGGGATGCTTTTAAACTGATTCTCAATATATTTAATATCTTATGAAACAGATAAAGGAGAAGGTCTTCATCACCCTTGTTCACTGCAGTATCAATCGACACAGACGCACACAGAAATATGCAAAATAAACCCATTTCCCTTTTTCTCTCTTGCTCTTTAATAAACACTTCCTCTGTTTTGAGCTCAACATACATGCATTATGACTATTTCTGCCCCTCTCTTCTACTTCTACTGTATATGTGTGAGTTGATTCACCTAGCCTAACAGTAACCATCACAACTACACACTTAACTCCAACCTTTACCCCGCCTTTAAAGGATTACTGCTGTTTTCTGACAACTCTGGTCTTATTATTGTAGTTTTTATCTGTTGAGGATTTGAAACAGAGTGCCAATACTACAACATGAGAAACACAAGTGGTCAGACAATCACACAGGTTGAAAACAAGCCAGCAGTTGACCCAGATTATAAAAATCTCTTTATTTGGAAGGCAAATTAAAGTGGTGATCTGTCATTGCACAGGAAACTCAGCTCACATGACTATAGTAAGTGTGGAGATTCAAAGTGAAAACAGAAGTTGTCCTGTAAGCTGTGGTGGCTGTTACTGTATCAACAGACAATGATTTCACCGTTTACGTTTGCTTTTTCTTTCAAACAAATTTGACTAATCTTACCTGGGGGGCTTTGTTTAAAACCTGTCTGACCAACTGACAACTCCTGTTTCCTGACCTGTCAGACAGGAAGTTATACTGTAAAACAAAAAAACAGACTCAAGTTTAAACTCAAGGAAGAACAGAAGAAGTGAGGAGTATATATGAGTTTTCTTCCTTTGCACACACACACACACACACACACACACACACACACACACACACACACACACACACACACACACACACACACACACACACACACACACACAATACACACACACACACACACACACACACACACACAATACACACATACACACACACACACACACACACACACACACACACACACACACACACACACAAAACACACACACACACACACATTAAGCATTAAGGTCAGTGTTGTCAGCCAGGCTTTTGAAAGACACGGAGAGCTCTGTTACGGCCATCACCTGCCTCAGATAATTAACCTTTTCATGACCAACACACACACACACACACACACACACACACACACACACACACACACACACACACACACACACACATACATACATACTTAGAGAGCTGCAAACCCCTGTGCTGCAATGCAGTGATAACATTACAATCACTGCTGTTAGTGTGTGTCCTCACGCTTGATTTTCCCTCAGCGGCGATTGGGAATAGCTGCAAATGTGGAGACTCATGATGCAATAACAGCACATATTGCCATAAAATGTCATAAAATCTTTTACGGTTAAAGTTTAGATTGCAGCATGTAATACTTTGGGTGTATTGTCTAATATTTGAATAAAACAGCAAGTTTATATTTGAAAGAATACATTATGCTGATGTCATGGGTCTGACTGCCTCTGTGCTCGCTCACTGTAACTCTGAGATCACCGTCAATCCCGGATGCTTTCTTAGAAACTCCATGAGTCATGAACATGAAATTGATCAGGTGCAGTTATTGGTTTAGTGTTAAAGCCCAAACTCTGTGTTGCAAAAGTAATTTGCCGCTAAAAGGTTTTCATCACACAAACATCTTAGACAGGCAGCAACAAATGAAACCAAACGGCTCCGAGTTTAGTTCAGGCATGCGGTGCTGTCAACACAGAAGAGAGAGAATATCTGATATCTTCATCAAATTGTGATACACAGCTACAGAGGAATGAGGTAGAGATGCAGCTCCGATCGCACAGGATGAATTCTAAACACTGGAAAGTTGATTTTTCTTTGCGGCCAAATCTGCTCTGCAAAAACTAAAAAGCATCAATCATCATTTCTGAAAATAAACAATTGGCTGGTATAAAAGCAGAGAGAGGAACACGCTCTGTTTTCCATCCACAACACAACAACACAACTCCAAGTTATTGAACTTCAGAAGGGCAAAGCTGAGCACCAAGTCTGTTATTATGGAAAATCAACTGAAATTTGCAACATGCTTCTGCTGCAGCCCCTTGCACAGTTTGAAGCCAGCCATGTGTGATTTTGCATGCAGTGTACTCAGGGTCACCCCTATGTTTTCTCAGCCCTATGTTCCCTCAGCCCTATGTTTCCTCAGCCCTATGCTCCCTCAACCCTATGTTCCCTCAGCCCTATGTTCCCTCAGCCCTATGCTCCCTCAACCCTATGTTCCCTCAGCCCTATGTTCTCTCAGCTCTATGTTTCCTCAGCCCTATGTTCCCTCAGCCCTATGTTCCCTCAGCCCTATGTTTCCTCAGCCCTATGCTCCCTCAACCCTATGTTCCCTCAGCCCTATGTTCCCTCAGCCCTATGCTCCCTCAACCCTATGTTCCCTCAGCCCTATGTTCCCTCAGCCCTATGTTCCCTCAGCCCTATGCTCCCTCAACCCTATGTTCCCTCAGCCCTATGTTCTCTCAGCTCTATGTTTCCTCAGCCCTATGTTCCCTCAGCCCTATGTTCCCTCAGCCTTATGCTCCCTCAACCCTATGTTCCCTCAGCCCTATGTTCCCTCAGCCCTATGTTCCCTCAGCCTTATGCTCCCTCAACCCTATGTTCCCTCAGCCCTATGTTCCCTCAGCCCTATGTTGCACATAACATATTGTTTTTCTGAGGGAACATGGGGCTGTCTGAAAATAGACATGCTCCTGTGCACTCCACGTTTATCTGTCCAGTTTTATGATGTCAGCACTTATTAATGAAATAAATGTTATAAATCTAAAAAACAACCACCCTACATCTTTGCACTTTTTTCTCTGTGCCATTAAAATGAAAAAACAGAGAAAAGTTAATGAAGTGGTTGTTACCGTTTGACCGTTTCCAACAACAAAGAAGCCAAATAAACACCATTGGAGTTGTGCCTGAACTTAGACGGTGAAATTTTTATTCAATTACAATGACATCAACTAATATCATCAACTATTCTCGCTATATGGCTGACAGAAGTTGGGTTTGTGGTTGCTCGGCAACAGCAGCAGGTTTCTGCAAACACTTTGTCAGTGCTTGCATCTCCAAAATAACGGTAGAGAAGTGCAACTCGAGCCTTAAAGCAAACAAAGTGTGTGCTGAGCAACCAGGACGTTTGGTGTGTGTGTGTGTGTGTGTGTGTGTGTGTGTGTGTGTGTGTGTTTGTGTGTGTGTGTGTGTGTGTGTGTGTTTGTGTATGTGTTTGTGTGATAATAACATAAACTTGCTGTGCCTTGCATTAGCTTACTTGTTTCCGGCTTTGATAATGAGCAAAAAAAAAAAAAAAAATGCTGAACTCTTGATTTTTAGGAGACACATATGGACTTTAATTACAATTAAATCAATATTGCATTAATGGGGCAACAATTAGTAGTCTGTGTACTATAAGGACAAATCACAACCTGTCAGCCTCTGGATTGCTTCATGGGAAATGACAGTTGTTCCTCCAGGACAAACGGAGGGAGGCTGAACTGAAGGGAGGATGAAGGGGGATGTAACAGTTTTCCTGATATGCTAACAGTAACAGTGGTATGAGGTGAAGGCTGTTATATTCAATGACTGTGCTATGGTTTATATTTTTTGCTTTATTAAACAATGAAATCTGGCCAAAGAACAGAATTAAATGTCTTCACACAACACAATCTTGGCTCTGACTCCAGAAATGGTGTTTTACCTTTAAACATTAAATATCTATTTATACTTATTATTTGCCATTAACTTTAATTGTATTTTTCTCAATATAAAATCCTCTATAGGTGATAACTTCAGGTAATTTAAATGGAAATGAATCTTCTTGTTGTTGTAGGACCCTCTATGGCCACTGCATTGACCCGTGGAGGTCCACACACCCCACTTGGAGAACCGCATGCCTTTAATGTCTTGGTTTGTTGCTGTGTGTAAACAGATGCGCCCTCTGCAGGCGGACTATACCCACTGCTCCTCCTCCTCCTCCTATACACCGCTCTCTGACTCCACGGCTCCTCATTCACTAGAAGATGGCGGACTGCGCTCCACTATTAGATGAGGAACTCTCGTCCTTTGTCTTCAATTACCTGACAGAAAACTCCGGCAGCCAGGTAAGATCCCGGCCTCTATGGACACACGGGACTTTGGGCTTTCCAGGCCGGGGTGCGTCTTTGCACGTCGCCGGCCGTGGCGCATGCTATGCCCGGTTGATGCGAGCCTTTCGCCCGGCTTGTCGGCAGCATCTCCCCGGCTCTGCAACCCGGTGTCTCGGTCTGCGTGCGTGTGTGTGTGTGTGTGAATGTCTACTATGTCTTGACGCCTGGCTTTCACGTGTTTTTTGGAGGAAATGTCATCGGCCATGGGCAAAGAGGGAATTTAACGGATGAAAACGAATAAATGCTTTTGTGTTGGCTCTGGAAGCGGAGACATGCCGGTGTGTTGCAGCTTGGGGAGGATTATTTGGTATGCAGAGGGGCGCTTTGGAAACTTTTGACGCATTCTTGAGGGAAGTTTTAATTTCAGTGCCGGAGACTTGGACACGTGGTGCGCCCCTGAACGCATGGACTCAGCCTGAGGACTATTATGATATTATGACATTATGATATTAATCTACTGGCTGCAGGACTGTTTGGCTTCAAATTTTGTGCGAAGAAAAAGACACACTCGAGTGTCTTTTTGTTGATGCTTCACTCGGATGGTTGGATAATGAGCTTTTTTGTTGTATTTTGCTCACTGAATGTTGCAGATTTGTAATAAAGTCTCTGTATGGGGGAAGCAAGGCAATACATCAGTGCTGTGTAGAGTTATTTATCCATTTATAAGCTGCTTGCCACAGCACCGTGAGCTTAACTGGGGATCTCTGTGTTGGGTATCTGCAGGCTGCTCGGTGCGCTTTCGAAGTTGAGCAACTCCCACCGATGATAGGCCTTACCTGTAATTTATCCAGATTGGTCAATTTATTAGACGATGTTCCGCAAAGTGGTGTGAGAGACAGCAGATAGTCGGTTTTGGTTTATCTGTGAAAGTTGCTGCGATTTTTTTTTACGTTTTCATAATGCGTTTGCGTAATCGTTTGGTAACAGTTACAAAACGACTCATTGGTTCAGACGGATGGGAAGCGTAAATACACCAAACTGCCTTTAGAAATATCAGCAATTCAAGGATGCATTGCTTTTTTTGGGGATCACGCATTCACCTTACGCATGGATTAATATTTAAAATGAATGAATATGATCTTGAATTGGATTCGGCATACAGTTAACACACAAAACACCTATATTGAAAATAATATGGAAACTTTTATTACTGGTTCTCTCTGTTAATCCCATAATAATCTATCAAAAATACCCCCGTGGAGGGCGGTAGCGAGTGGTCTGCCAATTACATTAATGGTGATTTCTTCCATATTAAGTGGTGCTTTGCACTTCATATGTGTGCCGATTATTCAAGTTCAAAGTGATAATTGGCTGCAGCTCTCATACTGTATGATATGATGTGTGTCTTGTTGCTTACGTGGAAGGAAACATTAAATGAAAGGATTTCCGTACCGGGTCCGGTGGATTTTTTTTTTTTTTTTTTTTTTTTTCATTTCTCCACTGCATCTACCTTCTGTCACCTTCTGGCTGTAGACTCACACTACCGAAATACACATGTGCACACAAACCCCATTACACGGTATGTCATTGGAAATCAGGACCCCCGGTATTTACTGCGTCATAGTGTGACATAAGATTGCGTCGTGGTGATTGTTATTGCTGTGATTGCACGGTCAGCGGAGGATGCGATGATGAGTGTGTGTGTGTGTGTGTGTGTGTGTGTGTGTGTGTGTGTGTGTGTGTGTGTGTGGAGGGGGGGGGGGGGTATTCTGTCACAGTTGATTGGCAGCTCAAGCAGGTTAATTCAGTGTGTGGTGGGATTCAGGGAGACTGAAGGCTATTTATAACATACAGCAGTGACATGTGCTTTCACATCACAAACACACACATGTGCACAAACACACACACACAGACAGTACACAAATTGACAGATGTGTCCTGCACCCCACCCCACACCCACACCCCACCCCCCAAAACCCCCAAAATACTTAAATGATGCCTTCAAATTATAGTAGGTTAATATATAATAGATGGACATCCAGTACATGCAGCATATAACATATAATACACCAATATGCCTATTAAATATATGCAGTGACGTAAGCATACATGCCTATAGGGACTTGATATATGTCTATACTATTAAAAAAGCATCACAGTGATATTATTCTCATATGGTGACTAGATGTGCCTACACTGAAACAAAATATGCAAATGACTCCCAATATTGATCACCAGAGATGTAATATGATGTGAAATGAATAGTCCTATTACTCCTACATGTCTCCCATTGTTTAATATCCCTATAATGATTTTACAGAGTATGTAAGCGCCAACATTTGCTGTGATTGCTTAACCCAGTAGTGGCTCACCAATGTGCCAGTCATGACAAACTCATGTCATGCAAACATACATCTATAGTCGAGATCTCAGAGCTGCCAAATATACCAAATTCATCAGGATGGATGTGTGTTAGGATCATGCTAATAACATCCATGTTGGTATGATGCAGCAATTACACGCTTTTGCTGGAATTTTTTTTTTCTTGCTGCAAAGTCCTTGAGTGACACAGAGGGTGAGCGATAGAGTGCAACTTGTAAGAAGGGAAAGGAAAGAAATCTGATTGTACATTTTATCACAGCACAAGTTCTTTCTTCATGTGTAAAACGATAAGGTTATCTACTCTACAAACGCAGCGTTAATATGTTAATATTTACACAGGGTTATTAGGGCTTGCTGGTGGCTCTCTCTCTCTCTCTCTCTCTCTCTCTCTCTGTCTCTCTCTCTCTCTCTCTCTCTCTCTCTCTCTCTCTCTCTCTCTGTCTCTGTCTCTGTTTCTATGCCGCTCACCCCTGCCGGCTGGTTATTGTATTACTACTCTATCCTCGTGACTGGAGTTACAGAACAGGGCTGCTGCAGTCATGTGAGTTGTAGTGGTGGAGGGAGGGAGGGAGGCAGTAGAGAGAGAGGGAGGCGTTACCCGTAACGTAGACGAGTGACAGGCAGTCCCTCCCTCCTCCCCCCTCCTCCTCCCCCTAACATGTGACTCCTTCCTCCTCGCTCTCTCTCTCTCTGTCATACAGTCTCCTCTCTTGCTCACTCTTTAACATTCAGCAGGCATGCTTATTGTAATTTCTCTCCTTTTGCTGCTCTTCCTCTCTCTCTCTCTCTCTCTCTCACTTATACACACTGTTAATCTCTGCCTTTATCTTTCTGTTTATAATGTATTTAAATGAAGTGAGGGTTTAAAAAAAGAATATTTAAAGATTTTGAAAGTTGAAGCCAATATGCCATCAGATTTACAATCAAATCAAGTCAAATGAATCAAATGGGAGCACCTTCTTCTTCTTAAACATTCATCATATTCATCACACAGAGGATTTGCATTTTGTGCTGTAAAATCTTTGCACAAATACATCTAATTGAGAGACCGCTGTGTGCAGATCTAGGTCATCATATGCATGAGCTTACACTAGCTGCTTCTATGGAAACATAAAACCAATCAGATGCATCACTGGTGAAATAATCAATTGAAAACAAATCGAATCAATTTCTCAGGCTGAAATAGCACAGCAGGAACCAAACAGCAGGGTTTTCTATAAATCTGCTTGTAGTTCTTTTGGATAGTCAAATTAAATGCTAAGGAATATGGCTTGCTAGCATGGCGCCGGATTGTCTGGAAGCCCTCCATGAAACATGAAGCTTATATGTAAAAAAAATAACCAAAAAAACAAAACTTTGCCCTGTCCCGCCGCACACGTGGAACTGTACAAAGTGTCGAAAGGTAGTTTAAGAGTGCAGTTGGTCTGTCAGACCTATTTCAGTGCTAATCATTGACCGGGTGTTGAGGGCTGGTCTGGATCCATGCAAGGGGATTGACTCTGAAAGATCAGGCCGACTTAACGTCAGTCACCACATCCTGCTGTAACAGGATACAACCAGCCACCAACCAACCTCATGCTGGTAAAATATTAGCCGTGGCTTGTTAAGTTAGTCTGGTCTGCTGTGCAAAAAAAAAAAAAAAAAAAAAACCCTCCCAAAAAAAAGTCACATGGTTTCCAGTGAGAAAATTAGGAATCTGTTAACCTTTAAAGATCAAACTACAACCCGTTCAAAGTATAATTGAAATCACTTCTCATTTCTCTTTCTTTCTTTTAGTTACAAGTTAGTTTTGAAGTTGTGTTTAGGACTAGAGGTCAAGTTGGGAGGTAAAAATAGTCGCCCCAGTTTCCCCCTCAGGGATAATAAAAAGTTTCCGTGTCCATCCAAGTTATCCTGCTCGACTACTCCAGGCTGGGATGTAAAGCACTCATGTGTCATGTGATACATAAAGGTTGCTTTCTCTTCTAACTTAATCTAGACTTGTCAATTCTAGCTCCGCACTGCCGTTTAAATGAACACTTAATTGGAAATGTGTGATCAAAAAAAAAAAAAAAAAAAAAAACCCATGTAGAAAGAGAACAGTCTGAGTCAGAGAGAGTAATGAGATGAGAATTCAGAGGCTGGAATAATTAAAAAACTTTGGGAATACTTTTCACATTGAACACATTGTTCAACAACATCGACAAATGACTCACTGCTTCCATGTTTGGCTTCCCTCCGTCCCAAGTTACATGTTACTATCAAGCAGACTAATCAAGATAAAACTCAACTTGTGTGTGTATATGTGTCTGTGTGTGTGTGTGTGTGTGTGTGTGCGTGTTTAAAACATTAATTGCATCTCTGAAACAAAGCCTACACTTTGCAAATGGAAAACTTAATAAAGCTGAAAGCCATTACTGCACTGCCGGGTAGTCCTATAGAGCTTCAGACTGTCAGTCAGCACTTTATCCTATAACCGTGATGCCCCTGTGCGTGTGTGTGTGTGTGTGTGTGTGTGTGTGTGTGTGTGTGTGAGCGTGCGTTCAAATACACTCCTACACAGCAGGTGGCCATCCGTGTCTATAAGGTGATCCTATCCGATGTCTGAGTGGATGTAAGGCGGCCCCTTACTGACCACATCTAGCTCTATACTAAACTGACAGATTTTTGTCAGATACTTGATTCATCATTAAATGTAACCTTTCACTTCCTAAAGTCATCATTTTGGCATTTTTACATCTAAATAAATCAATCTCTGTGGTATAATTAGCTGCAGATTTATCCTTTTTTATCTATTTGCAACACACTCACTGTCTGGCTGCTTGTGTTATTTCTGTCTGGAGAGTTGGGACACACATTTTTTTTTAGATAAAATCCAAAGAGAAGATGATGTCAGAGTTTCGTCGTTACTTTTCGGCTGATGGGTGATCTCGGGGAACGCAGAGCAGGAAGGTCAGAGTAGTAATCACCAAAGATGGATAGCTAGAATAAGCGGATAACTCCTTTAAACTTCAGTGTGATTGTTCAGATTGGATAATCAAGTATCCCTGCATATTGGTTTGAATGCCAAAATAACACCCATCATCACACCTACACTTAATCACTTGGCGCATATAAATCACAGTTGGAATGAATCTATGCTTAGTGTGCAAACAGGTAAAGATCTTCATATTACTTTCTTGGTGTAAGCCAATAAATCGGATTTGAATTAGACAGTAACAAGAGTAAAGGATCCAGACAAGACAGTCGGGTAGGCAGGCAGGCAGGCAGACAGACAGGTATATAAATAACAAGGCTTTGAAGTTCCACCCGGGGGTGATGGATACAGGTGTGATTCGCAGTGACTGGGATTTATGCCATGCCATGCCAGCGACAGAGAAAGAGAGACAGACTCTCCTCGCCTGCATCTTATCAGGCCTCCTCTTCTGTCCACTGATTTGAGCTTTTTTACTGTGACGGCTGTTTTGTTTTTCCTTTTTCAGGGTTTTTTTGTGTCTCTCATCCGCTGTTTTGTCCCCAGTTGCGTGTTGTGTGTCCTCCTTATCCCTCGCCCTCCTCTCTCTCTCTCTCTCTCTCCCTCTCTCTCTCTCTCTCTCTCTCTCTCTCTCTCTCTCTCTCTGTTGCTCTTACTGTGTGTCTGAGTCGTGATGTGCATTGCTGCAGTGCAATGTGTTCAGCTTGCAACCCCACGGTGACTCACCTGTCCCTTCTGTCTCTAAGCTGCACACGCACACACACACACACACACACACATACTGTATACTACTTGTTTATAAGGTTGCATCCGGTTATAGGCCACAATTTCATTTTTTGACTCACACTTACATTAATATTTGGCAGATGTTGTTCATGCTGCTATGTTGAGTAAATCATAGCACGAGTATCCTAGATCAGCCTGGCAGTGAGCAGGTCAAAGGTCAGAAGGTCAAGGCATTGAGTCAACACATAGAACAAAGTGTTCCCTTGACCATGAACTGAGGAAGATATGAAAGTGTAGTGAGGATTATTATGACATACACAAACACACACAGCAGCCTGGTTTTCATTCTGTGGCCTCCTGGGTTAGATTTACTGCAGGTTGTATCATCTCATCACATTTCCTTAAATTGATGAAACGGGTGCAGCTAAAAATTTAACTTAAGTTTATAGCTCGTGTTTCCTAACCTGGTTGTTACTGTAGGGCTGACAACAAGGTGCCTAGTGACTTTCTCTCTGTGTGTGTGTGTGTGTGCCTAGTTAATTGTAAATGTGTGTGTGTTTATGTGTGGTTGTGCATGTGTGCGTCAGAGTGGGCGCTGGGAATATGGATGCTTCCTCCCAAATCCCTCTGAGATTTATCAGGCATCCAGCTTAGATCCTGCCCCCCCCCCCCTCACCCTCCCTCACCCTCCCTCACCCCCTGCCTCACCACCACCAACCCCTCCTCGCCACCCCATGTGTGTGTGCCTGTGAGCATAGATCATAAACTGCATTCGTCCATGCATGCTTCTGTGTGTCACATGCTGCTAGCTAGCATGCTAGTGGAAGCAGGTGAGGGGGGGTCTCTCAATAATTAATTGCGTGGTGATTCGTCAGCTGCTCACTCAGCCCTGGTTGGCATCAGAGGCTACAGCCGGCACTCACACACACACACACACATACACACTCACACTCACAAATTAGCTAAAATGAGAATCACGATATTCTCAATTAGATATTAAATTATATGATTATGACAGGAAACGTTTTTACCAACATAGCACCTCTGGAATTTTTTTTTTTTTTTGCCTTATGAGCTTCATCATCATGCAAATAGTGTGTAGTTGTGTAATTTTGAGGTGTTACTCTGTGGTGGTGGAGCTACAATATATATAGCAAAGCAAATATGGATGCATTTATTTCCATAACTCATCATCTCCAAAGCTTTTACTTTCACCAAGTCACTCCTCTGTTTCACTCTTCCACCTAAAAGAATTGTGTTTACTTCCATCCACACACTATTGTCAATTAGAAACCCCTCGATATGATGCAGAAGATCTCCACAATGCAAAATATGGCAGAATCAATTTCATTAAGATTGCGTTGGGAGATATGAATACAAATTGCAGTCCTAATATGAATACCAGTGCAGCTCACGGTTACACACGGCGGAGAAGATCACGGCTGAAGATATATCATCCACATTCATTAAGTCCTTGCCCAAGTAATATCTTTACAATTCATCCGTTGATTTCCAATCGTGATAATTTGTCATTTACATTTTCTCTTTTTTAATCATCTCACGTCCTCTTTGGTCTCTCCTACAAGAAGACATTAAAGCTCCGGCCCAGCCAGCGCTAATTTTAGTTGGGTTTCCAACACTGGGATAAACAGGGCTAGCGAAGGCTTAATGACCGATGCAATTTAGGGCCAAACACAGCTACGCAATACTTCTTCATTAGATTGGTTTCCACTAGTGAGGCGGTATCAGGCTACACTAACATGAGCCCTACTTCTGCCTCTCTTTAGCAGTGTGAACCTACAAAGAGTGGATAATGTTATTCTGTAGATTGGTTTCCATCACAGAACATCCCTTGAACCTGAAATTAAGTAGTTTATTGTAGATGTATTGAAGTGTTTTTATGTTTAATTTGACCTTTTAGTCCCTAATCTGACTGTAAATCTCTAGAGTGGAAGAGAGCAGGAAGGGTCTGAGGTTAGGGTTAGGGTTAGGGGGTTGGGGGTTAGGGTTAGGGTTGGAGGTTAGGGTTAGTGTCAGCAGAAGAAACTACTCTCAGATTAGGAAATTGACAGGACAGGTCTTACAAACAGAGGGGGAAGTCTGCAAATCTCTAAATCCAGTTTGCATCTGTCTCGCATGCACGCTGCAGGATTTTCCAAACAGCTCTTCTTCCCCCTGAGGTGGAGACAGCACTCGACCGTGCAAAGTGTCCAACACGCACAATGGCTTCATCGCGTGTATTACAGCGGAGAGGCAGAGAGATACCACTGTGAGATGAGAAAAAAGAAAAAATATATATATAAAACCAGTACAGAGACACCAGTGAGCAATTGTCTTATTAGGTATTCATCATCTTGCCTCTTGCCGTCTCAATTTATATGAAAATCTATTCGATTTTGGTCGCTGTGTTCCAGGTTGTTGCCATTCTTGCCGTGACTCAACCCAGAGTGGGATGTGAAGATGTAAATTTCTACCCCATCTCTCTCTCTCTCTCTCTCTCTCTCTCTCTCTCTCTCTCTCTCTCTCTCTCTCTCTCTCTCTCTCTCTCTCTCTCTCTCTCTCTCTTTCTCTTTCTCTCTTTCTCTCTTCAGGCTATAGTTTTAATACAGATTATATACTTTACAGTCAGTGCTGTGATCATCTCTCATCACATTCTTCTCACTCTTTCCTTCCATTTTTTAATTTTTTATAGTTCTTATCTTTATACCACACACAGACACTCAGCAGGACACGTACTGTAGGATTCATATTTTTATTGTTTTTTTATTGTTAAATCATCATCTGTATATCATTCAACCTCATGTCAGCTGCAACTTAGAACTTTTTCGGGTTTGGGAATGTCTCGTTACTCATAATATCGATCTCTATTAAAGCTGGAGAACGTGATACCATACCTCCGAAGTTCAGCTGCGTTTTTTTACTTAAACCTGTAATGATTAGTTAAACAGCAGACAGTTACTTGGCAACTAATTTTCATAATTGACTTATCATTGAAGTCTTTTTTATCGAGCCAAACATTTTCTGCTCCCAGAGTCTCCAATAAGAGGATTTGTTGCTTTTCAGGTTGCTTGTAAATTGAATATCTTTTGGCTTTTGTGATGGAAGGACTCACACTCGAGAAAAGAATCATCATAGTAATTCTGATTGACAAATTCTTAAATGCAGCCTTAATGTGATTGAATAAGAATCCAAAGGGGGGGGGGGGGGGGGGGGCATTCTTAAATAAAGCTGTGATCAATCAAATTACCACAAACTAACTAACTCAGAGACAACATGGGGACAGGTAGTATTATTCCAGCGTAACAGTCCTCATTGACTTCTGCTTCTTTTGATTGTATTATAAACCTCTAAAGAGATAAAGGGGGCGCATGGAGAGCCAATAGAGGCCCCTAAAGCACATTTTTACACAGGGGTCCACTGACCGTTTTAATTGGCTGATGCTCTGCGGCCCTTCTTTTTTACGGTGTGAGTAAACATTGCTATCCAGGTTGTCTTTGCTCCAAAAATCAACATATTGACTGTGTATTATCTGGAGTTTTTTTTGCATCAGAGGGTCGATGAAGTGGCCTTGTGTTGTGATAAGAGCATCCAATTCCTCTGCTGGGGTACACAGAAGGATGGAGTGTGTGTACAGTATATATATTTCATGTGTTCTTCAAAGAAATTATGCATGCGTTCATCCCTCATCTGGATTCCTCGTCACGTCTGCGCCTCTTTTTTCTAGTTTTATCCCAACGCTCATGTTAATGTGTGTGTATGTGTGTGTGTGTGTGTGTGTGTGTGTGTGTGCCATGTGTCCTTACCTTACCTAACCTTTGCAGGCAAATTTGTATTCATCACAGGGACCCTGTTTCTATATTGATAGTGTCAACATAAGCGTGGGGCCGTTTGTCACTCCCTGCACATTTACGCACACACACACACATACACGCACATGCACGAGCCACTATTTTGTATAACACCTTCGGGGGAGAAGATAGGAAGGGGGTTGAAGGAGAGGGAATCCAATCTCACCCAGCAGCTCAGGGCTTTGTAGGGAAACATGTGGAGGCCCAGCGGTCGCCGAGCTAGCTGGCTGCCCTATTTTCTGTATAGCTCTCCTCCTCCTCCTCCTCCGTTACCTGATTTATCATGAGGGCAGCCACCAGGGAAATGTCTTATTTTAAAGCAGAAAGGGCTGTGTGTCTCTCGCTACAAAAATCTGATGAGATTAGACGCAGACGACACGAGAAGGGATGCTGATTGCCACGGCGACATGTCACCATCACATCAGCCCCCTTACGCGTTAGCCATCTCGCCACATCTGTACGAGAAGTGGCATTTGTAGCGTTTAGCAGATAATGGAAGTGGATGGGATTTGATGTTGGAGATGTGTGAACTATTGCACAGCATATAGTGATTTCTGCTAATATAATTGAATTGTTTTAAGTGTGATTGCTGCTATTCGTTCACCTTTTTGCAGAGGTTTCATTCTAACTGCATCTTTATCAATTGATGTTGCTAATTCTGCAGAAGTGTGGCTGTTTATGGTTATAATTGTAAAGATATTGATGTGTAATTCTCTTTGAAGTGGAAGTGGTTATCTGAAAGCTTTAGTGATAATATTTCAATGTTGACAACCGCTGTAAAAAGTAGTAAGGGCTGTCTGCTTTTGCTTAAAAGTTGGACTTTGACACATCCAGCTGTTGTTCATATTGAGACTTTGACGCTGTGGAGCTTTGTAATAAAAACACGGAAGATAAATGGGGAGTTGTGCGAAGGCTGTGAGCATAAAACGCTGCTCCGATATGGGTTATAACCAACAAGGTAGCTCTCTCTCTGTCTCTCTCTCTGTCTCTCTCTGTCTCTCTGTCTCCCCTTGACGTCGGGCCAGTGTTTTGGCTGGGGTTTGCCCCAATTTAGCTGACAGACAGATCGGGTTGTAAAGATGCCTGGACTGTGGACGGGCAAGCACCCAACAGCACAAACACATCATCACTCCTCAGACACTAACACTATAGCCTGCCGGACTGAAGACGTGACGCAGACACACACACACTCATACCGGTCGTGTGTCGAGTGAAGATTCTCAGTCATTCAAACCATGGAGGGTTAAACCGAGGGCAGCTAGACTCGGTTGAAGATACTTGAGGATGTTTCGATCCAAGTGGCCCTCTCTTCTAACTGAGTGGTGGGCGATACCATATTTTTAACATCTGAGTGGTCCCGGCTGTTGTAACGACACTCATTAAGAGTCATATGAGCCACCTGAGGCTGATGTTTGTGGGCGATAAATGGTTGTGCGCCAACCAAAAAAAACCCTATACCACACAGTGTCTTTTCCCTTCCCGATAATCCACTAGTCTGGCAGGATTATTGCATGTGATTACGACTCATGCTCTACAAGGTTGGGGGATTACACAGTGAATTCGTGGGGTTATGTCATCCTGTGAAGTTTCCAAACTGTTGGTCTGCTGGGATTGAAGGAGGAGTAACGCAGTAGCAGCGGCGGCAGGGCAAACCCGCTTTAATATTTATCCTTACTCTGGTGGTAGTCGTTCAAACATAAATGTATTCATAGGGGCTGTTGTATCATCAGTAGTAATAGTTACTAAAATGATGCAGCAGTGGTAAACAGCTGCAGTCATTATTAAACCTATATTGGTTCTAACCACTGGTAATGTAGTGTTTGTAGTAGTAAATCCTAATGGTGATAGCAGGTAGTAGTTGTAGTATTGTTATTATAGTAGTAATGTAGTAATGGCAGTAATTATTAAACCTATATTGGCTCTACCACTGGTAATGTAGTGTTTATAACAGTAAATACTAATGGTGATAGCAGAGGCAGCAGCAGTAGTAGCAGTAGAGTGATGGTCCTCAAACCAGTAAAGGTAAAGAAGGTATATAACTGGTAAAGAAGTTGCAATAGTAGAAGCAGTAGTACTAATCATAGTAGAAGTAGTAATAGAGGAAGAAGAAGTTGTAGTAATAGCTCTGCCAGTAGTAATGGTGGTAGTTTGAATGAGTAGTAGTAGTTGATGTAGAAGTAGCAGTAGTAGTAGTAATAGTACTGGTGGTATTACAAGCAGTTATCATAATAGTAGTAGCTGAAGTAGTAATATCAGTAGTAGGTGGTTTTAAAAGCAGTAATAGTAGTACAGGTTGTTGTAGCAGTAGTTGTACTCATACTTGTAGTAGTGGTGGAGGTGGTGGTGGTAGAAGCAGTCGTGCTACAGTAGTGATAATAGTCATGATGTGACTGTTCAGCAGGTTTGTCTGTTTCAGGGGTTTAACACTTGTAACTGTTTGTAGTCTCAACACAATGACGGTTGGTTTATCTCAACCTCGTAGCCTGTACTACTGCACCCTCCTTTGTTTGTGTGTGTGTGTGTGTGTGTGTGTGTGTGTGTGTGGGCTCTCAAGGGCACTGGTGTAAATGAGAGAAAAGGTTAAAGGAAATTTCCATGGTTAAGGGTGCAAGAGGACAGCAGGACGCACACAGGCACACACACACATGTACGCACACGCACACACATACTCACACACACACACACACACACACACACACACACACACACACACACACAGATGCCAGCATGGCATATAGCTGTGGCAACCAGGTGCCATGGGAAGGCAAGCACAGACTGGTGTGAGCATGTACTTTTATACATAAACACACAAACACACAAACATGCACACGCACACACACACACACACACACACATACACATAAAAACACTTTGCCAGTTATCTAGCAACACAGCCTATCACATTCAGTACAACGTTATTTGATATGGTTCAATGCAGTTGTGCACACACACACACACACACACACACACACACACACACACACACACACACACACCAAGCATCTCTCCTCTTCCATTACTCCACTTTTAAAATCATTTGTTGTTATATTTAGATGTTGTTGCCTCCTCCGATAAAAGGTGCATTAATGTGTCTGCGTGCGTGTGTGTGTGTGTGTGTGTGTTATAAATAGGTTCTTTGGCACAGATCACATTGCACTGTCACATCACACACATTTGACCTGTGTCTGACCTCTGGTTCAGTCCTAATTAGCGTAACATCTCCATGTAGGCTCAGATGGCCGTTTCACTCAATCACAGCTGGAACCAGCAACCCTGATTCCATCAGCAGCCTACGAAATAAAAAAGATTATCAATTACAAGCCTCGCAGTAATGTAGTAACTGTAGACTAATGTAATAACTCATGAGAACTTAATAAATTGGCTCTCTGTAGGAGTCTAAAATGTAATAACCCCGATATTGTGATATGTTCTCCTGATAATGTGATGTAATTTCACTGATAATTCCTGATGATAAACACATTAGGGTGGAGATGGCTCGCAGTGACTGGCTCAGGCGGCTCTGCGAGGTTTAGCGATGGAAAGTTTAGAGGTGTGTGTGTCTGTGAGTGTGAGCCATGCGTGTGGGATGTAAGCAAAGCAGCAAGCAGGCTTCTACCTGCATATATGAGAGAGAGAGAGAGAGAGAGAGATAGATGTAGGTGAGGCCATGATGTCCTTTGGGATGCATATACAAACACGCATCAGCAAAAACACATATTTACTACACACACACACACTCTGACACACATACATATACACCTTAGCCATAAATAGCTTGTATGCACATGTTCCCAGTAAAAAAGGTATTCAGCTTGTTTCTAACTCATAACTTTCCACTGTTTACTCCTATCAGCGTTTGCATGTTTCTATTTCTTCTTCTTCCACTTTATTTCCCACCATCTCTCTCCCTCCCTCCCTCTCTCTCTCTCTCTATCTGTCCCTCTCTCTCTCTCCCTGTGTTTCTCTCTGTCTCTCACTCTCACTCTCATTGACCTACTTCCCAAAGGCTGCTCAGGCTTGCGTGACCACAGTGCTTAGTGCAGCGGTGATATGGCATTACACACCCTACACACGCACACACGTGCATAATGCTTGCACATACATATTTGCTGCTACGCACACACACACACACACACACACACACACATACACACACACACACTGTATATGTTTAGGCATTGAGTAAGTGATCTCTCCCCCCCCCATCAATGGAATAAAACAAGTGGTGTCTTGCTGATTGGACTCAGAAAACATTGACACACCCATAGTTTCTCCGCCTTTCACTCCTTCATTGTTTCCCTCTTACACACCGAGGCGGGGGCGAGCATGCTTTTGACAGCGGGAATGTTACTACTATGATGCAATATGAGTAATAAGTTAAATTCTTTTGTGGTGAGTGTGTGTGTGTATGTGTTGTCACATGTGGGCATCTTTCATACTGTGTTTGTGTGTGAGTGTGTGTGTGTGAGAGAGAGAGAGAGGTTAAATGCTCGGCCATGTGTGTGTGTGTGTGTGTGTTTTATTAGTGCATCTCCTCCTCCCGCTGGTCACTGAATGTTAATGGAGCGTCTCAGGAGTCGAAACAGATGAAGTGTGTGAACACAGAGTGCAAACTGGATCAGCTCGCTCTGATTTTTTATTGTCATCTCTCTGTGGGAATTCTTCTTCATGTGTTTACTCTACATTAACGCCCAGGGTTCCTCTTGAGTGGGTTTTTTACAAAAGCCAGTGTGGTGATATTTATGCTCTCATGAAGCACATTAAGAAACGGTAAGTGTAGTTATATAAAAATAAGGCATAAAACAAACACTCTTCAGATTTCATCCTATTCTTATATGTGTGGGGGAAAGCCTCTGGAAATCATGGGACTTTAAAATCTGAAATACAAGTGCAAATATTTCTATTTCTCACCAATATCAAAACAATACCTCACTTGGTTTGGTCACATAGTTTGACATTCTCCAGTCTTTCTGCTAAATGAAGCTAATAGCTGCTGCTG
This sequence comes from Scomber colias, assembly GCA_021039105.1. NCBI lineage: Eukaryota > Metazoa > Chordata > Actinopteri > Scombriformes > Scombridae > Scomber > Scomber colias. The sequence continues at coordinate 20,155 of JAJDFG010000945.1, read as the reverse complement.
GTAGTGTCATATTTACTGAGCACGGAGGCTATCTTAAGTCTATTTCTCCAAATCTTGAACTATCCATTTCTCAAACTGAGCCACAACTCTCAAAGGCATCTGTGTTTAATTGGGTCTTATCTGGAAACAGCTGTACGAGAACTAAATCTTAATCAAATTAAGTCTGAAATTTGCAAAGCTTAGTGACGTACAATCATGAAATATCCCATCAAAGAATAATTGAAGACTAAGAAACTGACAAACATTAATAACCATTGACATATTTGACTGTTCCAGCTTCTCAAATTGAATTTATAAGGTCTTTCTTTGTCATATAAGCTGAATATCTTTAGAGTTGGAGACTCTTGGTCAAAGAAAAAAAAGACATTTGTTGACATCCTCTTTGTCTCTGGGGAAATGAGATTAAACAGCTTCACTATCTTCTGACATTTTGTTGACAAAGCAGTTTAGTTAATTGAGAAAATAATCAGCTGATTAACAGATAGTGATAATAATGGTGAGTTCAGTAAAACGATGTTCTTGTAATATATTCGTAACATAAACTTGGCAGCTGATAATGAGCATTGAAATACTTTACACTAGGGGTTGATTCCCTCATGTGCCCGTCAACCAGTCAGTCAGTCAGTCAGTCAGTAAGTTGGCTGGTTTGCTGGTATTCAGTCACTCAATGTTAGCTGATTGTAGTTTCAGTGTTTGTCTTGTACCACACAGACACGCCTCTCGTGACCGCCTGTCCATCACAACGCCATCTGTGTACGTACATGTCGTGTGCAGCATTTTCAAGCCTTCGAGCATTTCTCTCTCTTTCTGTCTGTCTGTCTGTCTGTCTGTCTGTCTGTCTGTCTGTCTCGCCCCTTCACACCTCTCTCTCCTCTCTCTCCTCTCTCTCCTCTCATCTCACACACCTTTCTGTCTCTCTCTTATTGCACGCATGCTGGCTGGCTCGTATAGGCAAACCTCTGCTGTGTCTCTCTCTCTCGTGCTTCATGCTTCTCCCTCAGCCTCCGCTCGGCTTTGTGCTTTTCTCAGCAGCGCCTGACCTCGTTTCAACTCTCTCTCTCTCTCTCTTTCTCTCTGTCGCTTTATTTTTCTCACTCCTGTCTTTTCACTATCCATTTACTCTCTCCTTCCTCCCCGTAGCTCGTTCGCTGTGTGTCTCTCTCTCTCTCACTCCCCCTCTCTTCCTCTCCATTTACTGCATTCATTCCTTTCGCCCCTTTTCACTCCTTCCGATTCATTTTCATTCTCTTTGATGTCGGCGTTGCCTGCTCTCTTTCTCTCTCTCTTTAGAGGGGCATCACAGCCAGAGGGTCCTGGGGTTGGATCCCGCCCATCCCAGGTCCAGGTGTGTTCTCCTCAGTGCTTGTGTGGGTTTCTTGCCACCATCAAAAAGACATGTATGTTATAGTTAAAGCTCCTGGCAGTAAGAACTGGAGGTGGTCTCTGGATGCTGTGATGAGGCTAGAAGCATTGCTCTTACTGTAGAGTATAGAGGATGCTGAGAAATGACAATTAAAAAAAAAAAGAAAAAAATCTTTTTGCATTTCACTTCAGTATTGTTCCACCAGTAGTTTGGAGCTGGCTGGTTTAAGATAGGAGTTTACTAGGGCAAAATACACACACACACACACACACACACACACACACACACACACACACACACACACACACACACACACACACACACACACACACACACAGAGACATGTACAGGTTACTTTATTGCTTGTTTTGTCAATCAAATATAGGATTTAGTTTGACAGCACAAGCTCACACACACACACATACACACACAGGCAACGGCAGGCTGATAGCCAATTGACACAGCATGCAATACACACAGAGAGAGAGAGACAGAGAGAGAGACACACATAGAGAGAGAGAGAGTCTGTGAGTCTTCATGGTCTGATAGCTTATTGATTCCTCTGCAGGTGATTTCAGGAGGAAGACTATTGGGGTTGGAAGAGGGGAAGTAGACAGAAAGGACAGACAGGTGAGGCGAGCGGGCGAGAGAGATCGTAAAAACAAAAAAAAAGAGGAAGAGAGAGAGAGTGAGTGAGAGAGAGAGAGAGGATTGCACATCATTACAGACAAAACAGATGTCGAAACCTCTCTGAGATATGATTTCGAGAAAGAAAAACGACCTCTGACCTTTGCCCTCCCTCCTGACTCAATTTTTTTTGGCTTTTTTTGGAAATTGCCTTTCTAGGAATTGAAGCACTCACTGTCAAAAAAACCAGGTCAAATATCTCAAATGTATTGAAGCATTTGACGTATGTTTGTTTATTGACCCCTATGACGTTTTTTCTGGTGAAACTGAGCTTTTCATTAAATGTAACCCTGGTTAGTCCTTGAATGGAAACCAAGCTAATCAGTAAGCTTTGGAAAAGCAATGTTTCACCCTGTAGTAGATGTCTCTCTGGGCTGAAAAGTAGCCATTTATGGCCTCGGCTACTCCTGTAATTCAAACTTGGCTAATTAGTAAGCCCTGGATATCCCTTTATGGGCTTTTTAGTTGGACGGAGGAGGAAGAACATTGGATAACTATATAATCATGATACACGTAGGCCTGCATCACCTCAGTTTGCTCCAGCCTTTTAAACCACATTTAAGCCTTTAGGTTGCTCTTCAGATATATTCTAATGATTAATGTAG
>JAJDFG010000945.1:0-12500 GCA_021039105.1 Scomber colias | reverse complement strand
ATGTGTGAGTATTGACTGCAAGCGTCTCCAGAAATGTGCTTATTTTGGCAGGTTATGATACATCCCTCTGCTTGGATTGGACTCTAAATAACTTGAACTGGTTTATCTTGAGAACACTGAGTCAGGTTATATTATTTATTATTCAAACTTTACCTAATCGGTTTGTATTGATTGTGTTTCTGCTGTGAAGCTTCTGCAAAATGTTTCGGAGGTATGTAGTGTGATGCTATTGGAGTGAAAATCAGTGTTTTTTGCATTAGAATGTCACCAAATTGATCAAATGTATTAATATCTGCAAGTTCCTGCACCACATTAAAGGAAAAGTCACAGGTTTGACTCCAGAAAGTGCATTATTATTATTATTATCATTATTATTATTATTATTAGGGCCCGAGTGCTGACCACCGCTAAGCCCTATTGTATCTGTAAACCGACATGCATGGGGGGGTGAGGGCCCGTTCACCCACTGCTTGCAGCTTTAATTATCCTTATTATTCTTCAGTGACATTTTAGTTGTTGAGTGGACACATACTGTAGCTAGCGTGTTGGCGTGTTGGACTGGAACCTCCAGAGAAGTGCAACTGGTTGTACTGGACTAATTCTCTGTCTGCGTTAAGCCACTAAGCCGTGGTTATCTCCTCACATTTGACTAAGCAGCCTAGTCTGCTAACGTCTGGACCTCTGCAGATCTAATGTGGAAGTGTTGTGGGCACTCTGTAACCATGAATGTTTCTTTCTTCTCATCTCATCTCATCTAGTTTGTCATAATGTGGTGTGTGTGTGTGTGTCGGGGGTCTCTACCTGTGTGGCGTTCCTATTGTGTTTAATGCCAAACGAACCTTTTAAAACCTTATTTTTCTTGGCATTCTTTTGGCAGAGACTCATTGTGATGCTTAAGTATCGAAAAATGAAATGATAATTGCCCTGTCAAAAAAACACAGAGCCTCGGGCTACACAATCTTTCAAATATAACAAGTTGTGTTACAGATTTCTAACAGGAAGCTAAAAGCACCTATAGATAATAATGGCTTTAAAATACAAAAAACAAGAGAGGAGAGAGAGATGCATAATTACCTTTTGGAAGTAGACAAAGTTTAAGAGAAGTCAAAAGAAAAAAAATATTGGAGAAGGGCAAAGAGGAGAGAGGTAGATGGAGGATCAAGAGAGATGATGAAGCATCCCTTTAGTTTAATTGAAAACTGAGAAAGTGTACAAGAAAGAGGAGGAAATGGAGAGAGAAAAGAGGGGGAAGGGTTACTGAAGAGGAGCAATATTAGAGCAATATTCCTCATCTCGGTGACAAAAACCCAAAATGTCAGCAGGTTGAAGGAGAATATTAATGGGATACACACACACACACACACACACACACACACACACACACACACACACACACACACACACACACACACACACAAACACACACACACACGATAAATTTGTCCTCTAATCATGCCACTGTCAAACAACTTTTCACCTTCTCTAATATACGTGTGTGTGTGTGTTAGTGTGTTTGTGTATATGTATGTAATGTATGGAATTGAGAAGGCTATAGCTTATCACTATGTGTGTGTGTGTGTGTATGTTGTGTGTGTGAGCTGCCTCCGTGATGATGTGTCATACCCGGCATCCCTCACTCTGCTCAAGGACAGAGACGCTGATTGCACTGGCCACCCTCCACTGCCTCTGTGTGTGTGTGTGTGTGTGTGTGTGTGTGTGTGTGTGTGAGTGAGAGAGAGAGGGACTGTGTGACAAGGTGTTTGTGTATGTGCATTTGTAAGTGATCGTGTGTCTGTGCATAATGATGCAGTGTGTTTGTTACTGACAGTACTGACTGTATATATGTGTGTGTATGTGCTGGTGTCCTTGTATATTTGTTTATGTGTGTGTGTGTGTGTGTGTGTGTGTGTGTGTGTGAAGCGGTGACAGCCTGCCAGTGTTGAAAAGTAGCTAAGTGGGGGTACAGGTTCAGATATACGAGCAGATTGCTCACTTGATACAGGTGTGTGTGTGTGTGTGTGTGTGTGTGTGTGTGTGTGTGTGTGTGTGTGTGTGTGTTGTGCGCATATGTTGAAGACATATACTTCTCCTCATGGCGGAGGTGGGAGGTCTGATACTTGATCACAGCAGCAATTGATATGCTGCTGATACTTGATCAAAGCAGCAGTTGATATGCCTCTTACTGCCAGCCTCTCTATGTATATTTGTGTGTGTGTGTGTGTGTGTGTGTGTGTGTGTGTGTGTGTGTGTGTGTGTGTGTGTGTGTGTGTGTTAGCATGTGTTTCCATCATGCTTGTGCTTCCTTGTATAGGAAGGAAACCTGTTCAGTGTGGCTTGTAGGTTAACATGTTAAGCTAAGCACAGAGCTGCTTACAGCTCAGTCTAACATTAGCATGCATCATGTAACCATGCATGGACATTTCAGAGGTGTGACCTCCACATACGCACGCTCACACACACACACACACACACACACACACACACACACACACACACACACACACACATCCTATAGTTGCGCTGTGAATAGCTGGTTCATAGATAGAATAGGTCAGACATAGTTATTTTTTTTACCCGGATTGGAAAGATTTGGAATTTATTGATTAAATTCGTGTAAGCTGAACTTCCTTCTGGAGTTTCCACTAGTTTAGAGTTTTTTCATTTAGTGAGATCATTTCTTATGAAAACATGAATCATAAACTTCCAGCTACCATGCACAAAAGCTGGTAGGTTAGATACTAGTATCATTAGCTTGGATGGTTTGTGGTAATGAATCCTTTGGCTTTGAAATGATATCTTTCAGTTCTCATCATTAGGTCTGACATTAGGTCTCAATCTGAGTTGGCCTAACCTTTATAAAAGTATGGTTAACTAACAACACAACTTTGCCCTGACAAAAATCTTTTAGCTGGAGCTGCCAGTGTTCTTCTAAAATAACCGTTGGAGTCATCCCAATCACTCACATCTGAGCGGAGGGAAGACCATTAGAAGTCACGGACATTGGCTTTGACTGACGTGCCCTTTTAGCAAGGCTCTTACCGGCCAACTGTTTCATACCTGCAGCTGTACATAATGGTGAGCTGCGTGTTCCCACTGAGCATTTACAGCATGTATTTCTGTCCTGCAGCCATAAATGTATGCACCTTTCCTGCTTCTATGCTTCTTAGAAGGGTTAAAAACAGGTCAGAGGTCAAGGAATTGTACGTTCTGGTCACGCACGCCTCTGTGGCTGCGTCCTCTTGACCCTTGGGTTGGATGGGCTGTAACCGGCTCAGCAGTAAAAGCGCCTGTTAATAGATGTGCTAATGCCTAGTCATGCTTTTATATTACCCCTTTCTTTGCTTTTCTGTATGCACGTGATGACTTGGGTTGGCACTCCTGGATATTTATATATTTATATATGGTGTGTGTGTGTGTGTGTGTGTGTGTGAGAGAGTCCACCTGGCTGTCCTGACAGTGATAGATAGGCCGGGGCTACAGAGCAGAGGGGCTGCATCTGCTGTCACCTCTCTGCATGCCGACACACAGACACTTGCATACAGACAGGAAAGCACACGCACAGAGCATATTTATAGCCTGTGCGTGTGTGTGTGTGTGTGTGTGTGTGTGTGTATGTGTGTGTGTGCACGTATGCAAGTGTGCGCACTATTAAACTGCATCATTCTATTTTGGTGTAGGAGCATTCGCTGCGCCTACAAGACATACCTAAAAAGCTGTTATTTGCATGCTCTTCTTAGATCAGGTTGCTCATGTGATGAAACCTGACCAGAGTCGCTCAAACTGCAGCGAAAGCACACAAACTCTTCCCTTGTCTTTTTTTTTTTTTTTTTCTGGCTCCAAAGTTGCTTCACTCATTTGTGTTTTACTAGCCGCCTGCTTGACCTCTAACGCAGCACTCGTCACCTTTAGATTCCGAGTCCATATTGAGCCACCTGATGGTCCGCGTTGTTACTGGACATGAGGGCCAAGCCTCTCTGATTTGGTCGGTCTGTCAGGTCCAAGCAGGCGAAGGCCAGCTCAGTCTCATGACCACACAGGCTGCTGCTGGCTCATTCTCGTCGGTTGGACTGAAATTGAAAAAGAGAAGCTGTCAGGATGTTTAAAGCTTCGATTCCTCTCAGAGAAAAAAAAAAGTTGAACTGCTTTGAACTTTATTTAACAGACTAGGTTGCAATCTTCATCTCTCTTCATCTCTCCTTTGCTCTGTTTATCCATTACTCCCATTGGGTTTGGTGATAATGTGTGAAATATATGCAAAATCCCATGTAAATAGGATTTTGCATATATTTTGCTGCATCACCCCCATGCTCATTTCCAAACTGAAGTGTTTACTGTTGTTTTAAATGCTGTAATTTATTCAGCACTAACCATTTGAAACTAATTGTGTCCCCTTGCTAACAAAGACATCCTAAATATAGAAGTTAATTGTCACATCATTTACTTTGCATTTTCCTTTAAGGGAGGTTTTTATTGTCAGTTTGCATCACTGGTGTCATAGCACCACACTGGGCTTATTATTGTGGGTTAGCCTTATGCCTATCTGGGCCAAGCACAGTGTACTGAGCCCTGGGGAAGAGAAACACTTTCTTAGCCATCAGGCCTCAGTAAAAAATAGAGTCTCAGTGAAAATGGTTTCTGATAAAAGCTGTAAAGTACTTGTCGTGCTCTTGGTTTTAGACCTGGAAATAACTGTCTGCTTCAGCTGACTGAAAGCATCCAAGCATCTGTTAAAAGTTGAGCTAAATCATGCACTTAAACACCTCTTTTTGACAAGCCAAGCATCGTAACATACTCTGAAAGAAATGTAGCCTATATATCAGTAGCAGCGTTGATTTAATGACATAAATCATAATTAAAGAAACACAGACTCCCGACTGCCACGAAACAACTCTCGTGTTTGCTTTGAAGGAAATAATTGTGTAAGAAATCTTTATTTTAGATCTTTCCTGACCAGATGTCCATGAATAGCTCTTATTGAAGTGAGGGAACACTGATGATAAAAATAACTGTGGAACTGAGGTTTCAAGCAAGCAAAGCAAACTGAATCTGAGAGTCAATAATAATTAAAGTCATTGAAACAATGTAAAAATATGAAGGGATTAAAAACCACAGAATTATTCAATTTACCCAAATCAATTTAATTACAGTGGATTTCAAATTTGATTTCTCAGAACAGTCTGAATGCTGTTTCCAAAAAAAAATGGGTTTCCAAACTCACAAGAGGAAAGATATGGGGTAAAAAAAACAAAAAAAATTGGCAGGAAAATGATCAAATATGGAGCTAAACCAATCAGATTTACACATTTTCTGACTCCAAATGGCGCTGACAGCCAAGCATTGAGTAATCTTCGTTTGATATGCAGAAATCCTGTCAGATGACATGGACAACGGCTCATATTTACCAATCTGTTTGGTTAGCGTTGCTCTTTACTAAACGAGAATTACTAATCACTGAGATTCAGAACACACACAGTTTACTTTGGTTCCTCAGATATGAATTTCTGACTTCCTGTGGGCAGAGGAATGACCTTACCTGACACAGAATCTAATTAAGACATTAATCAGCCTCTGACTCACTTACCAAATATGAATCATCATTTGCTATATGCTTATATGCTCACATTGTGATTTGGTCAGATTAGATTCCTGCATCAAATCAAACTTGTGCAGCTTGAAGTGTACTTGAACAATATTACTGATTTCTAATACTACACTACTCGCAAACAGTCTTCAATCAAAATATAATATATAGCTTTCTGGCTGGTTTTCAGGTTGGCCTTCTGACACCGTATACATAGGTGGAACTCCGGTGTGGATTACTAGATGCTTCTCCACAGATGTCAAGCCTATAAATAAAAGAGAGACAGAGAGGAGAGGAGAGGAGAGGAGAGGTTGCATAGCTTCAAGCTGAATTCAATAATTCTCTGACATTTCTTTTATAGTTCTCTTTCTTCAGTCTGGTAGTTTTACACTACAGGTACTGCAGGCAGGACTACACAGAGCAGTGGGAAGGAAGGATTCGCAGAGCCGGCTGCATACTATATTTATAGCTGCACTGTTTCCATGCTACATTCTCACATGTTATACTGCAAAGCAGCATATGCTGCATCCACCGCCACCCTCTGTCCTTCAGGCAGGGAGCTCTGCGACCTTCATGACTGCTGCATATCAGCAGATATGGATAGCAGAGGAGGGAGGGGAAGGAAGAGAAGAGGAAGAGATGGGGTGACTCGGGGAAAAGGGGACAGAGGAGGAAATGAGAGCAAAGGGGAGCGAGGGGTGGTGAAAGGAGAGGAGAGGAGAAAAAGAGAATGAAGAAAATTAAATGGGGTGAAAAGAGAGAAGGAACATCGAAAAGGAGGCGGGGGGGCGGAATAGAGGTGAGAGGTAAGAAGAGAAAAGGGTTGGAGGAGGATAGGAAGCGGAGGAGGAGCTGAAAGGAGGAGAGGAGACAAGAGGTCAGAGGTAAAACGATTAAGGACGAAAGGGAGGAGGAGGAATCAGAGGTGGTGAAATCAGAGTGGGTACATGAGGATACAAGTGTGCGAGGGAAGGAGAGAAAGAGAGGAAGAGAGGAGGAGGTGGAAAGAAAAGGGGATGAGAGGGAGGGAGGTGAATGAAGAGAAAAGGAAGGAAAAGCAAAGATTTAAAGAGGAGAGAAGGAGCTGAGGAGGTTAAAGGATGTCAAGGCGATGTGATGCAAACGAATAGAGGGAGGAGGAGGAGTTGAAAAGGAAAAGAAGGATAGAGAAGGAGTGAGTGGATGTTTAATGCTAAACTTAATGCATAGTCTCTTTTCTAACGATGGGAGTCTGCCTCACTGCATTTAAATGCAAAGCGAGCACACTTTGTCAAGCAGTTGGCCTCAAACACAATCTCTCTCTTTCTCTCCTTTGCTCTTTCACATGTCGAGTCATGTGGGTGCCCGAGGTGTGATATGTGCGTGTTCACGTATGTGTGCTCGTGTGTGTGTGTGTGTGTGTGTGCCTTAATGCTGTGGGTCATTCGAGGACGACACAGCCTGTCACTGTGTAGATATCCTCTTCTTCTTCTTATTCTTCTTCTTCGCTACTTTGGCTGCTGAAATAGAGACGATTCACAGATTTGAATGAGAGGGGAGATAATTAATAGTGTTTATGCGAATGTGTGTGTGTGTGTGTGTATGTGTGTATGTGTGTGTGGGCCAATTCTGCAATGCTGACCGTCTCCAAGGAGATTCAGGAGGTGAGAGAAGCAGCCAACATGGTGTAGTAAACCCAAGAAACGTCACTGTGTGTTTCACAATGCCTGTGTGTGTGTTTGTGTATATGTGTGTTAAAGTCAACCCTTTACCTGCTTGTTTGTTGCCTAGCAACTCAACGTAGGTGTCCTTCATCAAGGCTGGAGAGATGCTAGATCACAGGTAGCCCAGGTGTGTGTTTGGATAATCCAGTTTTCCAATCAGGCCTGAGTATGTGTGTGAGGGATTATGTTACAGCAGCATATTTAATTCTTCCTATTTTATTATTTCATTTGTGCATCCTTTCATTTCTTAATCCATCAACCTGACCCCCCCCTCCCCCTTCTTGCCTCCTCATCTCCTTACGTCTTATCTTTTCTTCCTCCTTTTCAGCCTCTCTTCCTTTTTTTTCTGTTTTTTCCCATTCATCGAGTTTCTTTTATTTTCTTGCTTCCTTTTTTTTAACTTCTTATTCAAGCTTTCAAACCTTGTTACTTGGTTCTCTTATTTCCTTCCTTTTCATCCTTCATTCACCCAGCTTTCCTATTTTGCTTGCATGTTGTTGTTTCCTTCCTTCCTTCCTTCCTTCCTTCCTTCCTTCCTTCCTTCCTTCCTTCCTTCCTTCCCTGGCTTAGTGAACGACAGCTTGTGTGTCCTATTAGAATGAATGGGTGTGGATTAAAGCTTTACTTCTGGGTATTTAAAGGCAGAATGAGTAGGATTTGTCTGTTGTGGTTTGCAAACATAAACATTTAAAGTTGACCCCTCCCCCCAGGCTCAACAACACTTTTTTTATAGTCCCGCCCTCTCACCCTTCATGCTGTTATTGGCTGGGTCTCTAGACTCTAATGAGCCTATATGTTGTATTTTGTAAAATCCTCCTCATTCTGCCTTTAAAGCTTAAATCTGTGTGATCAGTGTGGTTTCAGTTGAACCACACTGCATCTAAGGCTCAGCTTAAGCTATGACATTAATCACAAGTGGACTTTAATCATAGCTTTTGTTTGATATAGTGAAAGTAAATTTGTACGGACTAATATGAATAGGGCGATGTTGTCAGAGATTGGACATTTATATGATATATATATTTGAGCCTGTATCAATGGAAGCTGAACATGTTGAAGAGAAAATGAGAACCACACAAAAGTAATGCAAGTAATGTTAGTTAGTTAATGAGTTTAAGGGTTCAAAGTGTGGACTATACAGATTTGAATCAAGGCTCATGACTAGACAATTAACTTTGGTTGGTGATAACATCGGTGTGTTTATTGCGGTTCAGGAGTCAGTTTTGTGGCTGATATGTGACACTACGGTTAACCGGCCAAACTAGAGATATACTACCTTGTTCGTTGGATCCTGTTGATAATAAAGAATGACTTTTATTTGCTCTCTTAGATACAGATCAGAATATCGGCCGGTTGATGATGATGATTGTGTTTGATTAGCAAGGAGAGGGCAGACCTTTGACACTAACCTCATACTACTACTCTTCCACACACACACACACACACACACACACACACACACACACACACACACACACACACACACACATACATAGAGTAGGTCAGGTTAAGTGGCCATTGAGTGTGTGAGTCTGTGTATGTGTGTGTGTGTGATTCTGTATAGTTTACTTTTCTCAGTATGATTTCCCTTGAGTGGTTAAATAGTTATTACCTTAACATTGTACCACTTAATAAAGTCGCCAGAAATGGTTTGGATAGCTTGTGGAGGTAAAAAAAAAAAAAAAAAAATAGAGAGTGATTGCCAACAGTCCAGCAGGGATACGATCAAAGTTACCATGGTAACGCTGTCCCTGCTCAGGTTAATGAAATATTGATTGCAATCCAAACTCTTTTTGTAGCCGTTGGGTGTTTATTAAAATGTGAAAATGGACAAAATAGTGCAGTTGATGAACATGTCCAAAAAAAAGGCTTACGTATACAGTGCAATCATACAGCTTTAACACACTCCTCTGAGTCTCAGGATGCAGGTTGAATTTGTACACCTCAAGGAAATTATTATTTTTACTTGTTTCAAAAATCAAAAGGAAGAAAAAAAAAATCTGTGAAAGCCATGAATGATAGAGTTCCTCTGCATATATTTTACAGGATTGTTTTATGTCCTGATAATGCAGCCAAATTAGTAATCAAACAATAGACTTTTGCACTGTAGCTATCACAACTTCCATAATAATTAAACTGTGTGTGTGTGTGTATGAGTGTCTGTCATAGGCTACTTTCGGGGACAAATGCCATAACAAATACCGGTTAATTGGGGACAGCTTGTCTAAGTGAGCACAAAAGCCTTGTCCCAAATTGGACAAAAGCAGATTTTTGGGTCAGTGGTTAAGTTAAAGGTTGGGGTTGGGGTCGGACTCAGGTTGAGGTTAGGCAGGTAGACGTCGTTAGGGTTAAGGTTAGGGTAAGGGTAATGCTCCAGGAAATGAATGTAAGTCTATGTAAAGTCCCCAGAAGTGACTTAGGACAATATGTGTGTGTGTGTGTGTGTGTGTGTGTGTGTGTGTGTGGTGTGTGTGTGTGTGGATGGAGAGAGATGAAGGTTGTGTTGGCTTCCGGCCAGCGGCGGGAATTACTGGTTATTTGTCAGAATAATGCTGTTAGTTGACTGGAGGAGTGTGTGAAGCGACAGAGTTGGATGGCTTTGAATTGTATTTTTGGAGCTTTGTTAATTGTGTGTGTGTGTGTGTGTGTGTGTGTGTGTGTGTGTGTGTGTGTGTGTGTGTGTTTACATAACACAGCCAAAAAAATATGCAAATTGTAACATTTTGTCACTGCAGGTCTCTGTCTGTGTGACAGCAGAATACTTTTGTTTCTGGCACATTTATAGTAGTTTCTCATCGTAATTAACTTTTTCCCCCCCCGGCTGAGGTGTTTACAGTGATCTTAAGAGTCTATCCTGGTTACACTGACTTAATCTTCAAACCATATATTTATGTACCTGCTGTGCATGAGAATAAAACATAGTTATTATGATGATAACAAGCAAATAATAAAGCAGAAACATGTGTAATAAGCTGCATCACTTCCTAAAAAGCAAAGTGACACCAATAATCATGTAGTAAATTATGTAGTAGTTTTGTCTGCTTCTGTATGTCTTGATCCCCCCCTTGTTTAAAAAAAAAAAGTTAAAGTTAAAATTTGTACGTACTTTTTTTTTAGCTCTGAAATTACATCCGAATCACCAAATTTGGAGTGACAGGGATTTTACTGGTTAGCGCTTAAAATGATGTGTCAGCCTAATTCAGCCAGTCACCCATGAATGACCTTAGTGTGTCAGTTAGTGTAATCTCAGATTTGCCAACAGATATAGTCTCTACTTCTAAACGTACCCTAACACCCCCACCTGCCCCCCATAGACAAACCCATGTGTCCAAAAAGCTTTCTTTTAACCCCTTTTTTTTACCACCTCTTTTAAGCTGTAAATCCCCCCCCCCCACTTAAACCAACCCAAACACAGTGTCATAGTCTCACATCTCACTGCACTGTTATTTCAATGAATGCAACAGATGCTGTTCGCATATGACCGCCTCTTTAATTGTAGCATGAAATCCATTTTTTTCTGTAATTTGCCGCTCTAAGTTTCTGTCTGCAGCAATTTAGCAAAATTTCTAACTGATTGTTTCAATTATTCTAAAATATATTTTAATATTTATTTACTGATTTTGTAATTCAGAGTCAGAGGAAGTTAGTCAGTGCACTTCAGTTGCTTACATTTCCCCTTAAAATATTGGGTGCTTACAACAGCAGTTTCCAATTCTTTTGCCTTGTGGCTCTTTGTCATCGGTTATGATCTATTCAATGACTGATTTAGTGATATATTCATTCCCAAAAATAGTAAACTCTAAATTTACAAGAAAAAAAACAAATATTTTGTAATTTTGTGTTTTTCCGTCAGCTTTTTCGACCCCCTTGCATGGGTCCCTACCCACAGGCTGGGAACCACTGTTGTAGACAATCCAGGAATAATAATGTAAATGCTCTTATAGCTGAAACCACCTCAAATACATAAATGATTTATTAAAAAAAAAAAAAAAAAGTATGTAAATCTAGCCTCGTAGAAACCAGACTCATGTTAAGCTTTGTTCAGACACTCTGGGTCAAATAGTTAACCTTTGCGTAGCTTTTAAAAGCCTGAACCAAAGGCTAAAGATTAGCCCTATATAGTCTAGGTCGCTCCCTTTTAGCCAAAACCGGGCTAGTCAGTAAGCCTTATTTAGCCATGCAGACACAATCAGCCTAAAGATTAACGTCGCGTAGCTGCAGGCCAAAAAGTGTTAGGTCTGTAAAACAAAATCTAACATATGAGTGTGTTTTTTTCTTTTTTTGTTCTTTTTTTGTCTGTGTGTGTGAGCCGCTCGCTCTGCCTCGTGGTAGAGCGATGATGTTGCCGAGGGGACATCGCTTGAAAAAAGTTGCTGGTGTGCAGTTGCCTTGTGAGCAGATGGCCCAGCCGTCTGTCTCCACATTAGCAAGATACTGATGAGATGAGTCAGTTAACACACCACAGGCATACACACACACACACACACACACACACACACACACACACACACACACACACACACACACACTCGTTCTCACACACACGTGTTGTCCTAGGTCACTTTTGAGGACACTACATAGACTTGCATTCATTTCCATAACTTAAACTTGTCTAACCCTAACTTTAACCGCTGACCCAAAAACCACCCTTTCCCCAAATTGGGGACACAGCGTTTGTCCTCAGTTGGACAAGCCAACCTCAATTAACTGGCCTTTAGTCTCAAATGTGTCCCCAATAGTAGCCTAAGTCAGAACTGACACACACACACACACACACAAACAAACACACTTCCCCTGACATGTCCGGTGTGTAATTGTGTGTGTGTGCTTCTTTTTTTGGTGATATGTCATGTTCCTCCTGTATGTAGAGGGTTGAGAGTATTAGGATGAGTCTGCAGAAGCCCCTTCCTCCTTGTGTTTGAATACCTGTATGTATGTGTATGTGTGTATGTGTGTGTGTATGCATGTGCGTGTGTGCATGTGTGTGTTATTGCTCCTAGTCTCCCCTGTTCACTGTTCCCCTGCTTCCTCTGAGACAGCAGGGAACATCGCTGACTCACACCGTCCACAATGACACACACACACACACACACACACACACACACACACACACACACGAGCAGTAATAAGAACAGTTGAAACACAAAAGCAGCCGGGGAATGCAATTGCTTTTTTTTTCTGACAGAAAATCAAAGTATTTTTTGATTGAAAACTAT
>JAJDFG010000944.1:0-60468 GCA_021039105.1 Scomber colias | reverse complement strand
CTATGGTGCACCATCTAGTGGCTGAATGAGTGTATTACAACTTTAAACTTTATGGACAAACACAAACCTTCACCCCTTTATCTAAGTTATTAAACCTATAATCCTGCTGTTCCACACTATATCAATTAATTTATACAAATCAGGTGCCATTAAACATTAACATTAAACATAGCCCTTTAATGTTAATGTGATAATTATTGATTTTCTAATGATTTGTATTTTTTTTTCTCTCTGGAAGTTTGCAGAAAGTCCACATAACCCTCCTGTTGTCCTCGAGTCAAGGAAGGAAGGGAGGAAGAAAGAAGGAAAGGAGGAAGGAGGAAGGAAGAAGGAAGGTAGAAGAGAGGGAGGGAGGAAAGGAAAGAAGGAAGGAAGGGAGAAAGGAAAGGAAGGAAGGAAGGTAGAAGGGAGGGAGGAACGAAGGAGGGAGGGAAGGAGAAACGAAAGGAAGGAAGGAAAGAAGGAGGGAAGGAAGAAGGAAGGACAGAAGGAAGGAAGGAAGGAAGGAAGGAAGGAAGGAAGGAAGGAAGGAAGGAAGGGAGGAACGAAGGGAGGGAGGGAGGAAAGAAAGAAGGAGAAAGGATGGAAGGAAGGAAGAAGGAAGGAAGAAGGAAGGAAAGAAGGAAGGAAGAAAAGAAGGAAGGGAGAGAAGGAAGGGAGAAAGGAAAGGAAGGAAGGAAGGTAGAAGGGAGGGAGGAACGAAGGAAGGGAGGAAAAAGGGAGGGAGGGAAAGAGGAAGAAAAGGACGGAAGGAAGAAGGAAGGAAAGGAAGGAGGAAGGAAAGGAAGGAGGAAGGAAAGGAAGGAAGGAAGGAAAGGAAGAAGGGAAGGACAGAAGGAAGGAAGGAAAGAAATAAGGAAAGAAGGAAGGAAGGAAGGAAAGAGGGGGATGGAAGAAGGAAAGAAGGAAGAGAGGAAGGAGAGAGGAAGGAAGGAAGGAAAGGGAGGAAGGGAGGGAGGAACGAAGGGGGGAGGGAGGAAAGAAAGAGAGAAGGAGAAAGGATGGAAGGAAGGAAGTAGGAAGGAAGAAGGAAGGAAAGAAGGAAGGGAGGAACGAAGGAAGGGAGGAAAAAAGAAGGGAGGGAAAGAGGAAGGAAAGGAAGGAAGGAAAGAAGGAGGATGGAAGAAGGAAAGAAGGAAGGAAGGAAGGAAAGAAGGAAGGAAGGAAGGAAGGACGGAAAAGAGGGGGATGGAAGAAGGAAAGAAGGAAGAGAGGAAGGAGAGAGGAAGGAAGGAAGGAAGGAAGGGAGGGAGGGAGGGAGGAAGGAAGGGAGGGAGGGAGGGAGGAACGAAGGGAGGGAGGGAGGAAAGAAAGAGAGAAGGAGAAAGGATGGAAGGAAGGAAGAAGGGAGGGAGGAACGAAGGAAGAGAGGAAAAAAGGAGGGAGGGAAAGAGGAAGGAAGGAAGGAAGGAAAGAAGGAGGATGGAAGAAGGAAAGAAGAAGAGAGGAAGGAGAGAGGAAGGAGAGAGGAAGGAAGGAATGAAGGCAGGAATGAAGGCAGGAACGAAAGATGGAAGGAAGGGAGAAAAGTACAAATACACACACTTGCTTCAGTCTGAGATGTTGGCTGGTTGATGTTGGAGGCTATGGTGCACCATCTAGTGGCTGAATGAGTGTATTACAACTTTAAACTAGTGCAAGAGAAAAATAAAATACCTAAAAAAAAATTTTTTCTTTCTGGCTCTTACAACGTCACTATCCACCATCAGTTACATTAACCCTTTATAGGACACTCATTGAAAGGAAGGGAGGAAGGAAGGAAAGGAAGGAAGGAAGGTAGGGGGGAGGAAAGAAAGAGAGAAGGAGGGAGGGAGGGAGGGAAGAAAGAAGGAAGGAAGGAAGAAGAAAGGGGGATGGAGGAAAGAAGAGGAGAAGAGGAGGAGAGAAGGAGGGAGGGAGGAAGGACAGATGGAAGGAAGGAAAGGAAGGAAGGAAGGAAAGGAAGGAAGGGAGGAGAGAAGGAGGGAGGGAAGAAAGAAGGCAGGGAGGAAGGAAAGGAAGGAAGGAAGGGGATGGAGGAAAGAAAGAAGGAAGGGAGGAGAGAAGGAGGGAGGGAGGAAGAACAGATGGAAGGAAGGAAAGGAAGGAAGGAAGGACGGAGGAATGAAAGAAGGAAGGGAGGAGAGAAGGAGGGAGGGAGGAAGGACAGATGGAAGGAAGGAAAGGAAGGAAGGAAGGATGGAGGAAATAAGGAACGAGGGAGGGAGAAAGGAAAAGAGGAAGGGAAGAAAGAAGGCAGGGAGGAAGGAACGGAAGGAAGGAAAGAAAGGAAGGAAGGAAGGAAGGAAGGGGGATGGAGGAAAGAAAGAAGGAAGGGAGGAGATAAGGAGGGAGGGAGGAAGAACAGATGGAAGGAAGGAAAGGAAGGAAGGAAGGACGGAGGAAGGGAGGAGAGAAGGAGGGAGGGAGGAAGGACAGATGGAAGGAAGGAAAGGAAGGAAGGAAGGACAGAGGAAGGAAAGAAGGAAGGGAGGAGAGAAGGAGGGAGGGAGGAAGGACAGATGGAAGGAAGGAAGGATGGAGGAAGGAAAGAAGGAAGGTAGGAGAGAAGGAGGGAGGGAGGAAGGACAGATGGAAGAAAGGAAAGGAAGGAAGGACGGAGGAAATAAGGAACGAGGGAGGGAGAAAGGAAAAGAGGAAGGGAAGAAGAAGGCAGGGAGGAAGGAAAGGAAGGAAGGAAGGAAGGAAGGAAGGAAGGAAGGAAAGGAAGGAAGGAAGGAAAGGAAGGACGGAATGAAGGACGGACGAAGGAAAGAAGGGAGGAGAGAAGGAGGGAAGGAGGGAGGAAGGAAAGAAGGAAGGGAGGAGAGAAGGAGGGAGGGAGGAAGGACAGATGGAAGGAAGGAAAGGAAGGAAGGACGGAGGAAGGAAAGAAGGAAGGGAGGAGAGAAGGAGGGAGGGAGGAAGGACAGATGGAAGGAAGGAAAGGAAGGAAGGACGGAGGAAATAAGGAATGAGGGAGGGAGAAAGGAAAAGAGGAGGGAAGAAAGAAGGCAAGAAGGAAGGAAAGGAAGGAAAGGAAGGAAGGAAGGAAGGAAGGGGGATGGAGGAAAGAAAGAAGGAAGGGAGGAGATAAGGAGGGAGGCAGGAAGAACAGATGGAAGGAAGAAGAAAGGGGGATGGAGGAAGGAAAGAATGAAGGGAGGAGAGAAGGAGGGAGGGAGGAAGGACAGATGGAAGGAAGGAAATGAAGGAAGGAAGGACGGAGGAAGGAAAGAAGGAAGAGAGGAGAGAAGGAGGGAGGGAGGAAGGAAGGACAGATGGAAGGAAGGAAAGGAAGGAAGGACGAAGGAAATAAGGAACGAGGGAGGGGAGAAAGGAAAAGAGGAAGGGAAGAAAGAAGGCAGGGAGGAAGGAAAGGAAGGAAGGAAGGGAGGAAAGAAGGAAGGAAGGAAGGAAGGAAGGAAGGATATTTTGGGATATTTACAGAAGTTACCACAGCAAAGAGTTTTTTTTCTTTCTGGCTCTTACCACGTCACTATCCACCATCAGTTACATTAACCCTTTATAGGACACTCATTGAAAGGAAGGGAGGAAGGAAGGAAGGGAGGGAAGGATGGAGGAAGGAAAGGAAGGAAGGAAGGTAGGGGGGAGGAAAGAAAGAGAGAAGGAGGGAGGAAGGGAGGGAAGAAAGAAGGAAGGAAGGAAGAAGAAAGGGGGATGGAGGAAAGAAGGAAGGGAGGAGAGAAGGAGGGAGGGGAGGAAGAACAGATGGAAGGAAGGAAAGGAAGGAAGGAAGGAAGGACGGAGGAAGGAAAGAAGGAAGGGAGGAGAGAAGGAGGGAGGGAGGAAGGACAAATGGAAGGAAGGAAAGGAAGGAAGGAAGGACGGAGGAAAGAAAGAAGGAAGGGAGGAGAGAAGAGGGAGGGAGGAAGGACAGATGGAAGGAAGGAAAGGAAAGGAAGGAAGGACGGAGGAAATAAGGAACGAGGGAGGGAGAAAGGAAAAGAGGAGGGAAGAAAGAAGGCAGGGAGGAAGGAAAGAAGGAAGGAAGGAAAGGAAGGAAGGACGGACGGAGGAAGGAAAGAAGGAAGGGAGGGAGGAAGGACAGATGGAAGGAAGGAAAGGAAGGAAGGACGGAGGAAATAAGGAATGAGGGAGGGAGAAAGGAAAAGAGGAAGGGAAGAAAGAAGGCAGGGAGGAAGGAAAGAAGGAAGGAAAGAAGGAAGGAAAGAAGGAAGGAAAGAAGGAAGGAAGGAAGGGGGATGGAGGAAAGAAAGAAGGAAGGGAGGAGAGAAGGAGGGAGGGAGGAAGGACAGATGGAAGGAAGGACGGAGGAAATAAGGAACGAGGGAGGGAGAAAGGAAAAGAGGAAGGAAAGAAAGAAGGCAGGGAGGAAGGAAAGGAAGGAAGAAAGGAAGGGAGGAAGGAAGGAAGGAAGGGGGATGGAGGAAAGAAAGAAGGAAGGGAGGAGAGAAGGAGGGAGGGAGGAAGGACAGATGGAAGGAAGGAAAGGAAGGAAAAGAGGGGGATGGAAGAAGGAAAGAAGGAAGAGAGGAAGGAGAGAGGAAGGAAGGAAGGGAGGGAGGGACAAAGGGAGGAAGGGAGGAAAGAAAGAGAGAAAGAGAGAGGAAGGAAAGAAGGACAGAAGGAAGGAAGGAAGGAAGGAAGGAAGGAAGGAAGGGAGAAAAGAAAGGAAGGAAGGAAGGTAGAAGGGAGGGAGGGAGGAACGAACGAAGGAAGGGAGGAAAGAAGGAAGGAAGGAAGGAAGGAAGGAAGGAAGCTTACCACGTCACTATCCACCATCAGTTACATTAACCCTTTATAGGACACTCATTGAAAGGAAGGAAGGAGGGAAGGAAGGAAGGAAGGAAGGAAGGAAGGAAGCTTACCACGTCACTATCCACCATCAGGATGGGCACTTTCCTGTAGGCCGACCACTTGATCTCCTTCCTCATCACCGGGTTCACCTCCACGATCTCGTAGGGCAGCCCGTAGTAGTCCAGCACGGCTCGCACCTTGCTGCAGAACGGGCAGGTCTTATACTGGTAGAGAACCAACTTCAGGCCATCACCTTGAACCTGGAGCAAGACAGCAGAGGAAAAAAAAAAGGGGGGGGGGGGGGGGGGGGGGGGCCTTCAAATTTTAGATGACGTAATAAGGTGGTGGTTAGGCATGGGGATGATAACCGTGTTCAAGGTATACCGCGAATAACCGAAACCGCCAAATTTTCTGTCGTACCGTTCCTGAGGTATGAGCTGTTTATAGTCTGGTCAAAGACAGGAAGTGCTGGTCCTTCCTTTCCTTCCTTCTTTTCTTTCCATCCTTTCCATCCTTCCTTCCTTCCTCCCTCCTTCCTTTCCATCCTTCCTTCCTTCCTCCCTCCCTCCTTTCCTTCCTTCTTTCCTCCCTCTCTTCCGTCCTTCCTTTCCTACCTTCTTCCTCCCTCCTTTCCATCCTTCCTCCCTCCCTCCCTCCCTCCCTCCCTCATTCCCTTCCTTCTTTTCCTCCCTCCCTTCCTTTCCTTCCTTCTTCCTCCCTCCCTCTTCCTTCCTGTCTGGTCAAAGACAGGAAGTGCTGGTCAGAAATCCCTCAGGTGGTGCAGCTGCAGCGTAGAGTATCACGACCCCTCACACTGTCGTTATAGTGTATATTCAGGTTAAATTAAAGTCTGTCTTTATTTTTCTTCCTTTTAGGAACATTTTAGAGCTGGAATCACAATACCTCCACACCATGAAACCGTGATATTTTTTCTTATGGTTATCATACCGCCAGAATCTCATACCGGCCCATGCCTAGTGGTGGTCGACTACCTTTCGATCTCAGCCAAGCCTAGCGTTTTTTGTGCAACTATCAGAGTACTTCTAGATCAAAATGGTAGCAGCTGTTCACAACCACAGCAGTCTTCAGCCCAAATGGTCACGATAGTTCCCCTCACATCCAAAACCTGCAGAAAACCTCATAACCACTCGACTGGAAATCATTATGATACCATGCATACAGCTGATTAAACTGCTGGAATGACACCAAACTGAACACCGAACTTTTACAATGACATACTTTTTTTTTTTTTTTACAATTACAATACATATTCAATTCACAGTTTGGTATATATCATGGCTTGTGTACCTTCCAGTTCATAAGGATTATTGTTTTTGCAGAGTTAGATTTTTATATGCTCTGGTCTTTGTCCTAGGATGCATGTACTAGGAGGTGTTACGCCTGCATATCTACAAGTCTACTCTCATAATGTCTTCACATTACTACCCTCTGGAACAGTTTTTACCCCTCAGCTGTTAACGAACTGAACTCTCGGCCCTAACCCTATCCCACTGCCCCCACCTCCACCACCCAATTAGCCTCATGACCTGTTTCTGAAACTGTGCAATAAATAAATGCACTTTACACATCATCTATGCACTTTAAATGATGAGTTTTTATGTATGTATGTATGTGTATGTGTGTATATATTTTATCTATTCCTTTTATTTAAGTGTGTGTGTGTGTGTGTGTGTGTGTGTGTGATGACCGAGGCTGGAGCTGTTTTCAATTTCGTTGTATTGAACTCAATGCATTGACAATAAAGACAATTCAATCTAATTACCGTAACACCTGTATTACCGTAACACCTGTATTACTGCAACGCCTGTATTACCGTAACACCTGTATTACCGTAACAGTAACACGTATTGCTGTAACACCTGCATTACCGTAAGAGCTGTATTACTCTGACAGCTGCATTACCGTAACACCTGTCATAGAGGTGACCCATTAAAGGGTCAGAGAGTCTCGGTGTGTCTGTGTGTGTGTCTTGGCGCGAAAAGACGCAGCTGACCGGACTCACCTTGCAGTGCTCCTCGGCTTGCAGGTGCTGCTGGGCCGAAAACTTGACAGTCTGATATAAACCCAGACCTCCTCCGAGTAGGAAAGCACAGCCTAGCACCCTGCCTCCTCCTTCCCGCAGAGAGGACAGCAGCCTGGAGCGGAACCCCGGCCCGCTTCCGGTACTGTAGCCTCTACCGGACACTCGTGCACCGGCGTTCCCCGCCAAGTAGAAGCCGGTACCGGGCCGGCGGGCCAGCGGAGACTCTAAAAGGCTCCAACCGACCTTACTGAGAGATCTAGCACAGGCTGCAGCCATGTTTGCTTTACGTAAAGATCCCACAATGCACCGCGAGCTGAGGGAGGAGATTAAAGGGTAAGTACACAGTTTTATTTGTCAAGTCCGCATTAAAGCAGCAGTCAGGTGTTAATATGAACAGTAAATATGTTTTCCTCTCTGTAATCAATCATTCCTCCTGTTCATACTGACCAGGGCCGATTTTAAACCCTTTTTAGAGTTGCTCAAGCACAGCTAAATTTAATGTACTTTGGATAGTTCTGCCATTAATATATAGGATCTTTCTCTCAGGGTTCATTAACTATCTTAGGCTCCTTTCTGTAGAAATCTGATTGTTTATTCTGAACCATTATTCTAGTAGTAGTATACATTATAGTAGACCACTCTACTAGCCTATGTATTGATGTAATTTACGTTATCCAGTGAAATGAGTCATTTAGCAGAAGGTTGATACTACTAACTATTAGGCCTAAATGTGATTTCTATGTAAAGTGATGGAGGACAAAATCCACAGTATGTGTAGCTATGTAAAAATAGAAAGAGCATCAACAGAAAGAATAAAGTTATAAGTATATAAGTTCACAAACAAAACAATCAATAGTAGTAAAAATATAGTAACATTATGTGCAAAAGTAATATTGGTGCTGAATGATAATATAGCCTACCTGAGTTATCTATCTATCTATAGCTTATAACATAAAATATTCCTTTATTAGTCCCACAATAAAGTTGGAGACATAGCTATTGTGTGCAGAAGTTAAACTTTTTAAAATAAAATGTATTAGTAGCCTACACATACATAGTATAACATTTTTGTTTTTAATGAAGGAAAATGAGTATATTTATTTCTAAGGATCTTTCCAAGATAATTAATCTTTCTTTTTTGTGTGGAATAAACACATCCGATACATATTGTTATAGAAACTAGAATATTTAACTTACACACATACAGTCTATACAGCTCATAAGGTTACACATGAAGAAGAGAAGGAAGGAAGGAAGGGACAAAAGAAGGAAGGAAGGAAGGAAAGAAGGAAGGAAGGCATGGAAGGAAGGAAGGCATGAAGGTAAGGAGGAAAAGAAGAAGGAAGAAAGAAAGGGAGCAAGGACAGATGAAATTAAAGATGGAAGGAAGGAAGAGAAGACAAAAAGGAAAGAAGAGAGACAGGAAAGTGGGCCAGATTGGACCCCTTAGCGGACCAGTTCTGGCCCATGGGCCTCATTATTGACCCCCCCGCACCCCGTCTTAAAGGGTGAATCTATAAAATCATCATAAATGAATTGGGGAGGGGGGGGGCACGTTGTGTTCACGGACGTCTCTGCGCCTCTCTGCGTCGTGATACGTGCGGTGCGTTCAGGAGCGTCGTTATTCTGAGACGCTCTCAGCAGCAGCAGCAGCAGCGGCGGCGTCTTGTCTTAGTGGAAACGGTGATTCCTCATCAGCCAGCAGCAGCAGCAACAGCAGCAGAAGCAGCATCCATTTAAGCACCAGTGTTTCAGTGGTTAAACCTCCACATCTAAAACCCGGGGACTGACCTCTCTTCTCTGGGATGCCGTCGAGCATCGGCGAGAGGGAAAAAAACCCTTTCCGGCGTGTTTTAATCGAGCGTGACTGCAAAAGGAGCGGAGCTGCGATGGATGAATTCAGGAGGAGACAAATAACGTTTTGATAAATCGGTGCTTGGGTTGAAGCTAAGCTAACGTTAGCAGAAAGCCCCCTCAGCTCTCTCCTGCTGCTTGTTTTTTCCTCCTCCTCCTCCTCCTCCTCTCTCTCTGGTCGCTGACCGCTGTGCTGTTTTTCCTCCATGAATAAACACTCCTTAATGCCTCCTTTTTTATTGATGCCGAGACATGCTGGAGCCCTGTGAGGACATTTCTTTCAAGGATAAAGCATTGAGCTGTCTACTAGCCTCCCTGTGTTAACGCTGGTTAGCTCAAAAGCATCAGTAACATTCTTCTTTTTTTTTTTTCTTTTTTTTTAAATTTTCCTTTAATTCTCAAGATGCTTGCAGAGGAGAAGTGTGTCTAAGGGTGAACCTGAAACTCGCATGGATACACTCTCCATGAAGGTCATGATACTGAGAGAATGATCATGCTGGAAAAACAGGTAAGAAACATTTTAGCCAGAGAGCTTCATTTATATTGACACCTGTGCTCATTTGCATATTATAATGAGGCCTTAATCACGTGCTGCGTCCTGCACACCTGCAGAGCTGCTGTTTTTGATTGAAATGATCAATACTTTACTAATGATACTTTCCTCCCAGCTCCTCTCACTGTCTCTACAGCTGCTGCTTTTATATAGAAATGCACTTATGTACTTTGCAGTGTGGGAAAGCGACTCACACACATTTACTCCAGTACTGTAGTATTTCTATGTGATGCTACTTTCTGCATTTCAGAGGGAAATATTGTCCTTTCTACTCCACCACATTTATTTTGACAGTCAACAAGCGTTTAAAATGCAACACATTGTTAAACCTCTTTGTCTTTTGATGTTGTACACACTTCATTTTCATTTTGTCAGATGTCTATGAGTTGTTAACAGCGCCACCAAATAACTTCTCACATGGTCAAATTGAGCAGAGATAATCACCAGCACCTTGCCATTTAAGTCTAAAGGTTGCATATTGTTTGTGTGTGCTCCACATGATGATGATGATGATGATGATGATGATGATGCCTAAAATCTTTGGTTTGAAAATGTGGCTGCAAGTTCAATTTGAGACGTTGTGATGAATTTGAAGTTTAATTTCACACAAAACATCTTGTTGGAATACTAAATTCTGATTAATAAGAGTGTTATGAGATGTTCAGGTACTGCATGTTCATTTATATATATTTAATCTGTCTGTGAGAAATAGAAATGTTGTGTCTTTATTAGGAAGTTAAAAGATAAGTTGAGAACCAATGGACTAAACATGCTGCTCTAACACTGATGCTTCACTATTAATGATCTAATGATGTCATATATAATAATATATCACTACTTTTACTGTAATACTGCATACTACATCACTCATAATACTGCAGTACTTTTACTATAATACTGCATACTACATCACTATAATACTGCAGTACTTTTACTGTAATACTGCATACTACATCACTATAATACTGCAGTACTTTTACTGTAATACTGCATACTACATCACTCATAATACTGCAGTACTTTTACTGTAATACTGCATACTACATCACTATAATACTGCAGTACTTTTACTGTAATACTGCATACTACATCACTATAATACTGCAGTACTTTTACTGTAATACTGCATACTACATCACTATAATACTGCAGTACTTTTACTGTAATACTGCATACTACATCACTATAATACTGCAGTACTTTTACTGTAATACTGCATACTACATCACTCATAATACTGCAGTACTTTTACTGTAATACTGCATACTACATCACTCATAATACTGTAGTACTTTTACTGTAATACTGCATACTACATCACTCATAATACTGCAGTACTTTTACTGTAATACTGCATACTACATCACTATAATACTGCAGTACTTTTACTGTAATACTGCATACTACATCACTATAATACTGCAGTACTTTTACTGTAATACTGCATACTACATCACTATAATACTGCAGTACTTTTACTGTAATACTGCATACTACATCACTATAATACTGCAGTACTTTTACTGTAATACTGCATACTACATCACTATAATACTGCAGTACTTTTACTGTAATACTGCATACTACATCACTATAATACTGCAGTACTTTTACTGTAATACTGCATACTACATCACTCATAATACTGCAGTACTTTTACTGTAATACTGCATACTACATCACTCATAATACTGCAGTACTTTTACTGTAATACTGCATACTACATCACTCATAATACTGTAGTACTTTTACTGTAATACTGCATACTACATCACTCATAATACTGCAGTACTTTTACTGTAATACTGCATACTACATCACTATAATACTGCAGTACTTTTACTGTAATACTGCATACTACATCACTATAATACTGCAGTACTTTTACTGTAATACTGCATACTACATCACTATAATACTGCAGTACTTTTACTGTAATACTGCATACTACATCACTATAATACTGCAGTACTTTTACTGTAATACTGCATACTACATCACTCATAATACTGCAGTACTTTTACTGTAATACTGCATACTACATCACTCATAATACTGTAGTACTTTTACTGTAATACTGCATACTACATCACTCATAATACTGCAGTACTTTTACTGTAATACTGCATACTACATCACTATAATACTGCAGTACTTTTACTGTAATACTGCATACTACATCACTATAATACTGCAGTACTTTTACTGTAATACTGCATACTACATCACTATAATACTGCAGTACTTTTACTGTAATACTGCATACTACATCACTATAATACTGCAGTACTTTTACTGTAATACTGCATACTACATCACTATAATACTGCAGTACTTTTACTGTAATACTGCATACTACATCACTCATAATACTGCAGTACTTTTACTGTAATACTGCATACTACATCACTCATAATACTGCAGTACTTTTACTGTAATACTGCATACTACATCACTCATAATACTGTAGTACTTTTACTGTAATACTGCATACTACATCACTCATAATACTGCAGTACTTTTACTGTAATACTGCATACTACATCACTATAATACTGCAGTACTTTTACTGTAATACTGCATACTACATCACTCATAATACTGTAGTACTTTTACTGTAATACTGCATACTACATCACTCATAATACTGCAGTACTTTTACTGTAATACTGCATACTACATCACTATAATACTGCAGTACTTTTACTGTAATACTGCATACTACATCACTATAATACTGCAGTACTTTTACTGTAATACTGCATACTACATCACTATAATACTGCAGTACTTTTACTGTAATACTGCATACTACATCACTATAATACTGCAGTACTTTTACTGTAATACTGCATACTACATCACTATAATACTGCAGTACTTTTACTGTAATACTGCATACTACATCACTCATAATACTGTAGTACTTTTACTGTAATACTGCATACTACATCACTCATAATACTGCAGTACTTTTACTGTAATACTGCATACTACATCACTCATAATACTGTAGTACTTTTACTGTAATACTGCATACTACATCACTCATAATACTGCAGTACTTTTACTGTAATACTGCATACTACATCACTATAATACTGCAGTACTTTTACTGTAATACTGCATACTACATCACTCATAATACTGCAGTACTTTTACTGTAATACTGCATACTACATCACTCATAATACTGTAGTACTTTTACTGTAATACTGCATACTACATCACTCATAATACTGTAGTACTTTTACTGTAATACTGCATACTACATCACTCATAATACTGTAGTACTTTTACTGTAATACTGCATACTACATCACTCATAATACTGTAGTACTTTTACTGTAATACTGCATACTACATCACTATAATACTGCAGTACTTTTACTGTAATACTGCATACTACATCACTCATAATACTGTAGTACTTTTACTGTAATACTGCATACTACATCACTCATAATACTGCAATACTTTTACTGTAATACTGCATACTACATCACTCATAATACTGCAGTACTTTTACTGTAATACTGCATACTACATCACTCATAATACTGCAGTACTTTTACTGTAATACTGCATACTACATCACTCATAATACTGCAGTACTTTTACTGTAATACTGCATACTACATCACTCATAATACTGCAGTACTTTTACTATAATACTGCATACTACATCACTCATAATACTGCAGTACTTTTACTGTAATACTGCATACTACATCACTCATAATACTGCAGTACTTTTACTGTAATACTGCATACTACATCACTCATAATACTGCAGTACTTTTACTGTAATACTGCATACTACATCACTATAATACTGCAGTACTTTTACTATAATACTGTATACTACATCACTCATAATACTGCAGTACTTTTACTATAATACTGCATACTACATCACTCATAATACTGCAGTACTTTTACTGTAATACTGCATACTACATCACTATAATACTGCAGTACTTTTACTGTAATACTGCATACTACATCACTCATAATACTGCAGTACTTTTACTATAATACTGTATACTACATCACTCATAATACTGCAGTACTTTTACTATAATACTGCATACTACATCACTCTATGGAGTATTTTTTAATCAATCATTTAATAGTTAATTCTATAAAATGTCAGAAAATGCTGAAAAATGTCCGTCACAAGTTTCCAGACACTTCAGTTTGTTTGTTTTCTCTAATGAAAAGTCCAAAACTCAACAATATATCATTTAAAATGATAAAAAACAGAAAGAAAAGCCACAAATCGTCATGTTTAAGAAGCTGGAACCATGATGAGAACATTTGCTGCTTTATAAATGTCACATCTAATGAAGTGATTTATGCAGATCATGCTTCACTTGTTTTATATTAGACGTTATTTTAATGTTGTGGGTAAAAGCAGCTCAGTGCAGCTACAGGCAGATCTGTGTTACTTCTAAACTGACCTGTTGATTCATTCATAGAGAGTCTGCATCATTCAGGCCTCCATCTAAACTCTTATTTTTATTATTTATTCAGGTTGTCAAGCTTTTATTGTCATTTCAACACTTGGTCGTTGCAAAGACATAAAAAAACATGTGTTAGAAATGACACAAAATATAGGAATAAAATACCATAAATACCAAATATTAATAATAATGATAAATACTCAAAACATAATCAAGATAAAAATAGAATAAAATGAATACTTAAGTGTGAAAGTAGCATGTTATAGCAGCAGTGGTGGGAAGGCTGAGTGTATACAGCAGTTTAAACAGTAGTGCAGCTAGTGTGATCATTTAATGTGAAGTAAAATGACAGTAAAGCCTCAAATAATCACAATTAATGTAAAGGAAAATAACAAAAATCAAGCTTGAATCAGGCCATTTTCAGCACTTCTTGCTTTATAAACAACTTAAAGAATAAATCCGTTTTCAGTTTAGTTGCTGATTCATTAACCAATCGATCCACCTACTGAGTAATTGTTGCAGCACAAACACTGATGAACTTCTTAAAATAGAGGAAATTATATATTTAATTTAACAATATACTGCACTGTATTTATGTGATGTATTAATGTTATTTAATAGAAATGTGAGCAGGGTTTTAAATTGTTGTATCAGCTTTAGTATTGGATGAAAATGGTGTTAAATAGTGCTGAAATTATGAATTCATTGATGAAATAGTAATCAGTGTGAGGGTTTGCTGCTATTCTCTATGTCAAATTATTATAAGCAGATAAAAGAAGCACTTAGGAGAAACTTCTGGTGGCATTTATCTTTATTTTCTTACATTTTAAAGACGACACAAATCATCAATTAATTGGGAAAATAACCGTAAAGTCAAAACATGGTGTTATTTTTTAAATTTTTTTAGTTTTATAGTCGCTTCCTCTTGTGATCGGACTCGGCTGCAAACCGGAAACATCCTCGTGACCTCTTCTGTCCAAGAACTGTGGGTGACGGAGGGACGGAGGGAGGTTTGGGTGTGGGGGAGGTGGCGGGGGGGGTTGCTTCCTCTTGTGTTACTCCCACAGCAGCGTCAGTATCCATAAACAAAGGTTGACACATTAATAATACATCACAGCCTCAGAGATAAGAGATATGAGATGTTTCTGCTCAGGAGGAGAAAAAAATCCTTCAAATCAAATCAATCCATGAATCACTTAACACGAAACAGACCGATGTCAAGGAACAGTTGGGTATTGATTGGCGTAGCAGGTCAGGTGAGGCTTGGAAGCATCTGTAGATTATAGGTGTCGATGTGTTAGTGGGTCACTATGTGTGTTATCTCTAGACTGGCGACCTGCCCAGGGTGTAGTCCGCCTCGTGCCCAGAGCATGCTGGGATACTTTCCAACCTTCCCGTGATCCTACACAGGATAAGCTGCTATAGAAAGTAGATAGATT
Organism: Scomber colias; assembly: GCA_021039105.1. Lineage (NCBI taxonomy): Eukaryota > Metazoa > Chordata > Actinopteri > Scombriformes > Scombridae > Scomber > Scomber colias. The sequence goes on along the minus strand of JAJDFG010000944.1, from coordinate 45,351 downwards.
GATTGGTTTGTTGGCTTTGATTCAGCAAAAATACACGAAAACCTTTGTGGGTGTGCGTCAGAAATACGACTCTAACCAGGAAGAAGTCTTGTGGACATTCAATCTCTTTTTTAGAAAACATGAAATACAATACATCCAGTTGATTTGCAATAAAAGAGTGTAGACAAAACAGCAGTTAAGATGCTTAATCCTCCTGTTTACTTTTGTCTTTCTGGGTCAAAAATTGACCTGGCCTGGTTTGACTCTTTATAAATGTATAAATTATTACGCTATTCTGTGTTTGACCTGTTTCATTTCAACTTATAACCACAGATTACACATATATTTTTGGAAATGATGGTCAATAAGCCTCATTTTTGAGTTAACTGTTGTCCTTTCCAGGTCAAAATCGACCCAACAGGTCAACAGGAGGGTTAAACAGATATCATATAATCGTAATAATGATAATAATAGTAGTAACTGTATTTGTAAGTGCAGCTCAATGTGCTTGTGTTTTATCTGTCTGCCCACAACACCCACGTTTGTTTGACTCCAACAGTTCATGATTCAAGATTCAAAAAACTTTATTGTCCGTCATATCCTGACAGGGCTCAAAACTAGCTAGCTGGCGGATTCATACAAACATGTCGGTGGTGTGGAACTTCTTCGGAGTAACTGAGACATAAAACACAAGCCATCTGCAATCTATGCATCGGGAGCATCTGCAAAAAGTGTCAACATGACGACGCTGATCGGATCGGAGAATTAAGACATTACAACCGATCTCACTAATTACATAAAATGCAAAATATCGGCCGATCCGATATAGCTGATCAGAGCGGCGTAAAGCCTAGTTTCGAGTAAGTGATACTCAATCCTAAACAGAACCACATTCCTGCACATGCTCAGTAGCGTCCGCCTTACACAGAACTACTCTTGAAAACATGATCTCTGTTATTAGTCTTTGGAGCCGTTTCTAAACAAACTAACATGACTAAACTCTTTATAATGAAGGAACATGACACCCAGTGCAGCTAAGAGGCTCATTAAGGTGTTTTTAATGGAGGTCAATGGAGGTCTACAGTACAGAGGAATAAGTTAGTAGATCAGTTCATTGTTGGTTTGAGTCCAACCAGAGATTTTTAATAATAAGAAAAATATAGAAAATGAACAGACTCATCTTTTAAGCAGTGCAGTTGAGTTTTTTTATAACCGAGCTGACTTTTATAAAAGTTTACACCAACAAAACTCATCGAGTAAACACGAGGATTCGGTGTCAAAGGTCACGGCTGAGTTTTGTCTGTGAGGAGGAGCAGGATGAGAGCTGTTGCTTCAGGATGTGAAGCTTCCCACTGACTCTGTTTAAAGGGTCCATTTACCCCTCATCACACACACACACACACACACACACACACACACACACACACACACACACACACACACACACACACACACACACACACACACACACACAAAGCTCTTAAACACTGGATTTCACTGTAAACAACCTCTTCTTATTCTTCGTTTCTCTCATGCACGCAAATCCTGTTTCCTCTCACTGGTATTATTCATGTTTATCCTCTTTTTGAAACATTTATTTGCCTTTTCCCCCCCTCCCTCCCTTCTCCACTATTGTAGGAATTGTACGGCCGCAGCGTTCAGATAAAGCTGTGAGCTTTTCCGTTGCTGCCACGGCGCTCCATTTTCTGCCCGCTTGCTCCAGAAACCGCTCGCTCTCTCGCTCGCTCTTGAAGCTTGACTTCACTCCAAGCATATCTGACTTCTTTGTCTGATGGAATGTGACAAGAATCAGAGATTTTTTTTTTCTCTCCCCCCCGCTTCAGTTTTTAGTCCCGAGGGGGGGTGGTGGGATTTTTCTTTTTTTCTTTTCATTTTCAGAAGCATTAGTTGTGTCTGTGTGTGTGTGTGTGTGTGTATGTGTGTGTGTGTGTGTGTGTGTGTGTGTGTGTGTAGGAGAAGGAAAGGCTTGTCCTTGAAAACCTCTTGTCAGATTGTTGAGTAGCAAAGTGCAGCAGCGGTGTAACATTTCGACTTGTTGCCGAGTGTTTCCCTTTTTTTTCTCCTCAGCTGTTTGTCCCGGTTTGTTGTTTTTTTGTATTTTCCAAATCTGCTCTTCAAGGCCGACTGTCCACGTTTTGTAATTTCCAAGTGACCGGATCAGATTTGTGTGCGTGTGTGGGGTTTTTTTTTAGACACTGTAATCATTTGCAGGCATGCTCACACCGACTGAAGGCTGAAGTTTTTTTGTTTTTTTTTCCACTCAGAGACTCTGAAGTCAGACTCTTTATAGATTTTAGATGTTTTTTTTCCCATGCGCGGTATGAAACAGGCCGTGGGCGACAGAAGAGGCATCTAATCGCTTCATCTGTCTATCCACCGTACTGATACAAGGAGGTGTGATAGAAAAAAACAAAACAAAACACTTGACATCTAAGCATGGGTGAATCACCTGCAGATGAATCACACAAATCTACATTTTCCTGCATAGACTTGAAGAAAACAGCTTCCAACTGCACAAAAACTTTAGATTTAAAGGTGCAGGTGCAGCATCTAGTAGAACAGATTGGACAGAAATAGAATATATTGATCATAAGTGTGTTTTAATTAGTGTATAATCCCATAAAAATGAGAACTGTTGCGTTTTCATTACCTCACAATGAGCCCTTTATAGTTAAATAGGGAGCATGACCTCTTCTACATAGCCCACCATGTTTCTACGGTAGCCCAGAATGGACAAACCAAACACTTTCATGTTTTTTGTGAGTTTCTCAGCCACTGTAAGGTCTTCTACTTACCTAGAGGAGGAGGGGAGGGGTATTCAGTCGGTTGCAATCTGCTACCTCACCACTAGATGTCACTAAATCCCACACACTTGTCCTTTAAGCAGCCTGAGTGCACAGCATGTTAGGAACTCAAAGGTGAAGAGGCAATACTTTCATACACATAAAAATGTAGTAGAATTGAATAATCACTGATGTTTTTGCTCAAATATATTTTCTATTATCTTCTCTGTTTAACATGACAATTACTGATCAACTCTCAGCAGTTAAATTTCACTTTCTAAAAACTTGAAGGAAGCACATTTCCCCTTTTTTTGAGATTTGCTTTTTAAAAGTTCCCTTTTTCTGTTTTGGTTCTGTGAGTCAGCAAAACTCAATGAATGCAACAATAAAATCATTATCGGCAGATTAAGAAATAATGATAAGAAGCTTTAACTGCAGCCATATGCCTTACTTTCATTTATTTACCCCACAAGGTGTTGATAGATTATTTTAAAGGGTTGGGAGATGATAAGACATAAAAAAAACCTCTAATTTTAACTTTATTTATTGTGAATTTCTGTATTTGATCTCTTTAGACCTCCTAAAAGTTATTAAAATAAAACAGCATAAGTCCTCTTTCATTACAGTGCAACATGTGACGAGGCCTCCCAGGTAGACTTTGCTTTATTTTTATGGGGATCGGGAGCCATAAAGGTCAGGGAGTCACTGATTTACAGTATATAACATTAAACTTTTGACCTTTTGAGACGCGGGTGGTTTCTCCTCTGAAGCGGCTTCACAATAGAACAAAAGCTTCCAGCTGTGGTGACAAAACAGGAGATAATATCTGAGCTCAGCAAACATCCAACTGCACGATTCAACAGATCTCAGATTGAATTATTTGAGTTACACCTGTCTACATCTAACAGTCGCCTATGATGTTGATGAACTTATTGGCCGTAAAACACCTCATCATCATCATCATCATTATCTTCGGTGTTTTCTTGAAGAGGCTTTTAACCCCGTCACACGAGGTTAAAAGGTTTAAATGTCGCAGTCACGTGTTGCAGATGAACTGACCTCCTGCGTACCTGCACCGCCCGTCCTGTCTTTGTCCCAGAGTCCACACAGGAAGCCAACCTGCGGGTTCCAGTCTGGCTTCCTGTCCTGGCCGGGTATCTGTAGGGAAAAAGAAGAGGGGAGGGAGGGAGAAGGAGGAGGCGAGGAAAAGGAGGAGGAGGAGGAGGAAGAGGAGGGGGGGGGGGTCTTATGTAGCCCTATGAAGAGCCGGCTTTGCCTCCCTGTTTCCATGACAACCGCTCTCCTACAGTATTCAGCTGTGGGACGGCCTCTGCATCTGAAAGCAGTTCCCAGTGGTGTTTCAGGCCCTCTTTCCCCTTGGCTACACTCTCTCCTTCTTCTTCTTCTTCTTCTTCTTCTTCTTCTTCTTCTTCTTCTTCTTCTTCCTCTACTTCTACTGTCTCTGTGCTGTCTTTCTTTTTTTAAAATCTTAACACAGTTTGCATCTGAATCAGGACTGAATTCTGTCTCTTCTTTCCCTTTTTTTCAAAAAAATTACCCAAGACTACCGGCTCGGACTTGGAGCCAACACACACTTAAAATATTTATACCAGCTGTTCTTTTAACGTGCAAATATTAGCCGAGTGAAAGGAGATGTAAAAAAAAAAAGGAAAAAAAGTGATGCTGTTTGCTCAGTTCGTCGGATCATTGTGTTTTTTTTTTGGTTTGCAAGAGATTCCCTTTTAAAAGACTCGGTTAATAATTACACAGTGTGGAGGTTCGCTGAGTTTTTGAGTACATTTGCACGACGATGATGAAACACAAAGAGCAGAGAGTTGAAGTAAAAGCAGATAAAAAACAGGACTGGTGTGATGCAGTTTGGTGAGATAAGGAAACCTCAGAGGCTTTCAAAAACAAAAACAAACCAGAAAAAAAAAAAACAACAACCGCTGACACGTTTTCACAGCTCTGAGTCTGTGAGATTTCATGCTGCTGTCAGGTCAAAGCACAAACTTACTTCCTTTCTATCAAGGTTTCAGCCATTTGGGGTAAAAGCCGTGTGACCTACATACTATGTGACGAGGCTAGAGACTTCACTTTGACTGGAAATGTTTTGCAGGAGGCTGTTTTAGGTCTTCGGGTTCAGGCTGTAACGGCGATGAAAGAGAAGAGGGTAAAAAAAAAAAAAAAAAAAAAAGTCAAAATGTCAATATTGACTTAGGCTGGAGAAGGAAGATGCTTGTGATGGCTGCTGTGGGGAATCCCTCACCTACACACAACAGAGAAAAACATCTGTGACTTAATACAGACTGAAAATCGTCCTACGTCTCCTGTAGAGGTTCAGTCTGTCACTTTACTGTGTGTTTGTGTTGTTACTTTTTCCTCAAAGCTCAAAGGAGTTTGACTGAAGTGCTGCAGTGTTGTTTGAAAGCTCATAAAAAATGAAATATGAATTGATCCGGCGCTGCACGTCAAACTAGATCAACGTCAAACCGAAGCGTGAGGCCCATGACATGCCTGCTTTTAACCAATAGGTGTGTGTATCAGTCCTCTGCATTGTACCTAGGACTGTGTATCAGTACTCTATATCTTTAAGGTATCAACTGAATTAAACAACACTAAGTGGTATCGAAACCTGTGAATCATGAATCAGACTGTAGAGAGTGTGTTTAAGTTTTAAGGAATCACTTTGGGTTCTTGTAACTTTTGATGGGATAATATTTTACCTGTTATGGATCAGTGACTCGCAACCTTTTTGAAGCTATCTGCAACTATTTTTATAATTTGTGATGGGCATATTTTCCCAGCTTTTGACATTTTTCACATTAAACGACTAATCAGTAGGACTGTGTATTAGTACTAGGCATGGGCCGGTATGAGATTCTGGCGGTATGATAACCATAAGAAAAAATATCACGGTTTCACGGTGTGGAGGTATTGTGATTCCAGCTCTAAAATGTTCCTAAAAGGGAAGGAAAATAAAGACAGACATGTTAATTTAACCTGAATATACACTATAATGACAGTGTGAGGGGTCGTGATACTCTACGCTGCAGCTGCACCACCTGAGGGATTTCTGACCAGCACTTTCTGTCTTTGACCAGACTAAATAACAGCTCATACCTTAGGAACGGTATGACAGAAAAGGTTTCGGTTATTGTGGCTTTTTTAAATCGCGGTATACCTTGAACACGGTTATCATCCTATGCCTAGGTGTGTGTGTAGACACGTGTTTGCATTGTACCTAGGACTATGTATCAGTACTCTATATCTTTATGGTATTGACAGAATTGAATCGACACTAAGTGGTATCGAAACCTGTGAATCATGAATCGGACTGTAGAAATTGTTTAAAAGAATCACTTTGGGTCTTCGTAACTTCTGATGGGATAATATTTGACCTGTTACGGATCAGTGACTCGCAGACTTTTTGTGATGGGCATATTTTCCCAGCTTTTGACATTTTTCACATTAAACGACTAATCAGTAGGACTGGGTATTAGTACTTCATACCCTTTAAGTTATCAACTGAAATAAATCCATAGTCAAAGTCAGCTTTATTGTCAATTCAATCACATGTACCAGACATACAAAGGAATCTAGAAGACGTTTCTCACTATGCCACGGTGAAAACAGATAAAGTACACAACCACAACAGATAAGACATTTACTAATAATAAAAAGATAAACAATAAAATATAAAATAAAAACTACTATATATATATATATACAGCAACATAGCAAGTAGTATAGAAACGTCTCCCATCAAACGATACCTGCAATCGATCCTTTTTGCACCCAGAGCTAAAACATGTGACTCTTTGTACGGACTAACAAAATCAACATGAGAGTTCTTCGATTTAATGCGACATGTGATTGGTCCACTGCCACAGCAGCTACAATGTGGAGGAGTGGTGGCATTTTATGCAATTTAATGCTTCTGTTCCCATGATGGGTACTCAGTTGGTATCAGTATCACTTTAAGGGTGCTTGGATTGGTACTGGCAAACGATGTCCAGCCCTAATTGTACCTGTGCAATGATTCAATGCACAATCTCATAATCTTATTTGATTTTGCATTGATTTTGTTTTTTTGATCTTTGGCTTGGTGCTTAAAATCTCCTCATCTTTACTCTCCTTTTTTTTTCTTGACTTTGCAGCAGGTGATGGCTGAGAGCAGGTGGGAGAAATGTACAGCTGGTAATTAGTCATTTGTAATGAAGACAGTAGCTAAGTTAACAGAGTTTAGAGCATCACAAACACAATAGATGGATAGATAGATAGGTAGATAGATAGATAGATAGATAGATAGATAGATAGATAGATAGATAGATAGATAGATAGATAGATAGATAGATAGATAGATAGATAGATGAATGGATACTTCATTTGGGAAGTTTGTCTTAGACTCTGCAAAGAAATGAAAATGAGAGAAAATGCTGACAGCAGCACATCATCAACTTCACCCAGCCAGACGTTAACGCAGCGTTTTACACACTTGTGAATTTGCATGAAAATCATGAACTAAAATCACGACTATAAGAGGAAATACGGTATGTAGAAATGTCTGCTTGCTGTTGCAGAGCAGAGTCAAAGAGAGGCCAGACGGTAGATTCACACTAAACAACAGCAGCGCTCAGACGTGTGACTTCTGCACACCTAAAGTGACAATCTGACATTTTCATATTCGTTAATGATTCATCCTCCTGCGCTGAAGCTGCTGCGACGGTTCAGGACAGGAAGTGATGCGACTCTGTTTGAATTTGCATCACATTAGAGGAAGTTGGACAACAGAATAACACCTTGTTGCCACAGCAATGTGTGTAACAGAAACCTGACATGATTGGCTGATTTGAATGAAACTGTAGAAGATGTAACATGATACTTTTCTATTTAACATGAGTAAATCTGAGTTTTTGAATATATTGAACTTGTACTGTTGACATTAGTTAGCGGGGCTTCTTCTTCCCTTCCTTTTAGTAGCATAGTCTGTCTTTATTAGCACATTACTGCAAATAACAACATGGAATAGCAGAGTTGGGAAGGTTACTTTGGAAATATAACAGGTTACAGATTACTAGTTACTCTATTTAAAATGTAATAAGTAATGCAACTATTCAATAACTTAATCAAAGTAATGTAACTTATTACATTTGATCACTTTTCTAGTTTTCTAACCAATGTTTTCAGCTGTTAGGGTAAATGTTCCCTCCATCTGTCCTTCCTTCCTCCCTTCCTTTCTTCCTTCGTTAGTGTTCCCATTAACCCTCCTGTTGTCCTTGAGTCAAGGAAGGAAGGGAGGAAGGAAGGAAGGAAGGAAGAAGGAAGAAAATGAGGGAGGAAGGAGGGGAGGAAGGTAGAAAGGAGGGAGGGAGGGATAAAGGAAAAGAGGAAGGGAGGAAAGAATGGCGGAAAAAAAGGAAGGAAGGACAAGAAGGAAGGAAGAAGGGGGGTGGAGGAAGGAAAGAAGGGAGGAAGAAGGAAAGAAGGGAGGGAGGAAGGAAGCATTTCTTATAAAGCAACATTTATCTCTCATTTGAAAAGGTATTTATTAGTTCATGTAGATTTTGGAATATAAAATAAAGATACTTGATGGAAAAAGTCAAAAGTCAAAATTTATTTACTAAATTTAAAAAAAAATGATTTCAAATAATTAAAAACAGCACTATATGTATTCAGTAACATATTAAATATTTAAAAAATGGATTACAGTTACATTCATTTTATAATTAAACTACATGAGGCTGTTGGAACCTGCTCACCAAACTTAAATAAGATGGGACTTGAATGCAACATTAGCATGAACAGAGAAAAGAGCTTCAGCTAATAAAAGAGTCATCATCAACAATCGAGACGAAGAAGAAGACGTAACAGAAGTGCTTCCAGTGTTTGATTGACATGTTGGTCTGTGTGCAACAACACCATCAAACATTTAATAAGACTCCATCACAGCAGCTGGGAGGATTTCTGAGCCTCACACAAGATATTTACAAAAGAAAAACAATTTTTCCGATGAGAACTGGTGACCTGCCAAACGTCTGGTTTCACTTTTTAGCAGCGACATTAATGAGGAGGGTGGGTGTTGGGGGGGGGGGGGGGGGGGTGTTGGGGTGTGTGTGTGGTGGTGATGGTGGTGGTGGTGGAAGCTGATTCATACATCAGTCACCGTGCTTCATCTTTAATAAGCTCGCACAGACAGTCTGGCACTACAGGAGCAAAACAGAGCCGGTCTTTCTCTCTTGATTAAATCGCTGCAGCATAATGAAGCAGAAGAGAGTCAGACGGGCAAAACTCAAAAACCCCTCTTGTGTACCTGCTGCATTTCATTAGGCAGTGTTGTTTTTTGTTTTTTTCTTTCTTTTCTTTTTGTCGTGTGTGTGCATGTAGCCCTGTGGTCTGAGCACTTCTTGAGCTTGTTTGAACGTTACAGAGCCGAGAGAAAGAGGAGAACACGCTGCTGCTGTTGCTGCGGTCGTGGCATAACAGCTGAGCGTTGGGCAATACCTCCACAAGACGTAAAGACGAGAGAGCAGCTGCTGACAGTTAAGACGTTCCCTGGTGAGGGAGGAAAGGAGGGAGCAGCAGCAACAGCAGAAAGAGGAGGAGGAGGAGGAGGAGGAGGGAAAAGACGAGAAGAGAGAGGGAGAGGAGGGAGGGAGGGAAGGAAACAAGGGGAGTGCAGGGTTTGTTGGTGGCTGGGAAGAAGAGGAGGAAGGAGGTGGAAGGGTTCCTCTTTTTTTTTTTCTTCTTCTTTCTCTGAGACGGATTCCTCACAGTCTTCAAGTGAGAGGCAGCGAGCGAGAGAGAGAGAGAGAGAGAGAGAGAGAGCAGCCAGCTGTGGGAGTTCCTCCTTCATATTTTTTTTTCTCTGGTTTTATTTTTGTTTATTTTTTTAATATAATTTATTCCCGTGGTGTATGTTTATTTGGGGCGGCCGATGCTGGCTGCGCCGTGCAGCATGGAAACCAAGTCTCTGTTCAGCCTTCACAGAGCCCTCGCTCAGCCCGTCAAGATGTGCATGTTCGATTTCCCCGTCACCATCCTGGACGACCTGGTGAGCTCGATACGCCGCCGCCGCTGCTGCTACACCGCAGAGAGAGAGCAGGCTGTGTGTGTGTGGGTGTGTGTGTGTGTATGTGTGTGTGTGAGACCACGAGTGCATTCAGATACGTGCTTGTGTGCATGTCTGTAAGAATACATTAAATTCTAATGTAATTGCATATGTGTTCGCAAAGTGTGTCTCTGTGCACGCATGAGAGCTGATGCACATACAGCATTACTATGGGGTACTTTAAAGTATTTATTGTGTGTGTGTGTGTGTGTGTGTGTGTGTGAAAGCAGGTTGGTGTGTGTGTGTGTGGGCTGCATCAGTGCTATACCATCATTACACTCACCTAAAAAAGTGTTCAGTGTATATTTTCATGCATTTTTGTCTTACGATGCACAAAATATGTTGTGTCGTCACTTTTTATAATTTATATCAACATAATAATCAGTCATGAAGAGTTGCGGATACAAGTGTGTGTGTGTGTGTGTGTGTGTGTGTGTGTGTGTGTGTGTGTGTGTGTGTGTGTGTGTGTGTGTGTGTGTGTGTGTGTGCAGTGCCGCAGTGTGAGTGTTTAATTGCAGTTTTGTGCAGACTATCAGCTGGATGTATGTGTGTATTCTTGTGTAGGTTAGAAAGAAAGTTTAAGTCTCAGCACACTTTACAGGAAGGTTATTACACATAAAAACCACATGAGAAGAGTTCAATAAGAATTAAAAAATGTAAATTAAAGTGAAAGCTGGGCCGAAGTGTTGCGGTCGCATCTTATCCTCGTACGATCTCGAGTGTCAGTGCACACACTCTGAGATAAGCAGTGTGTTTCCATCAGTTTGTTTTAATGCTAACTTTCCATTTGTGCATAAAAACAAAAAAAACCCAAAAAAGAGTCGAGAATTAAAATGTGAAGGGTCACGATGATTAAACTCATATGAAAATGAAGAAAATGTTCTTTTTTATATCAGATTATCTTCACTTTTTCTTGATTTTCTGCAATTTTGGCTGTTTTAGTTGTGAAATAATGACCAGATTTGCCTTTTTTAAAATTTTTATACATATTTTTTAAGGCTGAGCTGCTGATATTTAACTTATTACGGATTATAAACTCTGTGGATGCTTTAAGTTTCATATTAATAATATTTAAATGAGCTGTAAATGTTGATCGGAGCCCCAAAAAAGGGTCTTGAGTTAAGGAAGGAAGGAAGGAAGGAAGGAAGGGAGCCAGGACTACTTGGTGGCTGTTTAGAGAGGAAGTTTTAGACTGAGGTGGAAAAGTTGTCGCATTGATGAACACGCAAAATAAATGATGTCGTACATGAATCATGTGACAGAAACACGATGAGGCCGATACATTAAAACTAACAGAAATGTCATTAAAGCGTTTCCATCGTTTGACCTTTGACCTCCGCTCTTTAAATGGCGTCGTCTCGTTGTGGAGAATTAGCGCCACCTGCTGTTTATCTCCTTATATTCATATAACAGCAGTGGATGATGGATGGATGATTAATTCACTTTTTTTTTTTTGGGGGGGGGGGGCGATTTATTGGAAATTTGGCTAAAAGTTGCTCAACATTTGGATTGACTCTTGGCTCGTGATAATATGTGTGTGTGTGTGTGTGTGTAGTTTATTTTTTATATATTTAACCTTTTATTTAACCAGGTCTGTAGATTTTAGTGGGGACACACAGCCAAAACGTGCAGTGTGAAATTTGTGTTTATGAGTCACACGTAATACGACATTTTAAAACAATTACATCCTCTTTTTTTTAAAATGCTTGAATGACTGATATGAGGACAGCGTCTACAAGTTTCCTCTGTGTTGTCATTGTAATTGTGAAAGTGTGTCATTTGAAGTTGATTTTTGCTAATTTTTGTAGTTTAACCATAGACAGTATAAAAGAAATGGACGCAACATCCGTGACGTCACCCATTGGTTTGTGGACTGCTGCTCGGAAGCCAATAGTCTCTAATCTAGGCAGCGCCATCTTGAAAATTTCAGGTGCATGCTGGGAAAAATAAAAACACGGATTCTACTTATATGGGCATGAGGCAGGGCCATTGGTGGAGCGGGGAGGTTGCTATGGTTGCGAGGGCTGGATCTCGAGGACATTGGTCAATCAACCTGTCAATCAGGACGTAGCCACGCCCTAATGCATACCCTGCTTTATCGTCACATATAAAATCAGGGAGGCCAAAATGTCCCAAATGAACATCATACTGCATTGAAGAAGGCTTTAAACTAGCGATTGAGACCATAAACACATTTTGAAAACGTTTACTGAGGTTAGAAATCAAGTGAGAAGTTGGTGAATTCTCCATTGACTTGTATAGAGACGGTCGCCCCCTGGTGGCCTTTTGATAAAATGTAGTTACTTCCGCGTTGGCCTCATCTCAGAGGATCGGAACTCCCCGCCTTTAGTTTAATAAGCAGTTTTTTATAATCTGTCATTAATCTGTAGCTTGTACTTTTAGCTGATACTGTAGTTTTTTCTCCTCTGTGGTTCATCTCCTGACTTTTTCACTTTGTTTTGACTCTCGGGGTTTCAAACTAACCTCTCATGTCGGTGCAATTTGTTATGTTTGCTTTGCCTGAATCACACCTCCGCAGCCGCAGAGAGGGTCAGGTCTGTTGGTATCTGTCAGGTTGTTCTCACCTGGTCACATGGACAGAAGTAAAGAGGAAACACAGTCAAACCTTATCTATATAGCAGCTTTAAATACAGATTAATATAGTTCGAAGTGCTTCACTGGTGATTTGACAAGCAGATAATAAGACAGAACAAGTGACGAAATAAAGAAAAGGAATAAAAACTAAAGAAGAGATTGAGACCGACGCACACGAGAGAGAATAAAGACATAAAGAGGTCTAAAGAGTGAACACAGCCTTCATTGAGCTCTGTGTGTGTTTGTGTGTCGAGATGTGGGTGTTTGACTGTGAATGTGTGTATTTGTGTGTTTGGCCGTGTGTATTTGTGTGACTTGTTGTTTGTGTGTCAGGATGTGTGTGTTTGGCTGTGCGTATATGTGTGTTTGTGTGTGTGTTTATTTGTGTGTTGGTCTGTGTTTGTGTGTTTTGCTGTGTGTATTTGTGTGTGTTGTTTGTGTGTTGTTTGTGTGTTGGTCTGTGTGTGTGTATTAATGTGTTTGCGTGTCAAGTTGTGTGTCGAGATGTGTGTGTTTGGCTGTGTGTGAATGTGTGTTTGGCTGTGTGTATATGTGTGTTTGTGTGTCAGGTTGTATGCATTTGAGTGTGTTGTTGTTTGTGTTGTGTGTTGGTCTGTGTGTGTGTATTAATGTGTTTGTGTGTCAAGTTGTGTGTTTATTTGGGTGTTTGTGTGTTTTGCTGTGTGTATTTGTGTGTTGTTGTTTGTGTATTGATCTGTGTTTGTGTGTCAGGATGTGTGTGTGTTTCGGTGTTTGGCTGTGTGTGTATGTGTGTGTTGCTGTTTGTTTTTTGGTGTGTGTGTGTGTGTGTGTGTGTGTGTTTGTGTGTCAAGTTGTGTGTATGTGTGTGTCGGGCTGTGTGTTTATTTGTGTGTTTGGCGTGTGTGTTTGTGTGTTGCTATGTGTCTTGGGATCTGTGTGTTTATTAGTGTGTGTGTGTGTGTGTGTGAGTGTTTGTGAGTGTGTGTGTGTGTGTGTGTGGAGCTGCCATTGCCACCATCACACCCGGCAACCGTCTCCGTGCAGACGAGGCCGTGCCCTTTGATATTCTGACATGTTTGGTCGTGTCTGTAGAAATCTCTCGGCGCCTAATGAACGTGTTCCTGTTTCAGCTCATTAACGAATCCTGAGCCTCCGAACAATAAAGAGACACAACGGCAAATCTCCCAACATTTGATTCCTGGGAGAGTTTTACCGAAATGTGAAGAGAAGACTGAAGTGTTTTTCACTGTACTCTATTTAAAATGGTTTAATTTATTAATATTTTTCTGTATTTTAAATCTGAAGTTCTTCTGCTTTTGCGTTGCCCCCCGTTTTGCTTTTATTAACCATTTAAATGACACCACCTTTTATGTTTTTGGGGCTCTACTGATGCCCTCAGGACTATATGATATAAACAAACCATTATCTATCTATTTATCTATCTATCTATCTATCTATCTATCTATCTATCTATCTATCTATCTATCTACCTATCTATCTATCTATCTATTTCGTCTGTAGTGCTGTCTTTGATAATCACAGCTCATGAAGCAAAGTTTAAATGTGGAATAATCAAGTGTTGAACAGTCAATCGATGATTGTCAATCAACAGAAAATGAATAGTTGATTAAAGGTTTTGAGTCTTTTTTTTTTTAAGGATTAAAGAAAAAAAAAAGTAAAATTCTTTTGTTCCAGCTCCGTAAATATGAACATATTCTAGTTTATTTTGTGCTCTTTGATAATAAAATGAATATCTTTGCGTCCCCAGTTGAGCAGTTTTGCTTTTATTAGCCATTTAAATGAAACCAGCTCATATATTTTTGGCTTCTACAGTAGTTATCTTACATCTTCTGTCGTGCTGTCTTTGATTTTAGAGCTGTAACGATAAATTGATGAATGCATTTGTCAATCAACAGATAATTCATTGCCAATAATTGAATATCTTTGGGTTGTGGTCAAAATTAGACATTCAAGGATGTCATCTTAGGCTTTGGGAAAGAATTACTGACATATTTCACCATTTTCTGACATTTTATGAACAAACAACTAATCAATTCATTAAGAAAACTATCAACAGATTGAAAGATAATGAAAATAATCATCAGTTGAAGCCATAATGAATACAACCATGTGCAGAAACTGTTGTGGACCCTCAATTCCAATACAGGGAAATCAATTTTTATGGCAATAATTTGATAAAGTCCCTCTCCTGTTTGAACACGTTTTTCCAGTTTGGTGAGGAAGAATGTGACTGGTCTGCATAAAGCTCCAGCAACACTTGTCGTATAGAAGAACTTTATTAATAGACCAACTTAATGACCCTGTTGAAGGCCACAAGCCGAAACATGTTGGTCTATTAATAAAGTTCTTCTATACTACAAGTGTTTACTGGAGCTTTGACTTTCTTCAGACCTGTCCCCCTTCTCTATGCACCTTGGAAGTAGGTTGTACCAGAAACCTCCAACCAGTGTTTCTACAAACCTCATCACTCACCATCAGTGCTGCACCGAGGCAGTGAGGCTGTTGTGGCTGAATGGGAGGAAATCCCTGCAGCCACATCTGGTGGAAAACCTGAGACCAGAAGAACTGAGTCTGTTAGCAGCAGACTAACACCTTTACTTAGTTTGTTTGGGTTCATGTGCACTTCTGGCCATGTTGTGTATTTTACTGGCTAACTGCATTGTTTATTCCTTCTTTTTAAAAGGGCTGTGTGGAGATTTAGCTTGATGCGTCACCTGAACGTTCATGTGCAGGTTTGTCGTAGGGTCTTTCTCAGGCTTTGAAGCTTTGGCAGCAATTATTCTAATTGTTCAGGGTCAAAAATTTATTATAAAAATGGACTGTGGCTCAGGAGGTAGAGCGGTCGTCCTCCAATTGGAAGGTTGGTGTTTAAATTCCCGGCTCCTCCAGGCCACGTGTTGATGTGTCCTTGGGCAAGACAATTGCACCAACGGTGTATGAATGAGAATGAATGGTTAAATTCCCCCTGATGAGCAGGTTGGCACCCTGTGTGGTAGCTCCTGCCATCAGTGTATGAATGTGTGTGAATGGGTGAATGAGATGTAATGTAAAGCGCTTTGAGTGGTCATAAAGACTAGAAAGGCGCTATATAAGTACAGTCCATTTACCATATTTGTATGTACAAGTCTTGCTAACATTACTCATAGCCAATTGGAAGATTAGTGGTTCGATTCCCGGCTGATCCAGTCCACATTGGGCAAGATTTTTAACCCCAACATTGCTCCCAATGACTGGAGGCAATGGTTAGTTTCCTCCTGATGAGCAGGTTGACTCCCCTGTCATCAGTGTATGAATGTGTGTGAATGGGTGAATGTGACATAGTAGTATAAAAGCGCTTTGTGTGGTCAAAAAGACTAGAAAAGCACCATATAAGTACAGTCTGTTTACCATTTATTTGACTTTAACTCGTTGTAGTGTTGTGATGTCCACGTTTATTTTGGCTTATCTGGCATTCAGCTTATTTTAGATGCTTGAAGAGTTTTAGGACATCACACCAAAGCTGTAGTCACATGAACCATGACATTGCATTGGTCTGGTAGACAAGATGATATATATATTTATATGATACTGATTTTATTTGGACAGCATGGCGTTGAAAGAAGCTTATGGCGCTTTTCCACTGCACAGTTCCAGCACGACTCGGCTCGACTTGACTAGACTCAGGTTTTTTTGCGTTTCCATCAGGGATAGTACCTGGTACCTGCTACTTTTTTAGTACCTGCTCTGCTGAGGTACCAAGCAAGCCGAGCCGATATTAAATGTGATGTCAACAGACTGCCGGCCGCTGATTGGTCAGAGAGTCTTCACTGGAAGAGTCATGAACCGAGTCGAGCTGAGTAGTGCTGGAACTGTGGAGTGGAAAAGCGCCATTAGAGGCCTCGAAGCATTGGGACCGTCACTACTTTATAGATTGTAAAACTGCCCTCCTTCATTTCATGTGGTATTAGCTTGTGAACTCAGTGCGACCGCCACGAAGAAACTGTCCACCTGTGGGAAACACTGAGCATGTATTTAGTGCCGAGTCCTTCATGAGATCCTGCTGATACAAATGCTGAAATCACATCTGTTTCCATGTGTGTATGTACTTATATGAACTTGATTCTCCCTGTTCTGACCCCGAACAGCTTTTTTATTTAACCACATCTGTAAAGCCAAGTCGGGCTAAACTGCTGCACGAAACATGTTCTTACAATAATATTTAATCAGATTTGACACTCTGCTGTGCTGTCAGTGTGAGACGGGAGATCTGCCGTCAGCTGTTTGCTCTTAGCTCTCTCTCTCTTTTTCTCTCTCTCTCTCTCTCTCTCTCTTTCCGTCTCTTTGCTTCAACACCTGATTGTGTTTCATGTGGCCTGAATTCCTTTTTTCGAGGTCAAACGAAAGCCGCTCGCTCTCATGTAGTCATAAACCAGTCAACCAGTCTGTAAAAACAGTCGTGGTAAAATCGTCTGTGGCTGTGCGGGAGTCTGAGAAATGAACCGCTGATGATGATCTCATGGTGATGTCATCGAGGGTTATCTCAGCGCAGGCTCGGGAACAGAAATATATCTGTTAGGAGTTTGAAGGATGTTGGTTGTTCAGGCCTGGAGGCTCTAATGAAAAGAATGCCGTTTGGTGCATCATGGGAAATGTAGTATCTAGGGGTTTTTAGTGCATTATAGTACATTTAGAGGAAATTTGAATATCTCAGCTTGATTTTGATTGATCACGAGCTGCTCTGGGATTGAATTTTTTGTTGGCCTCTATTGACTACCACTATAGATCTACAACTGAAATGATTGGTTGATTGATAGAAAAAGAATTGTCGACCATTTTGCCTGCTGATTAATAACTGAGTTAATCTTTAAAGAAGCTTCTGGTCGCAGCGTCTCATATGTGAATATTTGTTTTCTCCGATTTTCATGATAACATCTTGTTCTGCTTTTTGACTGTAGGTCAAACAAAAGAAGGCGTCTGAATAGGTTAACTTGGGCTTCAGGGAGTAATTATTATTCATGGCGTTATTCACACTTTTCTAACATTTTATACACTGAACAATAAATACATTATTTGGTTTCAGCCTTACAAGACTCCTATGATGGAATAATATTATTTTGCTGTCTGTTTTTTGTGTCCAGTTTGATGAAACACAACTTTATAACAAATGAGCTCAATATAAACAGAAACTATTAAAGTCCATCTTCAAGACCAGGACCATAAAGTGGAGGATGGAGGTTCTTTATTAGTACAAATTCAACATTAATCAAATTATGTGGCTTAAAATGATATTGAGTAAAGTCAGGCTTTTGGCTTTTCTTGACTGAACTCTAATATACATGAATCAGTAAAGATGTTTTTCTCTTTTATTGATATATTTCAATCAAAACTACATTTTGACCATTAGAATGAATTCATGTTGTCAAGCTGCCATATATTATTCTTGTGATGTCACTTTATTATTAATTTATTATAGCAGCTGTGTGATAATTTAAAATTCATATGATGGAAAAATTAGGATGCCAGTCTGAAAGCAGCATAGTTCATCTTTAGTCATGAAAAAAACAGTGTTTATGTAACAGGTTGGAAAGCATTGAATTCTGACAGAGTTGTTTATGACCAATTATGGGAAAACTTGGGGGAAAAAAGCAGATAGAAGAAACTCAGCTCAACTTCTCAGCTGTCAAACTGTCGCTCTAAAGGAAATGAATAGACGTCTGCAGACTTGTTGATAATGTTCACTGTGAATGTTCAGCAAGCAACAATACTCTGAGGAACTGAACTGTTTTATCACAGCGTCAACATCGACACAAGTAGTTGTTATTCACAATACTTAATTGTAGAAACATAAATGAAGATCAACAATGAAATCCTGACTTAAACAACCACTTATATTTATTTGTAGAGCTGCAACTAACAATCATTTTCAAGTTGTTTTTTTTATCCATAACCTTTTTTGTGTAACTTTTGTCTATGAAAGGTTAAAAAAACAGTGGAAAAAAATGGCTTTTATAACTTCTCAGAGCCGATGGTGACGCCTTCAGTTTTTCTAGTTTTGTCTGACTGTTGAAAAACTGAAACTAGACTATATTTAACCTTTATGTGTGGAAAGATGACTGAAACTGGTATTTGAAACATCAAGTTGAAAATTAATGTAGTATTAAGAAATCATTGTGGCTCTATACAATTGCACTCCTGCCTCTGGTGTTTATGATATCTGATGTTAAACGTGGTCAAAGTTCCAAAACTTGAGGTGCACGTTTATAAAAATGCTGCCTGCATGTCAAATACCAGGGTTTTACTCTACTTTGAACACTTTTTTTGCAAAATTGCCTCCACTTCCTCTTTGTGAAGACGTCAGATTGTTTGTAGGCTTGGTTGCTAAGGTTGTTGCTAAGGTATTTCCATGTGTTGTTTGTGTTGTCTTACTCTTGTATTTCAGATCTTATTTGGGCATGCAACATGTTCGGATGTATTTTTGAAAAGTTGACATTTGGAGCAAAGAAGGAGAAAAAGAAGTGAAATCCTGCTGCTATAGTTTGGCTTAAAGAGACAGAAGGGCATGAAGGGCCAGTCTAAGATAAATAAGGAGTTTTTAACTGGAAATCATGCAAAAACTATTCCAGTAGAGCTAGAAGATAAATATAAACATGTAAATGCAGAATATGTCCCCTTTAAATCTGTTTAATTACAATAACATGCAGATTTTCTTTCAGGCAGTAAGTGTACTGGTTGTCCTGTACTTGGTTGTTTCAGTCTTTACACCATCGCATAACAACAGCTGTAAAGACTTAGCAAATAATCCGATGCTCATCTGAATCATTGAACAGAAAAAAAAAAGAAATTCAGCATTAGGCAACCAAGTCCGCAGGGGCAAACGCACGTAGGCAAAAGTCCAAAGAAAAAGGCCAACAAAGGGTCAGAGACAGAATAAATAAACTGAAGGCTGGACTGCTCAGCATGGGTTTGCATAATAGACAGCTTGGCCGGGAATCATGACTCAAGAGCAGGTATGCATAGAGTGTACTGTACTGAACTGATGAGGGAGTTGGGAACAGGTGTGCAAGTGGAAATGGGAACTGGTGGGAATCCAGTAGGTACCAGTACTGGGCAGAGAGGGAGCAGCAGGAGATATTATGGTAGTAACTAGCAACAGTACAAAGCTTGACTTGTTAGTTTCCTACTTTTGTCTTTTTCCCCTCTGTTGTGGACAAAGCTTTTAGTTCTGTGTGTAACGGTCGAGCTGGAGTCACAGCGTCACTTGACTTCTTTGCACCCCTCAACTTCTGTTTTATCTGCCGTAGTTGCAGTTCTGTACAAAACCAGCAACACAAAGAAAGAGAATAAAAACTCTTTCGTTCAGTTCTCCCACATTCTCAGTCTCTGCTCTCAGATCAGAGAGAGAGAGACTACACAATTCACACTTTACACACGAGTAAAACAACCTGTGTTAAAAGAAGAAACGTCTTCTTACATCTCAAAAATATGAATTCAAGTTTCCAAAGAAGAAAAAATAAGAAATATGGCTTGAAAAAGAGATCTCAACCTCATCAAAAAAACATATTAACCCTCCTGTTGTCCTTGAGTCAGGGGAAGGAGGGAGGAAGAAGGAAGAAGAAAAGGAAGGAGGAAGGAAAGGAAGGGAGGAAGGAGCGGAAGGAGGAAGGTAAGAGGAGGAAAGAAGGAAGGAAGGAAGGAAAAGAAGACAGGAGGCAAAGATGGAATATATGGAGGAAGGAAGGAAGGAAAGGAGGAAAGAAGGAAGGAGGGTAAGGGGAGGAAAGAAAAAGAGAAGGAGGGAGGGAGGAAAGAAGGAACAGTCAAAACTGACGGGGTCAATTTGACCTGGAGGATGACACAAAGCTTAATCATCTTCAGATAATCGTTTACAGCCACATAATGTTATGTTTTGATCATTTTTCCGAATAAAAAAGACATTGTAAGATAATAAACCCGTAGTGCTGACAGACAGAAGGAGGCAAAACAAAGACATGAACAAGCTAAAAAGAAAAAAAAGAATATAAAAACATGAGCAATGCAGCTTTGAGCCACCGTGGTCAGAGAGGAGCCGCCCTCCTGGTCGTCTCCGGCTGGCTGAGGTTGGCATGAGAAAGCATTTTTAAATACCAGCACCTGAATGGCTCCGCTGGCTGAAAAACAATGTGAGGGAATAAATCTAGATGCTGCTAACAGCTAGTGGACAGGCGGGCCTCTCGCCTCTCAGGAGCTGCTTCGCTGGGTGTGAATAAGAAGCTTCTTGTCTCTGTGTGTTACTGGGAAATGCTTTAATGGGAGTGATTTAGAAGAAACTACAGTAGAAGACCAAAATAAAAGTTATTTTGCAACAAGCATCTAAAGGCAAACACATGTTTCCTTCCCCTGCCATGTGTACTGCTTTAACCTGCTTTAACTGATTTTTTTGGCCACTTGGGGGCAGCAGAAACAAGTAAACGCACCACAGACAGACCTGCTTTTAAGTTGGTATTTGGAGTCCAATATGAACTCTCTTTTAGCTCTGTTTTTACCAGGCGGGGAGTTCAGGTCCTCTGAAATGAGGCCAACGCGGAAGTAACTTAGAACTGCATTCTATCAAAAGGCCACCAGGGGGCGATCGTCTCTATACAAGTCAATGGAGAATTCACCAACTTCTCACTTGATTTCTAACCTCAGTAAACGTTTTCAAAATGTGTTTATGGTCTCAATCGCTAGTTTAAAGCCTTCTTCAATGCAGTATGATGTTCATTTGGGACATTTTGGCCTCCCTGATTTTATATTTGACGATAAAGCAGGGTATGCATTAGGGCGTGGCTACGTCCTGATTGACAGGTTGATTGACCAATGTCCTTGAGATCCAGCCCTCGTAACTATTAACTGATTTTTTTGGCCACTTGGGGGCAGCAGAAACAAGTAAACGCATCACAGACAGACCTCCTTTTAAGTTGGTATTTGGAGTCCAATACTCACTCTCTTTTAGCTCTGTTTCTACTCTCTACCAACTCCTGAGGGAAATATCTGTCTCTTTAGCTGCTAAATGCTCCACTATGTTCACCAGCTAGTCTACAGCTAACTGTGTCTGTTTGCCGTCGTAATTTTAAGATATTATCATCATATGATATAATATCTTTATTGTGATAGTGCACCTCCAGTATAATGAAACAAACTACACACTGAGGTACTAATAATGATAAATAATGAATAAAAAGGATTGAAGTGGTATCATACACTTTTGAGCTTATAAATCGACTCTATGCTTTATCAGTGTATTCTCTTGCTTATGGCGTATTTATTACGTTCATTTGATCCTGTATGTTTTAGGATCTTTGATTATTCTCTCCATATTTCATCCAGTTAATAATAAGTCCATGTTTTATATATATATTTTATAGCCTTTATGTTATTTATTTTACGTGGAGCTGTTATCTTTGTCAGGACACTCCTTCAAGATAAGATAAGACAGTAAGTAAGGAGATATTTAATGTACAGTCGCTTCTTTCTTCTTTCAGTTCGCAGTTATGAGCTAACAGATGCTTAAATCTTCCTTAACACCTTTCATTAAATCTAGATATAATATAAATATATATTAATTGGTCATAGCAGCTTTAAAAACGTATTTTTTTATAGCACATTTCAACAACAAGGTAATTCAAAGTGCTTCATGTAAAAAACATAAAATGCATCAAGACAGGATATAAAAGCAACACATGGCAAAATAAAAAAGAGATTTAAATAAGATTTAAAGTTGTTAAATGGGAAGTACAATAAGCCAAAATAGAATAAGACAGATAAAACAGGAGACTAGAAAGGTAAATGAAGGATTATATGATATAAAACCAGTTTAATGCCACAAAGCTCTTGGTTGGTTTTTGCCAGAGTTGCAGAACAGGTATTAAGCTGCTTAATGTCGGTAATTTCCCTCCATTAAGATCATCAGGGAAGTTCCTTGAGGGTTTTATGGTCCTGTCTTTATTTGCTTTCATTTTCTTTTTTACGATGGCATTGTTGTTGTGACACTCTGCAAGGGTTTCACTTCACCTTTTAACAGACATGGACAGACAGACCTGCCGAGCTTCTGGAAACCCACTTTTCTTATTTCCCAGCAAAAGTTAATTTTTTCTAGTGTTGTTCCTCACATTGTTGACACAGCTGGTAAAGTAAACATGTATGAGGAGAGAACAGCGGCGGCGGCAGTGGGGGGGTTCGTCCAATCTGTGACAAGGGGAGTAGGAGCTTTGGAGGTGCATTGAAGAGGGGTTTTTTGGGGATCGAGAGGTTTTTTGGTTCTGGTTCTGGTTCTGGTTCTGGTTCTGAGCGACGCTGTGATGTGGAGCTGGAGCCGGTGGAGCTGTGGACTACTGGTCAGGACAGTCTACTGGGACAGTGAGGATTATTTCCAGACAGTCAGGAGAGCAGACAGACAGGTTGGATTTACTGATTATATATACTTCTCTGAACGTGAAACGACTCGTGGTTCATTGTCCTGCTAATGACAGGAATTGTCAGTCTCTGTAAACAAAAGGTCACTTTTCTCTCACTAATGTGATTCACGTCTTGTATTGATTATTAAACCGTGTTAGAAAAACCCTAAAGAGGCAAAAAGAATAAGAATGAAATCATTTGTCAACTGATAACTAAAGGTTAATTTAAAATTTGTGCTGAGTCGTTGTTTTTTGCTTCCAGATTGATGACCACTATATATTCATTTTGGTCTAAATAACACTGATCCAATATTAGTCACCAATATTCTCTCTAAGTCTAAGAAATCTGATCTGTAGTCATTCAAGTATAACTGAGCCTCAATAAGTTTATTCATTTTTTAAAGTCCTGTCTTCATCAAGGTTATAATGTTCAGTTTTTGCAATTTTGTGACTTAAAAATAATGAATAACTGAACTGGTGTAACTTCAAACAAGAAAGAGGATTTAAAGAGTTGGACTAGAGACTGCTGGGAAACTTGACGTAAGAGGCTTTCATATATATATATATATTCAGTTTGGTATAAAAACTGGTGCACACAGTTGAAATAACATTGATCCTTTATTAGTCACCAATATTCTGTCTAAGTCTAAGAAATCTGATCTGTAGTCATTCAAGTATAACTGAGCCTCCATTGAGCCTCAATAAGTTTATTCATTTTTAAAAAAAACTTCAGTCCTGTCTTCATCAAGGTTATAATGTTCAGTTTTTGTTGTCATCTTGGATTCTGTACTTTGTGACTCTGTTGAATAAGACAATAGATGATCATTTTATGCCTTAAAAATAATGAATAACTGAACTGGTGTAACTATTGATTTCAAACCAGAAAGAGGACTTAAAGAGTTGGACTAGAGACTGCTGGGAAACGTGACGTAAGGCGCTTTCACACTGTCTGAGATTAAAGAGAGAAATGTGGTGAAACCTTTGTTGTCATAGCAACAGTGTTGAAACTTGTCCACCAACAACAGTCAGCCGACAGAGAGGCAAAATGTATAACTGAATTCTCGCGATGTGATGTCTGGTGTCTACAAACCGACCAATCAGAATATGACTGGAAAGAAAAAAGTTTGCATTTTCAAACATTAGCAACACAACATAATTTTTTTTTTTTTTGGAACTTTTCATTTAAACATTTTAAACAATTTACAAAACCTTTCCTGACACATGACTTTGAAAATGTGTGATAGACTGTACATTAGAATGAGTTAAAATAAGAGTAAATAAATTATAAAATGAATAGATAAATTAAAAGGGGAGAGAAGGGGGGGGGGGGTTAAAATAAGAATAAATAATAAGAGTAGAAATGAATAAAAATAATTCATTAATAAAATGATTAATTAGATAAATAAAAATAAGTAATAAAACACACATGCATCTATACATCATCCTACACCAGCGGAGTCAAACTCATTTTTATTCAAGGGCCACATACAGACCTATTTTATCTCATGTGGGCCGGATCATTAAAAAGATGGAGGGAGGGAAGGAAGGAAGGAAAGACAGACAAAAGGAAGGAGGGAAGAAAGGAAAGAAGGACAGATGGAAGGAAGGAAGAACAGATGGAAGGAAGGAAGGAAGGACAGACAGACAGAAGGAAGGAAAGAAGGAAGGACAGATGGAAGAAAGGAAGGAAGAACAGATGGAAGGAAGGAAGGACAGACAGACAGAAGGAAGGAAAGAAGAAAGGAAGGAAGGAAGGAAAGACGGAAGGGAGAAAGGACAGATGAAAAGAAGGACATAAGGAAGGAAGGAACGGAGGAAGGACAGATTGAAGGAAGGAAAAGAACACAGGAGGGTAAGTGGGCCAGATTGCACCCCTCGAAGGGCCGGTTCTGGCCCTCGGGCCGCATGTTTGACACCCCTGTCCTACACATTCACAACATTAATTTAATAATAATTGAATTTAATTAAACTTAACGTAGTCTCAGTGTGCTGAGCTGCAGCAGAATGAATAATAAGAAAAAGCGAGTTAAATTTTAGCACTATAAAGACTTCAGATTTGGAAGATACTTGAAGTGTGAAGTATGTTGAAGCTTCAAAGTAGCTTTAGATCAGGGGTGTCAAACATGCGGCCCGTGGGCCAGAACCGGCCCGCCGAAGGGTCCACTTCGGCCCACTTGCCCACCCTGTCTTTTTTTCCTTCCTTCCTTCCATCTGTCCTTCCTTCCTTCCATCTGTCCTTCCTGTCTTCTTTTCCTTCCTTCCACCCATCCTTCTATCTTTCCTTTCTCCCTTTCATCTTTCCTCCCTGTCTTCTTTTCCAACCTTTCCTTTCTTTTCTTTCTTCCTTCCTCACTTTTATTCTTTCCTTCCTTCCACCTGTCCTTTCTTCCTTCTCCTTATCTTTCCTTCTCACCTTCCTTCCTTTCTGCCTTCCTTCCTCCCTTCCTTCCTGCCCTCCTTCCTTCCATCTTTTTAATGATCCGGCCCACATGAGATCAAATTGGGCTGTTTGTGGCCCTTGAATGAAAATGAGTTTGACTCCCCTGCTTTAGATAATGTTTGAATGCATTTTTGCATACAACAAAGACTGTAGACTTTTCCCTTATCAGGATCTTGTAGTGTCCGGTATGATTACAGAGAGTAGAACCTGCCTGCTTTGTAAAGACTGACTTTAGAAACAGCTTTGGTGTTCGGTGACTGGTTAGACTTTGATTTGCTGGTGACGTTTTTACCACTGCTGAATGTACTGTATGTGTCTGCAGTGGAAATGGGAAGAAGAAGAATAGATGCTCTGCCGACTATAATCTGATCCGTCGTTACAGCGAATGATTCAGAGCTGGCTGCATGGCGACATGAAACGGCACAGAGGCCCGACCTCAACTGTCTACTCCTGTTAAGAGCTGTCAGACTGACGCAGCAGGAAGGGGCATGAAGCTTTTCGCTGCCCTGCACACCTGCTCTGGACATCGGATTGTAAAAAAAAAAAAAAAAAAAAATCAGCAGCCGTGTGAAAAGTTTTAAGAGTCTAATTGGTTTTAAAGATAGAAACTAACCAGCAGGCGCTATACTTCCTCAGGGACGAAAGGTTCTAGTCAACTTGAGGTTTCATTTACTCTGGGAAATCAACGTTGGCAGTCCTGGTTTAAAAGCCCTTTGAGGTAGATTTGAGTCTATATAGAATGAAATTGACTCGGTAATAGACTTCAGCAGACCACATTTCTCCTCAAGGATCCATTAAATGTGTTGTTTGTACCTCCGTCCTCACACTTAGTCGTTCGGGTTCTCTCAACCCAACAGCTGCCAGTCGTCTTGACGAGCTGTCGAGCCGAGGTTACTAGCGTCTGATGCAGAAGGAAAGTGTTGGATGTTGACTTAACGTTTAGCTTCATATTGCTGTGACATCCACCTCTGGTCAAAACCACATGATCAGAGTTTCAATGTGTTTCAATCAATCATATATTCCTAAAATGGTCAAAGATATTGATGAAGGCTGAGTCAAGGAAGGGAGGAAGGAAGAAGGAAGGACAGGAGGGAGAAAGAAGGAAACAAATGAGGGAGCAAGGAAGGAAGGAAGGGAGGAAGGAAGAGGAAAGAAGGGAGGAAGGAAGGGAGGAAAGGAAAGAAGGAAGGGAGGAAGGAAAGGAAGGACGGAGGAAAGAAGGAAGGTAGGAGGGAGGGAGAAAGAAGGAAGGAAGGAACAGTCAAAGTAGATGGGGTCAACTTGACCCAGGAGGAGGACACGAAGGTTAAAGAAATAAAATCTGACTTTCCTCCCTTCTTCCTTCCTTCCCTCCTTTCCTTCCTTCTTTCTTCCCCCCTTCCTCCCTCCTTTCCTTCCTTCTTTCCTTTCATTTCCTTTCCTTTCCTCCTTTCCTCCATTCTTTCCTTTCCTTTCCTCCCTTCCTCCCTCCTTTCCTTCCTTCCTTCCTTCATCCCTCCTTTCCTTCCTTCTTTCCTTTCCTTTCCTTTCCTTTCCTCCCTTCCTCCCTCCTTTCCTTCCTTCCTTCCTTCATCCCTCCTTTCCTTCCTTCTTTCCTTTCCTTTCCTTTCCTTTCCTTCCTTCTTTGCTTTCCTTTCCTTTCCTTTCCTCCCTTCCTCCCTCCTTTCCTTTCCTCCCTCCTTTCCTTCCTTCTTCCTTCCTTCCTTGACTTGAGGACAACAGGAGAGTTAAACATCTAGCTAACACAGAGCTGTTTTTGTTTCCACCTGATGAATAGAAATCCAGAATCCACTTGTCTTTTAGCTCCACATCTGACTCTTCAGCTGCTAAATGTTCCACTTTCTTTCACCCGCTAGTCTCTAACTCTGTCTGTCTGCTGTTTGGTGCAGAGCTGGAGGACTACAGTAGGTTTTTTTTTTTTTGGTTTTTTTTGTTAGAGCTGCTTTGTTGATGAAAACATCTGCTGCTGGAAACATTCAGACTTAACCAGACAGTAAATGTATCGTAAAACCAACCGTCGGAGCTAAAAGAGGCTCAGCAGAGTTGGTGTTTGTCCCTCTGAGCAAACCTTTTAAGAGTACAGGTAGTGCTTTAATCCATTGTTTGTATAAAAATATTGATTAGTGCAGCTTTACGCAACTGCACATGTATAGATCAACACTTCTCCTGCTTCTTATTGCTGATTTTTACATACGACTTCTGCAACAACATCTTCTTGCACTGACTTTTATATCCACATCAAAGCTTTTAAATCAGTTTATTTGCCTGTTTTTTTTTTTTCTTCTTCTTTCTGTTACGTAAGGCCATACTCGTCCATGCCTGACGCTCTCATTGGCTTTTATTTGTTACAGATTTATTGTTTGTGGAGCTCTGGGGAACACTGTGCGCCTGGCAGCTGCCCAGCCACAACCACAGGCCTCCAAAGCGGCCCACTCAACCTCCACTGGGGGTGCAGTGCGTCGCTTAAATGGCATCCTGACAGGAGTTTTCCGGGATTACTTTACTCATATATATAGAGAGAGAGAGACCGGCTGGGTGTGGTCAAATGGCAGCTTCTTTAATTATACTGCTCTGAATCTATTTGCGTATGGATCAGAGTAAAAGCCTGTGTTAATAGAGTATGAGAGAGTAAGAAAGTAAGGCGGGCTGTTAGCATTAGCCTCCTCAGGGAACAGTAAAAACATCTCGGAGCAGCAGCCGGAGCCACAGCAGCAGCAGCAGCAGCAGCAGCAGCACAACAACATCCTCTGGTATTGATTTCCAGCAGATGGAAGAAGAGATTCAGTTAAATCACAGCAGACTAAAAGTTGGCCGTCTCTCCGATCTCTTAGAGATTTCTGGGATTCTCGTAGATTCCTCTTTTTTTTTTTTTCCCACTTGAGAACAGATACCACAGTCGAGGTTGATGTTTTCCGCTAGTCTTCAGTGTCTTTTTTAAATCCAGATGTTTTATTCAGATGTTTTTAGTCAAACTTTTCTTCTCACAGAAACAGAAACAGAAACAGCAACCTTAAACAACAACTTGAGCAACCTTGATCAAGTATCGGCTATCGTATCAGTCGTCCAACAGATGTGACACATTCATACCAACATTTCATTGTTTTTGCTCAAATTTAGATTCAGATTCGGATCAGGTGTCTCTTTGCCTTTTAAAAACCTGCTAATTATAGAATATTTTCATCACCTTCGGTTTCATCAGGCTTCTTTAATCTTCCTAATGTTTCTTAAGTTTTTACCATTCAGTAGCCTGTAAATAAATGTGGCTGTAGTGAGATGTGATGTCTTGAGAACAGATACCACAGTCGAGGTTGATGTTTTCCGATAGTCTTCAGTGTCTTTTTTTGTGTTTTTTTTTAAATCCAGATGTTTTATTCAGATGTTTTTAGTCAAACTTTTCTTCTCACGAGGTCGGAAAACAGAAACAGAAACAGCAACCTTAAACAGCAACTTCAGCAAGCTCGATCAAAGTATCGGCTATCGTATCAGTCGTCCAACAGATGATGATGTCATCTCATTGTTTTTGCACAGTTTAGAGTCGGATCCTTCGGTTTCATCAGGCTTCTTTAATCTTCCTAATGTTTCTTAAGTTTTTACCATTCAGTAGCCTGTAAATAAATGTGTGTCACCTGTTCATTTGCAGCCAGTTTGAAGAGTTTTTGGTTGATGCCATCTTTTCCAATTGGAGCCAGGACTCTCCTCCAGGTAGCACAGCAAGGAGTGAAGCTGTGTTAAGATCCTTTTATTGCTAAAAATACCGACCAGTTTCAACCTCACGGGATCTTCATCGGGGTGGAAACAATGAGAACAAATAGCTTACAGCTGGTACTCTGAGGAGAAAATACACTGGGAATAAACAACATTGCATCACATATTGAAGTTAGACACACAATAATGCCAAAATATCAACTGTAAACTTTGTGAAATATTGCAATAGTTACCAGTTGCCACCAGCACATTTATAATTTAGAGATTGAGACCAGAATTACTAGAAGTTGAGGCCAGTTGGGGCATTTTAAGGTTCTTCTATATTAGCTTCAGCTTTGCCAATTTAAACAAAATATCAGCTTAAAGGATAATTACCGTTTTTTACAACCTGGACCTTATTTCTAGCATAAAATACGACCATTTACTCACCCAGACAACTTTGGTGTCATTTGGAGTCGTTCGGATGAAATTAGCTCCAGTGTTGCCGCGTATATCCGTATAATGCGAGTACACGGGGCACCGAAGCGCAGCCTCTATATAACGCTTTATCTGCTACCAAACTAGTTCATTTCACCAATATTTAGTTATGATACGTTAGTGCTATTCCCCTCCGAGCCCGTGGTGGCATGTGTCAATAAGCGTCTGTATCACAACACTGGAGGATTTCCACTTAATGATAAACCGGGCTGTGGTAGAGACGTTCGGAAATGACATCATCCAGATCAGAGGTTAGGAGGTCAACCTACAGACCCCGGATGTTGATAACATGCCACCACGGGCTCGGAGGGGAACAGCACTAACGTATCATAACTAAATATTGGTGAAATGAACTAGTTTGGCAGCAGATAATGAGTTATATAGAGGCTGCGCTTCGGTGCCCCGTGTATTCGGATTATACGGATATACACGGCGCTCCACTGGAACGACTCCAAATGACAAGAAAGTTGTCTGGGTGAGTAAATGATCGTATTTTATGCTAGAAATAAGGTCCAGGTTGTAAAAAACGGTAATTATCCTTTAAATACAAGAATATCAGCAACAACATCAACCTGAAAAATACCATATTGTGTCTCTTTCTCACATACACACACACACACACACACACACACACACACACACACACTTTGACAAACAGTGTTTTCTCCTCCGGCAGCTGCAGATTTGCGAGTTATGAAGCGCAGCAGCTCATCGATGAAAAAGGGTCAGATGTGTTTGTGGTCGGATTCACGCTCAGCTGGTGCAGCAGATGTTTTTGTTAAACTTGCTAAATGACTTTCACACCTGTTCACTCTCACTGTTGCAACCTCAGTGTGTGAGAAGCCAATTTGTATTATAGTAGTTCTCTTCCATAAATACCTATAAATATAATTAACTGAGGTCTGCCATTGATTATCTGTAAAGTAGAGACAGTCAGTGAGATTTATGGCCTATTTAAAACTAACTCGATTCAACTGGAAGCTCAACAGATGCCTTCATGGTCCCTTTGTGTTTACAGATGTTGTTCCTGACATTGGCCAGTAGGAGGCAGTGTTCGTTATTAAATCAACAGAGATAAGTTGATTAGTCTCCAGACACTCAGACAGAAATCCTCCATCAAGCATTTGTTCAGCAGCAAGTTAAAAGAATAAACAGGATTTTTGATTTTACAGATATTTTCTCTCTGTGGTGAAGATGTCTCAGTTTTTGCTGGTTTGTCGATGGCTTGGACTTGTCATTTGTGTTTTGTTGGCAGCTGTAAAAGACATTTTCATTAATCTGGAAACATTTTAATCATCTATTTATATTTCAAATTATTTTTTGAGCCATAATGTGGTATTTTTCTCAATTTTAACATAATTCTAAATTAAATATCTAAATTAAAGACGACATTTAAAGACATCAGAGCTTGTGATTGACATTTTATAGACCAAAAAAATTATTTAATCAATCAAAAAAATATCATCTAAATAACCTATAATTTAAATATTAATCAGTTGCAGCCCTACTGAACTTCTTTGGTCAGGTTAAAGCAGTAATAATTAACTCTAAATACTGTCTAAATAATCTTAAAGGTACATTCATTCAAACTTTAACTTAATATGAAAGTACAGAAGTATTGCCATTAAAATATATAATAATAATAATAATGATGATGATAATAATGATATAATAATAGGCGTAAATCAAAGTAAAAGGGCTCATTATACAGACTGAACCCTCTAAAGGTGTTACAGAAGATATTAGATTCGAATATATTTTACTTAATATTATTTTACTTTAACTGCATTTTACGTTAGTAGTCGTTGCTAATAATTAAGCTAGCGACTTTACGGCTGGATATTTTATTAATTGTATTTTATAGAATTATTGTGTGGGTTTTTTTGTGTGCTTAAAATCTGAATCTACAAATAATAAGTAATTAAATACTAGTAAGTAATTTCTTTAAATTTATGGAAAACGGCGTAAAAAGTAAAATACTTAAGTATAGTTAGTTGTAGCATAAAATGGTAAAATTGCATATAAAATGGCTATACTGAAATATATTTAAATAGTGAATAAATACAGCAGTAAGTGAGTGAATGTATTTTAACCTGCAGCATGTGTGTGTGTGTGTTTTCTTTTCACATGCCGACCTGCTGCCATAGTGAGAGCAGAAAACACAACACCATCACTTCCCCCAAAGGCATGACGTAAGAGTGGAGAAGTTTAACGCTGCCTTCAGGGACACCTCGTAAACTTGTAGTGCGCGTTTTAAATATTAACGCGCGGCACAGATTGGCCTTTGTAAGATAACAAATAATGCCTCTGTGATAGAAATAGTTGTTTTAATGGATGACACCAATAAATATCACATGATTTTTGTTTAATTCATAAATAAAACTTAAGGGATCCTTGTAGGTTTATTGAAGGCTCATTTGCAGAAACTTTATATTGTAATACTGTTTGAAATGAGTAGTAATGAGGTCTGACATACTCTCAATGCTGCAGAAAATTAATTTCTAACTTTGTTATTATATTACATTGATAGTTTAGGTCATTGTCTCAAGAAAAAACTGCTTGGTTCTCTGGTTCCAGCTTCTTAAATGTAGATATTCTCTGGTTACTTTACTCCGTTATGGATAGTAAATGAAATATCTTCAGGTTGGGGACGTCAAGCGAGTAATTTTAGGTTGTATCTTGAGCTTTGAGAAACAAAAATTGACATTTTTCACTATTTTCTGACATTTTATAGACCAAAGGACTGATCGATTAATGGGGAATTATTAGTTTAGACCTTTATCTGTGTATGTCTTCCTAACTGGATGAGTTATCTGTCCACAATGTATACAAGATAATCTCATGTGTGTCTTAAAACAACAGCCAGGAGCCCAAATGAACATTGAAACTTGTTTTATTTGCTGTAATCATTCCTCCTGTTCATACTAACCGTTAGAAGATCCTTTCATAATGCTAATATGAAACTTCAGTCGTCCAAATGAGTCAAATCAAGTAGATATCTTTCAACATTACAGTGTTTTTAGTGCCAACGTTCCTCTTTTTGTTACTATACTTCCACCACAGCTCAACAGGGAAACACTAAAAGGGAATCTGATGCTATAAAGACTGTAAATGTGTCAGATATCACTTGATATGACTAACTCACACTGATGAAGCTCAATAGAAGTGAAGAATTAGTTTTAGTTCTAGTTTGAGTGTTTCAGGTATTGGGAGGAAAGCCTTGATTAGTAAAAGCTGTAAAAGATGAAATAACGCTGACACTGAGGTCAAATGAGCTGTGTTTGTTTGTCTCCCTACTGATACCAGCCCGTTATCTCAACAAGTCAAACTGAACAGAAAACAGTAAAAATGGAGAAAATGAAAAGCAAACTAAAACTAAGCTGATTTTATCTGCAATTCAGTGTTGTTTTAGATAGATTGGCATTTTTTCACTGCTAGTTTTAGTTTT
Source organism: Scomber colias (assembly GCA_021039105.1). Taxonomy (NCBI): domain Eukaryota; kingdom Metazoa; phylum Chordata; class Actinopteri; order Scombriformes; family Scombridae; genus Scomber; species Scomber colias. Next base: position 12,398 of record JAJDFG010000944.1, on the reverse strand, counting down.
ACTCTTAGTTTTAGCGAACTAGGCCTATAATAACCCTGGTGGACACACTGTGGATTATAAATTTGAAGGAGATCTCTTAATAGTCAGTGTGAACAAGAGGAATCATTACAGCAATGACAGGAATGATTCACTGCTCATATTTAAGTCCTTGACAACACACTTGAATCCTCTTCTGTGACACTCATATTTCCGACGGCCATGAAAGCAGCACAGTGTGTTGAGGGGGGTGGGGTTTAGAAAAGCCCCTGGAGTGAGTCATGATTCCTCTAACAGCAGCGATGATCCGCAGAGAGAAGCAGTGAGACTCTCTTACTTTTGGAGACGCGGGTAGAAAACAAAGCGAAGCAATGTCTCAGTGAGTGATCTCTCTCGGCTCCGCGGGCATCCATGGTCTATCTCCCGGGGATGCAATCCGAGGCGCACAGCGTCAAGCCGGGACAACTGGTGGAGATGTTTGACTCGTCTTGGAGGGTGCGGAACATATGGGACGGGGTGAGATTGGAGGTGGTCGAGGATCGCAGCCCGGTGGTCCTGCACAGCTTCACACACCTGGACCCGGACCTACCTCTGCTGGAGGTGAGGGAGGTAGGAGAAGGGAAGGAGGAGGGAGGGAGGAGGTGGGAGAAGCTGGAGGAGAGGTCCGTTAATTGATGCTGGTTGTTGTGCTCTGAGGAGGAGATGTAGGGAGTTGGTTTTGGGGGAGTCTTAATTGGCTTCTGAGCTAATGAGGAACTATTGTGTTGGGGCGTCACATTTACATCCATCTATCCATCTATCCATCTATCTATCTATCTATCTATCTATCTATCTATCTATCTATCTATGAAATGAAAAAGATTCCTTCAGTGTCTTCATATGACTTTATATTAATTATATCAGCAGGAAACGTTGTATGATACAGATCAAGGTTGACACATGACTGATATCCACATCATTGAACAGTGTATACTCAGCAATTACTACCTATCTATCTATCTATCTATCAATCGAAGTAGTAGTATATAAAAAGAGAGAGTGTTGATATCATTTGTTTTAGTTCTGTATCATTTCTTCCACTTTTAGGCCCCAAGAATAAACAGTTTATTACATATTTAAACATTTAAACAGCTGGATGTATCCAAAATATATACAGTATAAATGTCTTCGTCGTTGTTTTGTATCCTGGATGATGTCATCCAACGTGAAGGCGTCTTACTAATCCTTTTAAACCCTGCAAAGCTTTATTACAAATAGGTAGATGCCAATTCAACAGCTTACAGAGGATGTGAGGGAGGGAGGTGTTTCATGAAGATGTTAGAAAGTAAGAACCTGATATGAAGGCAAAGACATTTAATGTGACTGTTGAGACACTCCCCAGAGGTTGGCATGAACCACAGTGACAGGATGACTTGCTTTTTCACAGGTTTTTCCTCCTGTGGTTATTATCACCCCACCCTCTGTAGGCACATTTATTTAATTCACGAGTGAAGTGAAACCAACTGAAAACCCTCCTGCGTCACTGTTGCTGAGTCAGATCGGACTGAATCTAATGAAATATTGAACATTTTGATATTGAGAGTAGGCGATATGTTAGGTATTTCACAAGCTGGTGTTTGTTTTTGTGTTGTAGGATTGAGAGTTGTACTTTAAGCTAAATGTGTATAGACTGCTTGTACATTATACATCAGTGACATGCAGAAAATACACTTTAGCTGACATAAATCCATCAAGTTATGTATGTAATGGCCACTGACGTCATGATTATTGATTGAGTATTGGGCTGGGCGACTTTGATATCGATGTTCTGACAATGTTGTAGGGATTGCTATTGGTGCTTTCATAAAACACAATGATCATCTTGACAATTAATCATCAGTAATGTGGATATAATGAGTAAATGTGTAAAAGCAGTCTGTTCACTTTACTGTAATGCCGCCTCATATCATGATAATGATATAATACCGATGTATTGCCTAGACCTTATTGAGTATTTACTTGCTTGGTTCACACAAAAAAAGAACATTCAATCCAGATATATGAGAGATATATATAGTCTACGCCCTCATTTTGCGAAAAAAATGCTTTGAGTGTTCATACATTCACTGCTGCTCTCCTCTAAAAGCCATCAATTGATCTAAAACCCGTCAACGTGACACATTACGATGCGTTGACGGCTTGTAGATCAGGTGTGTGCACCAAGAAGAGATAGCGAACCAGGTGAGGTACTTAAGCTGACGATAACTACAATCGTTATGCTACTGTAAGTGCATCATGAGGAAAGTAATGTAATGAAATCCAAGCAAAGGATGGACTAGATGACAATGCGCAGGGGAGGGTGGGGTACTGTATCGGGATGGGTATCGTTATTGTGATATTAATGATTTATATTGGGATCATATTGCCCAGCCCTGCTTATTGGTCAGATGGGCCTGAGGCAGTAGCGTAAATGTAAAAACAGGAAGAACCTACCTGTCCGAGTACGTAAAAGTATAAAATGTGATGAACTCTGTCGTTAGTCCAGGTCGAACCTTGACTCATTCTCTAACTAGTTTCTAGTAGTCGGTCAGCAACTGTTCTCATAATCGGTCAAATGTAGTTTGGATCATGTTCCCACCTCTAAAAGAACTGATCCAGAATTCATTAGTGACCCAGACCACTTTCTCTAAAGGGTCTCTGTACGAATGCTGCTTTCAGATCTGCCTAAAAGAATCACATCAAGGTGGAAAACCAACCAGAGTCCAATCAGCTGGACTAAAAGTCATAGGTCCCACCGCCTGACTACATCCATCATAAACTGTACATCACATGAACACTACTCTTTTCTAACAATCCTACAATGCAGTCAGATGCTTTTAAATGATTGTTGTGCAACTCTCAAAGCAGACGGCAATGACGCTAAATGAGGACGATTTTAGAGAGCCTTCCGAAATCTCAATTAACTGCTCACTAATGAGTGAAATATTGAGTGTTGGTCACACAGGGAGCAGTTAATGAGCAAACAAGGGAGTGATTTTAGATTTTATTTATTTATTTATTTAACTTTATCCTCATCACCAGCTCCAACTTATTCCATTTCCATAACTCTACTTGTTTACTTCCCACCGACTCGCCCTCCTCTTCAGCTCTTGACGCACATATATACTGTATTTTCATGGCTGTCTGTGAAAATGTCGTTTTTAACATTGTCCAGCTCCTTACATCCCCAGCACTCTATCAGATAAGGAGGGAGGATGAGTAATCATATTTATCGGTCTTACGTAAGTCTGGGATGGGACGCTCGGCATCATAATTTATACCACATGGAAGACAATCTGGCCTTCGCTTTCTGTCCACTTTGATGGGATAACATGTTCTCTCTTACTCTATTCCTGGTCTGTTTTGTTGACATCTTTTAACACAATCAGAACCAGGTATCACAAGCCTGTTTTTCCTTTTTAAGACCTGGTACGTTTCCCCCTTTTGTGTCATCCTGAGCTCCTGTCTCCAGCTAACCTGCTCTGCTTCGTCTCTACACTCTAATCTAATCCTCTCCTCTAACACAATTACCTAATACTTAATCCCCGTCCTGTAGAAGCAGAGGGGTTTCCTCCACAATCGCCGCCTTTCTTCCCCTCCTGCTACAGAGGCTGAGGTTATTTGATGCCGGTGGTTCTGTTATACAGTATGGAGGGTCAGTGGGGGTGATGTGGTTGGTAATGAAGGGTGGGGGTTGGGGTGGATTCAGTCATTTGTTGATCCCTGGGGCTCCATGTAACCGGCACCAGCTTCAGAGCAGACTCTACTCTGTATATATATATATATATGTATAATGTAACAGAGAGGGTCACATGGCTTTGAAATGAGGGTTTGCCATTAGATCAGGTTGCTGCTCTCTTAGCATAAACTGGAGCAACACACCATTATTTTTCTAGCCTGAAGCTTCTTTCATATTTGTGTCTTTAATAGTTTAACATGTCAGGAGGACTGAATGAGTCTATGATCAGCTAGATGCTGCTAAAACACGACTTAAACGTCACACCGCCTACTTATTTTTGAACCTGACGGTGACATTTTTGCAGATGGGTTTCTGCCTCGTGTCTTGTCTGCTAATTTTTGAGTTTATAGCCACGAACAACCTTTCCAAGGCTGCCAGTCGCTGCTGACACCTTCCATAGTTATAAGAGCTCAGTAACCTTGAGATGTTACTGATACTAATGCAGATGCAGCACCTATAGTATGATCTACTACAGTTTTATGGCTGCAACTAATGAATATTTTTATTATTGATTAATCTGCTGACTGATCATGTGGCCTATTAAATGTCAGAAAACAGTGGAAAATGCCAGTTGACATATTTTCAGCTCATCTTGGTGGCTTCAGAAGGCTTATTTTGTACAACCAATGGTCCAAATCCCAAAAATGATCATGAGATAGAACCTGAAACCATAGTATGTATAACGTTTTGCTTGATATAAGTTTGATTCAAATCATAGACCTGAACAAATATTAAATGCCAGCTTTTTCTTCTTAACAGCTTTTGGTGCTGAGGACATTTAGTACCAAAAAGTGTTGCGGTTGGATACTCATGAGCGCCCACTTGCAGCTGGTTGTCGCTCTCAGTGCAGTTTCTGTTTGCTTTCCATGGTTGCCTCAGTTTTGATTTATACATGTTGACGTAGATATGCTTTGAATATCTCAATAAAGGGTCCTGATCCATGTTCTGCATTTTAAACTGCCAAATTTAGTTTGATGGGAAAGAGTGAACGGTGGATACGAGATGCTCAGCTGATTGAACGTCATGTTTTTTCCATTGGGTTTGTTTGAATATGTAACCATGTAATCGTATTTTCATGGGAGCCAAGAAAGCAGCACCAACACAGACGTAAAGAGCTGCAGTCAAACAGTATACAAGAGTGCATTCAGGTTAAAAATAGCCACAATTAGGAGCTCTGAGAGCTTTTGAAACACTAGTCCAGTAGCAAACCAGCAGGATTAGGAGCCAAATCCACATAAAACAGTTCTAAACAAAGAGTAGGCTGCTTCTCATTGTCTCAAGAGACTTCATACAGTAAGTGGTTCAAACTGTGAGACAAAAAGCAGCTTATTCAGTTAGTGTACATCAGAGAAGGAGGCCTGCAGCTCCTAAACAGTTCAGACCAGTTCAGGACTGAGTCTGATTCAAACAGAGACTGCTTCTGTCTGTGTGGTTTGGTTCACCTTCACGCTCAGATCTGAGGAGAGATCCGTATATCTGATTCTGTTTCTATTTCAGGGCGTGATCCATATACAGTACAGTTATGAAGAGACGGTGAAATCAGAGACATACAGTGACTGAAACTGAACCTGAGTTGAGGCGTTTCCATAAATACAAAATGAATCGGCTGTGCAGCTTTCTTTCTCTCTCTCTCTCTCTCTCTCTCTCTCTCTCTCTCTCTCTCTCTCTCTCTCCCTCTCTTCCTTTCTCTCTTATTGTTGTCCGGTTGAGTGCTGACAGTGACTCAGCCGAGTTTACAAACAGTCCCAGATGAATAATGACAGAATAACACAGTGCAGCTCAAGTTAACCCACATGGAGTATGTAATCTCATATCCAATCAAAAACAAACAGGAGCAGGTTGCATGTACACAGTATGATCTATTTTTATCCACGTGTTTAGTATAGACGTGTGAGGAGGAATCAAATCTTTGCTGAGTGAGTGAAGGGGTAGCCTGCAATGCTTTTTGTCTCATTTGAGATAATCATTGATCGAGGCTCAGGCGGAAGTTTGGCTGAGCAGCACTGAGAAACAGGAGCCGGACCGTCCGACCCGAGTCTGCACAGAGGAGCTTTTGTTTCCGTGGTTCGGTTTTTTGGGAGGGAGACGGGAGTCTTGCTGCTGGGTTCAGGATCTCAGCGGCAGACAGAACGACAGAAACAGACAGTGGCTGGAATGTGAAGGTCTAACGCCTGGAAAAATACTTAATTCACAGAGTTTCTTTTAAATTGTCTGATTCTGCACTCTCTGCCTGTCTGACTGGACTGCTTCTTACACAAGACACAAGCAACAAAACACATATTAACTAAAGTTTATTTACAGAGTACTCTTAATCAAAGGTACAGTTTTAGAGTTTATTGGCCTCCATGTGACGTGAATCTAATGGTCTCTAATCAGCCTGAACAGCAACGAGCTGCATGGAGTTGTCCTTTTTAAACTTCTCATCTGGACTTAATTAAAACTTGAAACAAAATCAGATTCCGAGGCATGTAAGTCTGCATGAAGCTCAGACCCCATCAGGGTCACAGCATCTGAACGTCTGAGGGTTTGCAAAGAGAACAAGAAGACTGGACTACAAGAGAAAGTCAAGCAGCTGTTTTAATCCAGATTAGGAGAGATTGGGGTGGATTTTTTGGCAAGACAATGCCTACTAGAGCTCCAATGATTAATCTGATAATCGAATAATTATTTTTAAAATGTATAAATTGTCAAAATCACCAGAAGATTTTTCCCAGATTCTCTCGATTCCAGCTTCAAATGTGAATATGACAATAAATAGAATAACTTTGGGTTGTTTTGGACAGAACAAGACATTTGGAGACATAAGCTTGAGCTGTTTCAACATTCTTCACTATTTTCTGACATTTCACAAACCAAACAATCAAGAAAACACAGATGACAGATGAATAAATAATGGAAGTAATGGATAATTGCAGCCCTGGTACAAACTACAAGTCGAGGCTACTGCGGCTACAGAGATGTAGATCATGTAGTGACACTAAGACCTGTGATTAGACAACATAAGCTGCTGCTGATGCTGAGTCTTTCAACCGTTTTACTGCTGTAAACTTTACCATTCCTCTTTTTGGGTAACATGCATCTAGCAAAGCTTTTTCCACTGCAAACATTCACAGAGTTAGGGTTAGGCAATCATTCAAACACCAGCAGTAGTCTCCTATTCAATAATGAGGTTACCTGGATGTAACCCCAGTTCTACATGCATGGACGCAACTCACTATATCTGCTGTATGACAACGTGAATAAAACACTGTAAATAAGGTTACTGGTGACTATAATTAAAACAGGATGTGGAGGATTCATGTGCAATGGTGCTATCAAAAGGTGAAATTAACCAAGCTTTTCATTAGTGTAGCAAAGGGTTTAAGTGTCCTTTGGTTTGATGATAGGTGCTTGAACTCAAATTTTCCATTATTATTATTATTCTTAAAACAAACATAAATTCTGCTTCAGCTTAAGATTTGATGCTGTTGGACTCAGTTGGAGGTCATTGTGTGATGAATGATGAATTAAAGTCTTTCACACTTGGCTAATTACTGCATGAATGGACATGACTGTTGGATTAGTCTGTTTACAGAAATAAGGGACACAGTCAGAGACAATCCGACAAGCACTTTGTTGAAAGCATACTTTACTCTGAAAGTCTATTATGTTGTATTTATAATAAGACTCCAGATAAAAAAATAAAAAGATTCCCCCGAACCTTTGATCACACAAACAGGAGATAAAGCAGCAACATCACAAAGTTCAAGAACTCCGCCTGTGTTTGCCTGTCAGAAAATGATGAAAACAAGGTCCTGCCAGAGTCCTGAATGCAGCTTTTATTGAGTCAGATAGTCGAGGGCAGACATGACAGAGAAGGTTCTGGAGGGATTTGATTTGATACGGCGGGATTATCTGGTTCCTGTAGTGGAGGGATTGGAGGTCTTTACTGCACCGTCTCGGGCACAGCTGCGAGTTTTTAGCTTTTCTGTTTCATGAAGTGATTTAATTTCCCTTCTGCAGGACACAATGAACACAATACTGTTTCTTTGAGGATTTATTTTCATTATCAAACTGTTTTCCCTCCATTGTTTGACATGGTTAAATATTACCTCCTCTCTGGTTTCAGTAAATATTTCAGTTGGCTCATTGCTTTAATTACGTACCCTGACGTTAACTCGACTCTTAGTTTAGTCTGTTGTGAAGATGAGACGAGTCGCTCTGATTCTTTTTGACACAAGTACTTTCCATCTGGAACATTTTGACAAAATAATCTGAACTCACGGCCCATTTAGAAGCTTTTTCGACCAGGTTTCAACATCTCAAGTTAATTATCAGCAAATGGAGTATAATAATAATCGTTGTAATGCTTGACTTTGATGAGGAACATGAGCTGTGGTTAAGACCTCCAGTAAGTGGAACTTGAGTTCGGATTATTTTGTCAAACTTCTGTTGCCGAGTTCAAGAATGAACATTTAAGATAAAATCTCTTGTAATCTGATTTTGATTTTGCTTTGTTAAATTACAGGAGGACATGACACCAAATAATAATAATGATAATGATTATGCATTTTATTTAAAGGCGCCTTTCAAAGCACTCAAGGACATATATAAATATAAATATGTTATGTTATATAACTAATGAATATTGATGAATCTACTCATTATTTCTTTGATTAATCATTTAGCTTACAACTTACAACCTTGTGTTTTTTGCGCCATACCTTTCATATTACATTGGTTTTGCACTTACTTATATGTTAACTGTATATTCCTTGTAAGTATAACATAGTTTTATCTTTTTTTGTTTGGTCTATTTTATTACTAACTAAGAAATTGACATCTTAATTATGACCAAAGCCTAAAATGATGTGCTGCCCTAAGCTGGACAGTTTATTATTGATCTTACAGTTGAGAGAACATTTTCAACTCAAGGTCCACTTACAGCTTTTAAACATATTAGGCGATCCTAACCCTTTCTCAGTTGGTTTTAAAGACTAAATTCCTCCATCAATTAAAACATTCTCCTCTTCTAATAAACCAGCACTGATGCCCAACAAGCTGAAAATAAATCCCTCATAAAATAGATAAAAACGGAATATAAACTTTATAGCATAATAAACTGTGAAAAACATCCAAACAACAATATAAAAGACTCCTCTGTATAAAGTTCTGGTTAAACTGGTTTAAACTTTCCATCATTCAAACCATCCTCCAAAACAAGCGACTAAATGGAGCTTGAGTTGAGATCGTTTTGTCAATATCTTCTTTAGTCTGAGAAACAACCAAAAAACCCCAACAAGCATTTCATTTGCAATGATGTCAAGTGGAATATTTAAGAAGCTCCAACTATGTTTGATATTAAACTCCCTAAATAATTGATTATAACTTATTTTCTGTCTCTCAGTCAGTCAGTCGATTTCAGAAGCTGCACAGAAAAACCTGTTGCGTGTGAACGAGGTCATCTAAACCCCAACAGCAATAAGTACAATAGTTCATAGTTCAGGCAAAGAAAAGATGAAAATAAAAGAAACTGGGACGTTCGTGGTCACTGCCAGCAGCTCCAAAAGTGAACACCCTTAGTGAAAGATAAGAGCTTTAATGATACTACGCACACGCATGTTAGTGATTGATAATGGCTGACAAAGCTGCTGGCGATATCTCCAATACAGTGGAAACAGCTAATAGTCGTCATGACTGTTCGGGTCAAAAAGGTCACTGTAAGAAGATGATTATTATAACCAAATTTTACCATCTAATCAACACTTGTATATTTATTACATGGGTTTAAAGTAATGAAACAGACTTCGCCATTTACTGAATTTTATTGACTGTTTTAAACACTGTTTGTTGTTTTGTTGCTGTGTCTCATTGGCTCGATTTCGGAAGTTTGTCATCAGCTTTGAGGAGACGACGTTTTTCGTTGAATTTCTTTTTCCTGTCATGGTTTCCGGTAACGAGCAAACGGCATACCACGAGGCAATAATGGTGCTGCTGAGTACAATATCATACATGTATCAAGGGAGTAAAGTTTAAAAAAAAATTACCATAGTTAAAAAATTGTTGTAATGTATGAAAAGATCCAAAATGAAGACTTTAAACAGACTAGATTTACTATAAGCTAATTATTTATTCCTTATTTTAGATTTTTTTTGGACACATTCAGTGGAAACAGCTTGTATTTGTCATGACTGTGCGGGTCAAAAAGGTCACTGTAAGAAGATGATTATTATAACCAAATTTTACCATCTAATCCACACTTATTTATTACATGGATTTAGTCAGTAATAATGAAACAGACCGCTTCGCCATTTACTGAATTTTATTGACTGTTTAAAACACTGTTTGTTGTTTCGTTGCTGTGTCTCATTGGCTCGATTTCGGAAGTTTATCATCAGCTTTGAGGAGACAATGTTTTTTGTTGACTTTCTTTTTCCTGTCATGGTTTCCGGGAACGAGCAAACGGCATACCACGAGGCAATAATGGTGCTGCTGAGTACAATATCATACATGTATCAAGGGAGTAAAGTTTTTTTAAATTTACCATAGTCAAAAAATTTTTGTAATGTATGAAAAGATCCAAAATGAAGACTTTAAACAGACTAGATTCACTATAAGCTAATTATTTATTCCTTATTTTAGATTTTTTTTGGGACACTTTTACCTTTATTGTACTGGCAATGTTACTGGTAAAGAGGCCAACAGGAACCATGGGGACAGAGAAAGGGGTATGACATGACACAAAGGTCTCTTTCTAGACTAGAACCAGGGACATTGTGGATATTTGGCAGTAGTAGAGTATCCACTTGGCTATCAGGGCACTCCTAAGCAAATTACCTCAACAGCATTTGTGCAGGACTGAATCTGTCCCGACCTTTTTGATCCGTATAAGCAGTTTCCAACTGTAGCTGTCGCCCAGTTTCAGGCACCACACACACAGAAGGGTAAAATAAAGGTTTGGTTTGTCCTCTTGTGTGCTAAATGATAGGAAAGGTGAAAAATGAGGAAATATTACCAAGTGGGTGGTTGATACAAATAACTTGAAGGCAACTTGAAAGAACAGAAAACCTCCTCCACTTAATCAGTTCTGACTTCACAAGACTTCACATCGATTTCTGTGACACTGTGAGCACACCCAGAAGATCTGGAATAAATCAGAAGTTACAGCTACGTGGGGGAAAAAGAAAAAGAAAAATCATCTGATGGCAGGAAATGTAGTTTGAGGTCATCTCCCAAAATCTAATCAGCTGTTCTTTGGCCCACGGCCGGTCTGTCAGCTTCAGTTCACACAAAAATCTGTTCGTGTTCATGTCAAGTTTTCGCTTGAGGACACAAACAAATGTAAAAATAGACTCTTTGTGATGGTGGAGAAATTATCCAGAACATTTTACATTAGCTCTGATGCAGAGAGAGGACTAAAAACAACTTTAGTAGCACCACTTTTTCTCCTCCTTTATTCCAAATGCCAAAGTCTTCACATGTGTTATCTGATCAACAGTCCAACATCTAGAAGATATTCAGTTTACTGTTGTTGTATAATTGTATGATGATTGATTTTCTTTCATTGCAACTCTAGTAAAATGTCATTTATTGTCATTTTTATCTATAATTAATGACATTTCCATCAGTCTCAGCTCTAATTTGTGTTTAGCAGTGTGCAAATTTTGACATGTTATCTTTGTATTGAATCAAATTTAATCAAATTAAATCGGAAATGATGATTAGCGATTTGTGTTATCATCTAAATGAATCCAATAAACCTGCTGATGGTTTATATCTGACAACAGTATAGTGGTGCTTAGTGCAGAGATGCACATATATATTTTATATTTGTATAACGCGGCGATGTTCAACGTAGTTACAACTTCCTCGAGCATCACTTCCTGTTTGAAAAGTTCTCCCTCACCTTCTGCTACGGAGCCAAGATGGCAACTGCTGAGAGCAAGAAATGTCCATAGTTCCACTTGCACTTATAGTACACTGCATGTTTCCATACTTCTCAATGTAAAGGCACTTATGCACTCAGAATATGATGAAATGTAAGTACAGAAGAAGAGATTTGAGACGCAGCAGTTAGCATGTTAGCATTTAGCACAAAGTCTCACATTAGAGCCATTAGCCACTTAGCCTTGTTTAACTTGAGCTGTAACCTTGTGTTTTATCATGCAGCTTGTTGTATTATATATCATTAAAGGAGAGTTTCACCTGTAAAAGTAAGGGTTTCAGTCAAAGAAGGAGGTGTGCATCATTTTGGCTTTAATCATTGTACTGCTCGCTTAGGCCTCCCCACCTCACTATGTAGACCACTGGAGACTTTTCTGAGCATTCATTACACCCTCCTCTCTCCTCTTCTGTCTCTTGCCCTACATCCAAATGATCTCACTGGCTTTCAGCGCTCATTGTTAGCGAGGGGAAGTCGCTGGCTTGTGCCACAGGGGCTGTAATGGACGCTCGCTATTGTTGGCTTTGTTTAGCTGTTGACTGTTTAGGGAGCAGGTTTTCTCTTCCCACTGGGAGTTTCCCTACTGATCTACATTTAGACGTCGCCTCCGAGGGGGCTTTCTAAGGTTCATTTAGGGGCTTCGCTCGTGGAAGCAGGTGTGTGCTTTCTGCTGACGAGCTTCATAATTTAGCGACTTCGAAACACACTCCCCGAACATTGTGTAGCCTTGAGGGGATTTGGCTG
>JAJDFG010000943.1:47500-60504 GCA_021039105.1 Scomber colias | reverse complement strand
CATCAGGAGGGTTAAAGCACTGTTTATAATACAGCTTCCATATTGATCACTGTCAGTATATAAAAGCTGAGCAGACAGATGAAGGTACATCAGTGAGTGTGTATCAGTGTGTATTAGTGTGTATTAGTGTGTATTAGTGTGTAGCAGTGTGTATCAGACGCTGAGCTTTAAAATGAATGAGTAGAAAACATTTGTTCTAAGTGGTTTAATCTGTCAGAGAGGCGACGGATCATCTTCTACTGTCAGTGTAAACATGATCACTGTGACTCTAACAGCAGTAACGCAGCTTCAGAGTGAGACCATAAACATATAAAACATATAAAAGATATATAACTAGGGCTGTCAAACAATTAATTCTTTTAATCGCGATTAATCTCAGAATTTCCATAGTTAATCACGATTAATGGCGTTTTGAATAGCATGTTTAAAATCCTGTTATTTTCCATTTGAAGGCAGTTTTAAGCCCATAATGTAAAGCATTTCTTACCAGAGTGTCTTAACTGGGAATCAATCACGGCTCTGCTGCGACTCCCACACTCCAAAATGGTCCTTTGGTGGAGCTGAGGCTGGCTTGGCTGCACCTGGGTGTTTAGCGTGGAGGTGCTAACTCAAACTCCACGTACTCCGGTGGTAGTTAAACTCCGTTTGACACAGGTTGCATTTTACTTTTGACTTGTCAACTGAAGCGTCTGGAAGTGTTTTAAAGTTAAACAAGCCGTTCAAAAGTCCAGTAGCTTTCTTACTTTCCATCAGCGCGGTAGGTTTACTGCAGGAGGCCACTTCAAAGCATAGCGCTACAGCTAGAGGAGCCGTCTACGGGAGGGAAGGGAAGGAAGGAAGGAAGGAAGGGAGGGAGGAAGGAAGGAAGGGAAGGAAGGAAGGAAGGAAGGGAAGAGAAGACAGTTGGAAGGGAAGAGAAAGGAAGACCGGAAGGAAGGAAGGAAGGAAGGAAGGAAGAAAGAAAGAGAAGACAAGGAGGAAGGGAGAAAGAAAGGTAGGAAGGAAAAGATGGATAAGAAAGAAGAGAAGACCGGAGGGAGGGAAGGAAGGAAGGAAAAGAAGACAAGGAGGAAGGGAGAGAGAAAGGTAGGAAGGAAGGAAGGAAAGAAAAGAAGAGAAGACCCTAGGGAGGGAAGGAAGGAAGGAAAAGAAGACAAGGAGGAAGGGAGAGAGAAAGGTAGGAAGGAAGGAAGGAAGGAAAAGAGGAAGAAGGAAACTGGGCCGCGGTAGGTTTACTGCAGGAGGCCACTTCAAAGCATAGCGCTACAGCTAGAGGAGCCGTCTACGGGGGAGTAGAAGGGACAAAAAGGCTTGACACATTAAAATGAGATAAAAAAAAATAAACACATTATGGATTGCATTAATTTAATCGCGATTAACACGTTAACGCTGACAGCTCTAATTAAAACATATGTATCATACTGACTGAATCTGTGTGTGTCAGGGTGTATTAGTGTGTATTAGTGTGTATTAGTGTGTATCAGTGTGTATTAGTGTGTATTAGTGTGTATCAGTGTGTATCAGTGTGTATTAGTGTGTATTAGTGTGTGTCATACTGACTGAATGTGTGTGTGTCAGTGTGTATTAGTGTGTATTAGTGTGTATTAGTGTGTAACATACTGACTGAATCTGTGTGTGTCAGTGTGTATCAGTGTGTATTAGTGTGTATTAGTGTGTGTCATACTGACTGAATGTGTGTGTGTCAGTGTGTATCAGTGTGTATTAGTGTGTATTAGTGTGTATTAGTGTGTATTAGTGTGTATTAGTGTGTATTAGTGTGTATTAGTGTGTATTAGTGTGTATCATACTGACTGAATCTGTGTGTGTCAGTGTGTATCAGTGTGTATTAGTGTGTATTAGTGTGTATTAGTGTGTATTAGTGTGTATTAGTGTGTATCATACTGACTGAATCTGTGTGTGTCAGTGTGCTGCGGTCAGCTGCTCAGGTCTGTAGCTGCTGACGGTTCAACTCTGGGAGAAGAGATTCAGTCGTACCTGGATAGTGGACGGCCAGGTAACCACACACACACACACACACACACACACAGACAGACAGACACACACTCACACACACACACACACACACAAACACACACAGCTGTCACATGATGAGCTCAGTATGTAAATGTGTGAAGGATGACAGACGTGTTTGTAGTTTATGAGTTAAAAACCCCAGAGGCTGCTGGGATACAGACAGGAATCATTTCCACTTAAAACAGGCTGTGTGTGTGTGTGTGTGTGTGTGTGTGTGTGTGTGTGTGTGTGTGTGTGTGTGTGTGTGTGTGCTGTAACATCTCATCTTTACAGCATTACCAGCCTGATCACACTCATGATGTTAACATGAGATTTATTCACAGCAGCTCTGTTTAACTCACTGCATGAAACCCAGCTGATGATTGATTATTGATTATTAATGATTGATGATAATTGGACCTCCTAGTTCCAGACACTCTGGTGCTGCAGGTTCTTGGGGAGCGTCTGAGCCGAGTGGACTGCAGCTGCAGAGGCTGGATCCTGCACGGCTTCCCCTGCGACCTGCAGCAAGCCAAGAGCCTGCAGGAGTCCCAGCAGCAGCCCAACAGGTACACACACACTAATATACTACTAAACTATACTATACTATACTACAGCAAGCCAAGAGCCTGCAGGAGTACTCTAACATGTTGAAAAGTAATCAGATTACTCTAACCTCTGCCCCCCCCCCCTCAGAGTTTACTTCCTGGAGTTGACAGATGATGTTTGTCTGGAGAGAATCAGTCTGAGAGCCACAGATCCCGTCAGTGGAGAGAGGTCAGTACTGATCAGCTGATGGGTTTAGGGATGGACGGTAACCATGGCGACAGATTGTTTCCGAGCAGTCAGTGGTGTGATGATGTCACTTCCTCCCACAGGTTCCACGCCGTGACCCGACCGGCTCCGAACTACGAGGTCCAGACCAGACTGGAGACCAGACCTGAGGACAGCACACACACTGTGACACGCACGCTGAGTCAATATAGGACACACACAGAGCCTCTGCAGGTACACACACACACACACACACACACACACACACACACACACACACACACACACACATACCTGTTTTTACTACCTGGTGGGGACCCTGACTGGGTTCCAGCCTTTCTAAAGGGTCTAGAGACGTAATTTTAACTAAATTCATCATAATTCTGTTTGAACAAAAAATGACTTTAAATATCAAAAACTCACATAAATCTGAAACCTGAATGTTGCCCCCCCCCCTCGTTGGGACCCGTAATGCTAACGTCTATTAGCATACAATTGACATCACAGTTAGCCACAGTACAATTCATATTCAGTATTTGAACAAATGTTGGATTGAAACCCTAACGCTAACCCAGGGGGCTAATCGCTAAGCTAATATGCTAATACGAAGCTAACATGCTAATATACACACTTACACACTTTGTCAGGAAAAGGTCCCCACACTGCAGTACCGCGTGTGACCTCTGGGGTTCACACAAAGTCAGGAAAACCAACCTTGTGGGGACCAGGCCTATCAGGAGGCTGTTTGCTATTGATTCCAATGCTCGTTCCCATGGAAACCAGGAGTCGGTCCCCACAGGGTTAGTAATATGTCAAGCTGCGGTCCCCACCAGGATAGAAACACACACACCGAGTCAATACAGGACACACACACTCATACATTCAAACTACTAATCTGCAAACTGAACAATTAATTCTATGTGTGTGTGTATGTGTCTGTGTGTGTGTCTGTGTGTATGTCTGTGTGAATGTGTGTATGTGTGTGTGTGTGTGTGTGTGTGTAGTCCTTGTATCCAGATGCAGTCCACATCGATGCAGATCAGGATCCTTACTCTGTGTTTGAGGCTCTGGAGAGCCGACTGATGGCTGACTGACACAATCTGATTCATTCTCATTTGTTCGTCTCTCTGGACAAAAAGCTTCCAACACATGAATAAATAATAAATATAAAGTCCTCATTTCATATCAGAGTTATTTCAATTATTGTCAGACGAGGTGGCCGAGTGGTTAAGGCGATGGACTGCTAATCCATTGTGCTCTGCACGCGTGGGTTCGAATCCCATCCTCGTCGTAACAACTCCACTTTAGTCAGCTGTGTTGTCACGTCATCGAGCTAACTGGCTCCACCATCAAGGCCTGGATTTACAGCCATTAATTCAGTTCAGTTCATCCAGCCAAGGAGGCCAACTCAATCCACGCACCACTGACCAAAAGTAAGCCGTGTCCAAAGACCTTCCTCACATACCTACGAGGGAACCGACGGTCCAAATTGCAGGAAGCTTTCTGGCCCCACTCAACAACCGCTGCAGCCAGGCCTCTCTGTGCTGGACAGTCTGGTCTCCTGGAACCTCAGTCCTCGTCCCGCTCTCTGTCCGTCCGTTACTAATGTCTTTGATTTATCGATGCCTCATCCTGACCTTTCTTATTGCCCATCTCTTTCACGAGTTGGGCTGCAAATTAGTCAGTTGAGGAAATAGGTAAAGGCCTTCTGGAGAATGCGGGCATCGATCCCGCTACCTCTCACATGCGAAGCGAGCGCTCTACCACTTGAGCTAATTCCCCTGCAGGAAGCTGAGGTCGTCTAGCTCCTCGCTTCGCTTCGCATACTTCCGCCCCTCTGGAGGATTCATGTTCCTGGAAGTGGAACAACTTTTTTGTCTTTGGTTCATCCACTTAGAAAGTGTACAAATTAGACCCTCCACACCTTCCGGGTGTGTGTAAAAACCTGTTAATCCATTGTGCTCTGCACGCGTGAGTTGGAGTCCTGTTCAATTCAGTCCTCCGCGTTCACATGACTACAAGCCAACGAGAAAAGCCTCATTTCCAGACTGCCGGAGAGAGCGATCGACAGTCTAGAAAGATTTAAGACAGGGGGATTAGCTCAAATGGTAGAGCGCTCGCTTAGCATGCGAGAGGTAGAGGGATCGATGCCCGCATTCTCCACAAGGCTTTCTTTCTTTGAGGACGCAATATTGCCTTCAACTTTATTGTGCGCTGCAACAAAGAATTCACATGAAGAGAGCTCTCCTACATGTACTGTAAGCACTTTGCTAGCCTGATTTCTCTTCCCACTCCACCTTTTTTTCTCTTAACTTTGGCATCAAGTTGAACTTTCCTCAACTTCCCTTTGGGTAGCGTTGGCAGTTTATCAGAGTTGGTTTGACAATGAAAGGCGTCCTGCTGTGTCTCCAGTGTTCACGTCTGTATGCGTGAACGGGCTGTTAGACTGCCAGCTATGATTCAATCCTTCCAAAGAGGTGTCTCACCTATTCACACCTCCAGTCACGTCACCTGACCTCACTGTGTTTCACAGCGTGTCCAAACACGACAAACGCGAGAAGATGGACTTTCAACCTGCTCGTTAACAGACGAGGTGGCCGAGTGGTTAAGGCGATGGACTGCTAATCCATTGTGCTCTGCACGCGTGGGTTCGAATCCCATCCTCGTCGCAGCAATTCCACTTTAGTCAGCTGTGTTGTCACATCATCGAGCTAACTGGCTCCACCATCAAGGCCTGGATATACAGCCATTAATTCAGTTCAGTTCATCCAGCCAAGGAGGCCAAATCAATCCACGCACCACTGACCAAAAGTAAGCCGTGTCCAAAGACCTTCCTCACATACCTACTAGGGTACAGGCGGTCCAAATTGCAGGAAGCTATCACAGCTTGTTACATGTGTCCACTTTCTTTTACCCTCCCAACTAAAAGAGTTTACCAACCAGCCCTGTGGTTCATTAAGATCTGATGAGTGGTGT
Organism: Scomber colias; assembly: GCA_021039105.1. Taxonomy (NCBI): domain Eukaryota; kingdom Metazoa; phylum Chordata; class Actinopteri; order Scombriformes; family Scombridae; genus Scomber; species Scomber colias. Next base: position 54,741 of record JAJDFG010000943.1, on the reverse strand, counting down.
TATTGTTCATAGTTTATCCGTCTGATGTCACTGTGATGTCACCATGATGTCAGAGAGATGTCAGAGAGATGTCACCGTGAGGTCACCGTGATGTCACCGTGATGTCAGAGAGTGATTTATTACTGATAGGTTGCAGCAGCTGCTGATATGTGTGTATTAAGGAGTGTGTGTGTGTGTGTGTGTGTGAGTGTCTGTGTGTGTGTGTGTGTGTGTGTGAGTGAGTGTGTGTGTGTGTGTGTGTGTGTGTGTGTGTGTGTGTGTGTGTGTGTGTGTGTGTGTGTGTGAGAGAGAGAGAGTGACAGCAGCTGATGTGTGTGTGTCAGTGTGTGTGTGTGTGTGTGTGTGTGTGTGTGTGAGAGAGTGACAGCAGCTGATGTGTGTGTGTCAGTGTGTGTGTGTGTGTGTGTGTGTGTGTGTGTGTGTGTGTGTGTGTGTGTGTGTGAGAGAGAATGACAGCAGCTGATGTGTGTGTGTCAGCGTGTGTGTGTGTGTGTGTGTGTGTGTGTGTGTGTGTGTGTGTGTGTGTGTGTGTGTGTGTGTGTGTGAGAGAGTGACAGCAGCTGATGTGTGTGTGTCAGCGTGTGTGTGTGTGTGTGTGTGTGTGTGTGTGTGTGTGTGTGTGTGTGTGTGTGTGTGTGTGTGTGTGTGTGTGTGAGAGAGAATGACAGCAGCTGATGTGTGTGTGTCAGCGTGTGTGTGTGTGTGTGTGTGTGTGTGTGTGTGTATGTGTGTGTGTGTGTTTGTGTGTGTGTGTGTGTGTGAGAGAGTGACAGCAGCTGATGTGTGTGTGTCAGCGTGTGTGTGAGTCTCTGATCTAAAAGCAGTAATCACAGTTTAGGACAGCAGCGTTTACTTCAATCCTTCAAGTTAAAATATCTCGTTCACTTCAAACCTCCCGTCCTCCCGAGCCGTTCAGAACTCGCTCAATCACGCAGACGCTCGGCCCACGTTTCAAAGTCACAATTTTGGCAAATGACTATAATTAATCCTCCTGAGCGGCGGTTTGAGTCCCAGCGGTGCCTCGCTCACCTGCTGACTGACAGCTCTATTTTTAAGTCTTCCTGTCAACAACAGGAAGTGGAGCAGGAGGAGAACGAGAGGCGACGGCTGCTGATGGGATGATGGACAGTCAGAGAGAAACCAGCATCCTGCCGCAGTTAGTAAGGAAGGGAGGGAGGAAAGAAGGAAGAGAGGAAAGAAGGAAGGTAGGAGGGAGGGAGGAAGGAAGGAAGGTAGGAGAGAAGAAGGAAGGGAGGAAGGAAACGAGGGAAGAAGGGAGGGAGGGAGGAAAGAAGGAAGAGAGGAAGGAAGGAAGGTAGGAGGGAGGGAGGAAAGAAGGAAGGAAGGAAAGGAGGGAGGAAAGAAGGAAGGAAGGAGAGAAGGAAAGGAGGAAGGAAGGAAGGTATGAGGGAGGGAGGAAAGAAGGTAGGAGGGAAAGAAAGGAGGGAGGAAAGAAGGGAAAGAGGGAGGAGAGAAGAAGGAAGGGAGGAAGGAAACGAGGGAAGAAGGGAGGGAGGGAGGAAAGAAGGAAGAGAGGAAGGAAGGAAGGTAGGAGGGAGGGAGGAAAGAAGGAAGGAAGGAAAGGAGGGAGGAAAGAAGGAAGGAAGGAGAGAAGGAAAGGAGGAAGGAAGGAAGGTAGGAGGGAGGGAGGAAAGAAGGTAGGAGGGAGGGAAGAAAGAAGGAAGGAAGGAAAGGAGGGAGGAAAGAAGGAAGGAAGGAGAGAAGGAAAGGAGGAAGGAAGGAAGGTAGGAGGGAGGGAGGAAAGAAGGTAGGAGGGAAAGAAAGGAGGAAGGAAAGAAGGGAAAAAGGGAGGAAAGAAGGAAGGATGGAAGAAGGAAGGGACTTTTTTTTTACTGTAATACTGCATACTACATCACTATAATACTGCAGTACTTTTACTGTAATACTGCATACTACATCACTATAATACTGCAGTACTTTTACTGTAATACTGCATACTACATCACTATAATACTGCAGTACTTTTACTGTAATACTGCATACTACATCACTATAATACTGCAGTACTTTTACTGTAATACTGCATACTACATCACTATAATACTACAGTACTTTTACTGTAATACTGCATACTACATCACTATAATACTGCAGTACTTTTACTGTAATACTACATACTACATCACTATAATACTGCAGTACTTTTACTGTAATACTGCATACTACATCACTATAATACTGCAGTACTTTTACTGTAATACTGCATACTACATCACTATAATACTGCAGTACTTTTACTGTAATACTGCATACTACATCACTATAATACTGCAGTACTTTTACTGTAATACTGCATACTACATCACTATAATACTGCAGTACTTTTACTGTAATACTGCATACTACATCACTATAATACTGCAGTACTTTTACTGTAATACTGCATACTACATCACTATAATACTGCAGTACTTTTACTGTAATACTGCATACTACATCACTATAATACTGCAGTACTTTTACTGTAATACTGTATACTACATCACTATAATACTGCAGTACTTTTACTGTAATACTGTATACTACATCACTATAATACTGCAGTACGTGTTTCTATGATCAGATTATAAATGTGTTCTCAGGTTAAAGGTGATTTATCTTCAGATTGTTTGAAGCTGCAGACAGACGAGAGAAATACAGAATATAACTTTAAAAATCTGAATCTGTTGTTTTTATAAATAAATAAATAAATAAGTATTGTGAGTGTTGACCTGCTGTCATGTTCATTCATAAAAAGTCATTAGCAGGAAGAGTCAGAGACGAGCAGGTTGAATTAAAGCTCAGTCACATCACAATCTGGTCAGTTTAATAAACGCTGAGTTGATCTGAATCATCATCAGATCAGAGTTTAAATTATTTATTTGTTCTCAAGATTTTAAGTTTTTATCTTCCATCAGGAGAACATGACGTTAGAAGGAGTGAACATCTGTTTATTATCTACTATCAATAAGATTATATCTGTTTACAGTCTTACTCTGCTGTGGGTTTATCACTTATTATTTTTATTGTATTTCAATCAGACAAACTCATCATAATACTAATATATGTATAAAGTAAAATACACACAGGATGTATTAGTGGCAATGATCAGAGTGAAACATCTCATTATTTAAAACATGTCTGTTTGTAGTTTCAGAATAAATATAATAAAAGTTTTTCCATCTCATAAATTTGCTGCTAGAAAGTTTTTAGTATTTATTTCCTTCGATATGATCCATGAGCCGTGACGCTACTGCGCATGCCCACACAATCAGCTGTGGAGGAGGCGGGGCTTCGGTGACGTACCAGGAAACGTGTTTCCACGCGCGTGTGTCCGGTTCAGTGTTCGGTGTGTTTCACGGTGAGTTTGTATTTTCATCTTTTTCTCAATTTATATGTTTTTTTATTCACGAGCTCAAACTGCCGGTTGCTTAGAGACTGACCGGAAACAGCTGCTGCTAGCACGCGGCTACACACACACACACACACACACACAGACACAGACACACACACACACACTCTCGTACACGTGTGTGTGTTGTTGTGTGTTAGTGTAATAAAGTCAGAGCTAACGGTGTTTCGGTGTAAACGGTGACCGTGTTATCTGGTGACTCATTAAATGACGTTAACGGACATTAATGTTAAACTACTATTAAAGCTTTTAGGAGACAGTCACTGATTAACACGGTCACCATTTAAACCGAAACACCGGATTCATTCAGAATGACGTCAGTGATCGTTTCCTCACGTGTCAGTAAAACATCATCAGCTGTTCCTCTGTAAGACATCATGTCTCTACTGTCTCTACCTCTGATTCATTTAGATTCACTTTAATGTTCACTACTGTCCAGGATCAGTGTTTAACATCAACTCATCTACAGAATGTTCTTTATTCTTTATAATTGATGCTCTTTATATTTCTACTGTCCACCTTGTTCCTGTCATACTGCATCCTTCCCATCGTGGGACTCTCCTCGTCTCTAGAAGAAAGTTGAAGCTCCACAAACACTTGAGCTGAGAAGCAGGTTATTGTTGGTCTGATAATCAGAGCCGGACAGTAACGGAGTACATTTACTTGAGTACAGTACTTAAGTACAATTCTGAGGGATCCGTACTTTACTCGAGTATCATCTTTGGGGAGTACTCATGACTTTACTCGAGTACATTTGAGAGGCAAATATTGTACTCTTTACTCCACTACATTTCTATCTATAACCGTGAGTACCGTTACTTCTACTAAAGCCTATCACCAGCAATCACCTTCAGCCAAAGTCAACTCCATGGTCAGGTTAGATGAGAGACGAAACCATGGAGGAAAGGAAGGGTGGGAGAGAGAGAGAGAGAGAGAGAGAGAGAGAGACATTAGCATTTGTCATAACTCCATCTAGGACATTTCTATACATAAATGAAGCACTGTGGCAGTAGTGATGCAATATTTAGAAAATGTACTCTTGATACTCAAGTACTTTTACTTGTACTTGAGTAAAATTTAGCAAGGGGTATCTGTACTTTTACTCAAGTAAGGAAGCTGTGTACTCTGTCCACCTCTACTGATAATAAACTTAAATGTTTGTGGAGCTTTAACTTCCTGCTCTGCTCCTCTCTGACCAGCAGTGAGGACAAGTCTCTGATGAGTTTGGTATTAATGTCAGTGAAAGCTAATTATGAATATTTCTGATAGAATAACTGACTGTGACTGTGTGTGTGTGTGTGTGTGTGTGTGTGTGTGTGTGTGACAGCGCTGAGCTTCTACCTGGACCAGGTGAGTTGATGATGTCATCATCAGACGACCAGCTGTGTCTGAACATCAGCAGCAGCTTCTCACCGTCTCCTTCCAGCAGAAGAATACAACTGACTGCTCAGCAGAGATGGGCTCAGGTTAGTGTGTGTGTGTGTGTGTGTGTGTGTGTGTGTGTGTGTGTGCGTGCATCATTAAGTAAGTTAAAGAATAAAATAACACTAGAAAATTCCAGGTAAATGTTGAGTGCCACGGGGCTGCTGCCGGGACGAGTTCATGTGTTCATGCTAAGGCCCTACGGTTGCTAAGGGCAGCTGAGGCCCTACGGTTGCTAAGGGCAGCTAAGGCCCTACGGTTGCTAAGGGCAGTTAAGGCCGTACGGTTGCTACGGCGATGTGAGAATCTGCTTGGAAAAAATTCTCAAAATCCCCCCAGAACTTGGCTTCTGACAAGGTCCCGAACAATTGCAAACTGTGAGAAAACCGTCACTCCTGTCCAAAAACCGAAAACACCGTGAGAGACACAGAAGCCGGCAGATTCTGACAGTGTTTATTTTATTCAGATATTCCTTAAAATGAGCGAGTAAGCTCAGTGTGAACACAGAGTGAGATTCATTTGGAAAAAGAAGACGATTACATTAGAGTCAGTGGGGAGTGAGACAGGGATTGCTGCCGGTCTCGGCCCCCCCCGTTTAAATTTTGTGCAGATCCCGCCTGTCAAAGTCACATTTTATGAATCCCAACACCTATGTCTACATTTTGACCAAAAATTATTTGTCTCCTTTTTACGGTTTGACCGTGAGCTCGAGTTAAAAATAAAAATGAAGGTTATTTTTTACTGCTTCTCACACTCAAGCTAACTGCCGCTTCCACTCTAACTTTGAAGAAAAAGTGATTTCCACTCCACGTTTGACTGCTCATAGTTTGAAAAGTTTACATGTTATGTAAAAATAGTTTGGTATCTTTCCAGAGAGGACAAGTTTTCCTCCGTTTTAAAGTTTGAATGACGTTTCTACGTGCAGGTATGAGAGAGCTAGGTGACTCTGAAAAATTGAAATTTTGTGGGTTTTTCAAAAAATTCCCATTCATTTTCAATGGAGAAATCTCCCGGTTTTTTGGGAATAACTTTGGGAAAGTTTGGAATTTCAACACCAAAAGTCATAGCACCCCTCCCCCGATCGAGCCGCACGTTTTGATGTATATATTGTCGGGGTTTTCTCAAAGCTGCGGGAGGAGTTACGCGCCGAAAAACGGCGGAAGAAGTTTAATAAGTATGGAGAAGAATAGATGCTCCGAGGCCTCAGAGCTACACCCCCGTGGCACTAATAATAATATCTTTAATAAATAATGACCTAATAATATAATATAATAATATAATAAATACAATAATACCTGGGAAACACTAAACTGAAATAAGAAACTAAATCAAAGTAGAACGTGACGCTGAGACAGAACAACAAGAAGAAGTTTCATATTTTATATATTTGTGTTTTTACTCTTTAGAAGAAACAGAAAGCAGAGAAGAGGAAGTTCAACTCCTCCGAGGAGCAGAGACGCTCCTTCAAACAGAGGAGGCTCCCTGGGGCTCAGCAGGAGGAGCAGGAGGAGCAGGAGGAGCAGGAGGAGGAGCAGGAGGAGCAGGAGGAGGTGAAGACTGACAGGACCACACCACAGAAGAAGAAGAAGAAGAGAGAAGCAGAGAAGGAAACAGGAAGGAGCAACATTAAGACTTCCTCTCTGTTCAAACACAACCCGGAAATACCTGAGCTGCACAGGTACGCTGCTGCTCTCTGATTGGCCAGACACGGCCTCCTCTCATTCTGATTGGCCAGACGCAGCCTCCTCTCATTGTGATTGGCCAGACCCAGCCTCCTCTCATTGTGATTGGCTCCGTGTGTTAACGTTGTGTTTCCTCCGTCAGACCGACCGTGTGTCAGCTGAAAGAGAAAATCTTCACCTCCGAGTCGTTTTCAGACCTGCAGCTGCATCCTCACCTGGTAACACACAAATACACACTAATACACACTAAATACACACTATATACACACTAATACACACTAATACACACAAATACACACAAATACACACAAATACACACATCCTCACCTGGTAACACACTAATACACACATATACACACTAATACACACTAAATACACACAAATACACACAAATACACACTAATACACACTAATACACACTAAATACACACAAATACACACAAATACACACAAATACACACTAAATACACACTTATACACACATATACACACTAATACACACATATACACACTAATACACACTTATACACACAAAATACACACTATATACACATTAAATACACACTAATGCACACATATACACACTAATACACACTATATACACATTAAATACACACTAATACACACTATATACACACATCCTCACCTGGTAACACACACACACACACAGATATAAACTGGTCCTTTCTGCCTCAGTTCAGCCTCTGACTATTAACAGGCCGTTT